>JBAMIB010000097.1:309301-321405 GCA_037177415.1 Kaempferia rotunda | reverse complement strand
TTCATCACCATTATACTAACATTGATATTAATATACATAAAAATATCTTAATTTTCAAAATATAATTTGATTTAACCTTAAAAAATCAATTAATCTCTAAATTCGGGTCAACCCGAATCCGACCCGACCCGACCCGACCCGAACCCAACCTGAATTTTTTCAACACGAAACCCTCCAACCCGAACCTGAAAATTTCCAACCCGAACCCGATTTTTTTTGGATCGACTCGGATTGGATCGTTGGGTCGGGTACATTTTTAACACCCCTAATTAATTTGGGACGAAGCATGTTTTTTTTTACCACAGATCCTCTTTCTGCCCACATGTCATCACCTGATCGGCCAATCCATCATCCACAGATCGCCATGCTGATATATATCCAGATGGACACATGATCTTGTGGAATGCATCTGCATGTCCATCCGTCCATGGCTCCTCCGCCGCCGCCGCCGCTCGTTCTTATCACCTCCTTTCCTAATTAAAGATATATTCGATCGCACGGACAGGGAATAGGAGATCGAGGAGGGAGTGCCGCCGGCGCAATGGCGCAGCTGCCTCCTAAGATCCCCCGTTCCGCCTTGATCCCCAATCCCAATTGCAGCTGGCTGCCGCCGGCGCCCTTCCTCCTCCCCTCTGCGTCCGAGGCGCCGCCTCAGCCCTCCTGGGTCGACGAGTTCCTCCATCTCTCCGCCGCCCGGCGCAGCCACCACCGCCGCTCCCTCAGCGACTCCCTCGCCTTCGTCGACGACCCCGCCTCCGAGTTCGACGCCGACCATCTCCTGTCCATCTTCTCCGACGACGTCGTCGCGCCCGCCCCTTCCTCCTCCGCGCCCTCAGACCACCACAGCGCCAACGGGGACTACGACGACAAGATCGCCTCGCGAAGGCTGATTGCGATCGAGGCGGAGGAGGCGCAGAGCGCCTGCCCGGCGGAGCCGCCGCAGCCCTCCGCCGGGTCCGACGCCGCAATTGTGGATCCCAGGAGGGTCAAACGGTACAAATTTTACCAAATTTTGACACGGAATTTCGCGTTCATGTTAAATTCGATCGTCCTAAATATCAAATTCGTGCGTGGAACAGGATCCTGGCGAACCGTCAATCGGCGCAGAGGTCGCGGGTGAGGAAGCTCCAATACATCTCCGAGCTCGAGCGCAGAGTGACGACGTTGCAGGTAGATACTTTTATCCGATCGATCGATAGATCAACCAATTATATTACTAGCTAATTAATCAATTGGGAACCCGATCAATCGATCGAAGACGCAAGTGTCGACATTGTCTCCGCGAGTCGCGTTCTTGGATCAGCAGCGCTCGTTGCTGACGCTCGGCAACAGCCATCTCAAGCAACGCATCGCGGCCTTGGCACAGGACAAGATCTTCAAGGACGGTGAGCTACGTACGTACTGCTTAATTACTCGGGGTTGAAATATGATGTGATTGATGCGATTGATTGATTAAATGGGACAATCAGCTCATCAAGAAGCTTTGAAGATGGAGATCGAGAGACTGCGACAAGTCTACCAGCAGCAGAATCTAACGACGATACCGCCGCCGCCGCCGCCAACCGCCGTCTGCGCAGAAAAGGAATTGGACACCAGCTGAACTGAAACAATCAAATCTACGTTATCTAATGGACGGAGATCTGTTCCACTTTTGTGGGTGCGAATTCGAGTTAATTTAAATTCAAATGTATTTTTTTTTTTCCTTATCGTCTTGTATTTAAACTTGCAAAGGAAAAAAAAATTAAAAAATTAGTCTCAGAGGGGGGAGGGCCATGTAGAAAGGTTTGTTTGAAATATTGGATCATTTGGTGTACATTTTAACAGTGTCGATGCGTGGAATATTGATTTAACTCCAAACACTAATCAACTATTAATATCGATTATATTCGAGAATTAAACTTGCAAATGTTCAGTACTAAAAACAATACTACGACTTAAAAACTGTCAGAGAGTGGTACGTACGTAGATATAATTAACAAAACGAAAACTGATCTATAAATTAAGATTCGAGGAGTAGCTAGCTCTTCCTTGCTGATGATAAGGCTGCATGTGAGAAGCACTAGCAGCTCTGAGATTCCAACAAATCAGTGCATGTGAAGGTGCTGCAAGTTGCTGTACAGAAGTGGTACCATCACCTGATCTGCATGTGGATTTATGGATATATCTTCTTAGCTGTTGGCGCCTTCAGACACGAGACGAGATTTATATTCCTCCTATAATTGAGAGCTGTTTCTATTGCTCGGATATCGTACCTGTGTATAAAGTAACACTTTTCCTTTTTTTTTTTTTTTTTTAATTTAACCTATATAATCTCTAGCCGACAATCCGGAGAAACCATTTTGTATCAACATTTTGTATCAAGTGATGGATCAAACTACTGAACAAGTTCAGTCTAAAATAATCAGACAAAAGAATGTTGGATATATGTGAATGGAAAAGAAAGAGGAAAATATTCTATTGTGAACGAGACTTTAATTGATTTATTGGTTGGTTTATATTATTCACATGCATTGATGATGCCAACAAATGTACATAGAAGCTCTCTCTCGCGCGTGAGTGTATAGAGGGGATGCAAATCCAGGATTCAGATTGCACTGAAGCATATTGAGTCGTGTGCAAGCATGACTTACACGCGCCGAATGCCGTACCTGATCCAACAAAATCTCGAAGCACCCCCGAAATGTTAAGTTCATCCTATTTATTTTGACAGTATGGTTGATAGTTGTGTTAATAGTAGTAGGCAAAACAGGATGAATAGCAGTTGTGTTACAAGTAGGTAAATTCTATAAATTCGTTAATTGCAAAACAGATATAAAACCCACAGATCGAGTAGTGTGGGCTTTCGTGCAATTTAAAAGGGTCGCCCACAAATCAAGTTGGCTCAGATCCAGCCAAATATAAAACCCATTTCGATCTCTTTAGCATGCATAAACTTGGAGGATCTACGAGATTGTCATAAATGGACAAGATCTTTAGCATGAATAAAATGGACAAGATTGCACTCCACCACACGACCATGAATGAACGACTAGCTAGATCAATTAAAGACGGTGTTGGCAATAGGTCATGCATGACCAGATCAGATCAACCATCGCCGGAGCCTGAGCTCGAGCTTAGTCTAGCCCAATAGGTCATGCAACGTTTAATGTGCCAACCCGACCCACAAACACACAAACATGACTAGTGTATATATGTATGTGGGGGGTTGCACATGAGTTTCTTGTTCAAATCATAGTACCAAATTAGGATAATGCTTCCATCTAGATGGTCCATAGTTTTGCCATCCATTATTTGAGCTAGCTAATTATTGTACGGCCGATATTGAAGGCAAACATTATTTGGCGGGGGAAGATTAAATATTTACAAGTAGAAATGTAGATCAGCAGACCATGAGGGAGCAAGCACATGGCCTTGAATTGAAGTCTGAAATTTTATGAAAACGAGATCTTAATTGTTTTGTTCTTACAAGAGATATGATTACAGTGAAGTCCAATGAAGAGGCCGGCCGGGGCTATCAATGAAGGAAGAAGAGTTTTTGGTGAAAGGAAAGAAAATTAGGTATTACATTTAGTAGCAACAATAATCTTCCATGACAGAGCAAGATCAAACACAAAAGATATTAGTGAAAGAAGAGCATGCAGGAGATTGAGTAAGAAAGATCGAGAAAAAGTCGACCGAAAGAAAGGAAGAACAAGAATAAACTTGTCTAATTAAACAGTCCAACACAGATTTCTCTACTGTTGCAAGAATACTTGTAAGGAAAGAAGAAAAATGCTCCAAGGACAGCATCCCTAAGAAGCCAAAGCAAAGCATGCTTGCCCCTAATGTATTGTTTATTGCAGGAATAGGGGCTGGGGAAAAAAGTACTGAATGCAATATCTTCATCTCCAAGCTGTGGCATTCATAGCCAAAGAATTAAGACCCAAGAACAATGGAGCAGTGAGCTAATCCATAGCTCTTCTTGAGTCTGTGGACCACTTAAGAAATGAGAGGTGGTGAAATAACAAAAGAAATGGAATAACAGCATCAAAATAAACAAGTAAATAGATATATAATCAGGAACCAATCTATACAAGTATCAGCTGACCATATCAGTGGTTCAGGTTCTTGGCCTATAATTTATGACATATTTCTCCTCTTTAAATAGTCAGTGAGAGTAAGACATGAAGTGGCATAACTATTTCGATGCCACAAAACAATGCACACACAAATAGGAATGTCATGCATTTGGATTGCATATTTTATTATAACTAAAACATCTCAAGCAGAAGCAAGTTGGAAAATGAGGTTTGACACCTAATTATTCAACATTATGAAGACGTAAACAGCAATAAACCCATCACCTATCTAGCTACCTGATCGATCACATGGCTTTGATGGAGCAACAAAACAGCAAAGAGGATTGTGATTGAAGTTTCGTGATGAAAATGAGCCGAAAGTATTCAGGGTTTTGCACAACTGAGGCTTCTGTGTTAGAACTGAATGAAGCATTTCCAAGATAGTACATCATGCCAAAAGGAAGATCAATGCAGTGGGAAAAAACAAATAAACCAGACAGGTTAATTTTGGCATCACAACAGTTAAGCTTTCAATGAAAATCATCAATGATCAGACTATTTAATCCTACCGAATATATTGACCATATTCATGGACAGACTGGAAATATTCAAAGAATGGACCAGCTTTTGGACATTTTCTGCCTGCAATACATGATAGGAAGAATACTTTAATGGTGAGTTCAGTGATTATAGAGGGTAGCTAATCCTTTAAAAGACAAATTTCATCCGTTCAATTTCTCTCCAAAGAAATTCCTAGTGGTCCTTTAAGAATTCCATCCATCCCACAACCGCACAAATATCTTTGCATAAATGGTTTTTTCCTATTTTTTTTTTTAAATGTTCTAGCTTAATTTATTCATGCAATCTGTAGCTTCTTTTGCACCTAATGATGAGTGGCATTTCTTTCTTGTATCATTTTTTGGTGACTTTTTCTTATTCAACTAGCTACTTGCATTTACCAACTATCCAATGAAAACAAGGACAGAGAACAGATCACAGCAACTCTGATCACATTATATAAATGTAGACCATTCCAAGTCCCTTGCTGCAATAGAATACAAAAACATCAAGAGCACAACCATGTGGCTCTCTTCCTCAAACTATTTGCAGCACTTTTGCAACAAGGGCTTGGGCTTCGATTGCAGAGAATTCAACTTAGATAATGATCTTTTGCCCTCACTTGGAGCCACAATCAACCAAACAATCAAACACAGGAAGCATATTATATCCCCAAACAATCCACATTACAGGTATACTTGTTTTCTCCTGTTTGCATTGTCAAGTTTGTGAGTGTTTGATTTTGTCTTTTCACCCATCATTTTTCAGACTATGGGAGATGTTTCTGATTCTCCTTGTTCTCTACTCAGCTTGGATCTGCCCATTTGAGTTTGCATTTCTGAAATATTTGCCAAGTAAAATTTTCCTTGTGGACAATGTAGTCAATAGCATTTTCGCAATTGACATTGCATTGACCTTCTTTGTTGCTTACGTTGACCACAAATCCTATCTCCTTGTTGATGATCCCAAGAGAATAGCTATCAGGTCAGCATTTAAACTGCAAATCTACATCTAGTTTGCAACCATGATTTTGTCTAAAGTCAACACGAATCTTGTTTAAAAATGAAGCTTAAATTCTCTTAGAGCTCCATACAAGCTGCTGGCTTAACAGGTACCTATCCACCTGGTTCATCTTTGATGCGTGTTCAACATTTCCCTTTCATACAATGAGCCTCGTCTTCAATAGACATGGGAATAGCCTTGGCTTCAAACTTCTAAGCATGCTTAGACTCTGGCGATTGCGCCGTGTCAGTTCCCTGTTTGCCAGGTCTACAGCTTCTCCAATTTTGTAACACACAAATAGACCAATGAAAGAAACAGAAATTAGTCAATTAATCTTTCTTTCCTCAGACTTGAGAAGGATATTCGGCTCAATTATTTCTGGACACGGTGCATAAAACTCTTATCTGTAAGCCTTCAGCATTTGATTCATTTTATCTTGCTGTAGGTTCTGAAATCTTAATACAAGTGCTTTTTTGAGTTACTGTTCTGCAGGTCACTCTTTTTGTAGTTCACTGTTCAGGATGCTTCAACTATATGATCGCTGATAGATACCCAGACCCCAAAAAAACCTGGATAGGCGCAGTCATTCCAAATTTCCAGGAAGATAGTCTCTGGATCAGATATGTAACAGCATTATACTGGTCCATTACAACACTGACTACTACGGGTTATGGTGACTTGCATGCAGAAAACATAAGAGAAATGTTGTTTGATATTTGCTACATGTTCTTTAATCTGGGATTGACAGCTTACCTCATCGGAAATATGACAAACCTTGTTGTCCATGGAACCAGTCGCACCAAAAACTTTGTAAGTCCGGTCTCTCTTAGCTTCATACAAGTCGTACCATTCTGGTTGCAGTACTCTATCAATCAGTTTGTGTGTAACTTTGTAAGTCCAGTTACATATTTGTTAAATAAGGACTTGGATTTGACACTTACCATGACCATTTGCTCTCAGAGGGACACCATCCAGGCTGCTTCAGAGTTTGTATCAAGAAATAAGCTCCCAAAACACATAGAAGAGCAGATGCTATCTCACATTTGCTTGAGGTTCAAGACAGAGGAACTCAAACAGCAAAAAATCCTAGATTGTCTCCCAAAGGCCATTCAATCAAGCATAGCTGAGCATCTGTTCCTTCCCATTGTTCAAAGAGTATACCTTTTCCAGGGGGTCTCACTTAATCTCATTTTCCAATTGGTAAGTCTCCAATCATAAACCTTTGATTATATTTTAATAGATTCCTAGGAAATTTAAGCCAATGTGAAACAATAGGTGTCAGAAATGCAAGCAGAGTATTTTGCACCAAATGAAGATGTGATACTCCAGAAAGAAACACCCACAGATTTATACATCATAGTATCAGGATCAGTGGTTAGTACTCATTAGAAATTTAGAATGTAGTCTACTTTGCACCATTCGAAAAAAAAAGACTAATTGTTGGTTTTCTAATTGCAGGAGGTGGTAATGTATTCAGACGGAATTGAAAAAGTAAGACTTGAAGATTATGTATAGTTTAGCTAACCAAACACTAAGCAAATTTGAGTGCGTATGGCTTTCAGGTACATGGGAAGGTTACCACAGGAGGAGTATTTGGAGAGATAGGAGTTCTATGTAAAGTATCACAGCCATTCACCATAAGAACCATTGAGCTATCCCAAATCCTCAGACTCAATAGGACTGCACTTCACAACATTATTCAGGAAAGCAAAGAAGATGCAACTATTATTATGAGAAATCTTTACCAGGTACATTTAACATTTATAACACAGTTTAACTAAATAGATAAATTGTGATTTCAATTTCTCACAGAAATAGAAGCTGATACTGCAGCTGGCTATTTAAAATCCTACAGAACTTAAAACTTTATGACAAAGTATACCTTGGGATACATCAAAACAATCCAGAAGATTTTCAGAATGAAGAGTCAGACAGAGATCATATGAACAAGAACCAGAACCATGCAAGTGATAGGCATAACTATCAAATTGAGAAACTACATACACTGGAACAAATGGAAGAAGGATACCTACTATGTGATAAGGAAACTAACAAGGATAACTGTGTAATTAAGGAAGTTTCAATTAGTCAAGGCAATCAAGAAGTAGGCCTTGCAGAGAACCATATTAGGTTCGAGACAGCTACACAGGAAAGATGCAATGAAATTGCAACAATTCTGCCAAACCAGGAAGCCCCTATAGGCAAAGTAGATGGTGCCACATGGATGGATAAAGAGTTTTATAGGAAACATGAGAAAGGAACATTTGAATTACTCTCCAGTGATATGCACAGGATGAATTTCACTAAGAATGTTGAACGAACATTAGTTGAAATGAAACCATCTCACAGAAATGATTATGAGAACCATGGAAGAAGAGAATGGAGAAACTGGCATGGATATTCGGATACTAATGAAATACTGATAAACTCTTGTTCACAAAGACGAAGTTGTTATTGTCCTAACAATATCAGTGAACTAACAAGAAGGGTGATCATTCACATGCATTCTCAAGAGGCAAATACAGAAAGACAACAAATGGGAAAAGTGATTAACTTACCTGATACTATAGAGGACCTCCTCAGAATTGGTGGTGAGTAATGCTTGATCTTATTTTAAAAATATAGGAAAGAAAATTGATAAATTTGTATATGCTACAGGCAGACTGGCTATTAGTAGTAACATTGAAGTTGCAATACTCAAATACATGAATAAACATTGGATTATAATAAGATTTAGAAAGAAATAAGATGTAGTTTATTATCCTTAGTTGTAATCATATCTCCCAAAACTTGCAGGTGAGAAGTTTATGGGACATCATCCTATAAAAGTGATCAACCGAGAGAATGCAGAAATTGATGACATTAGCATAATCCGTGATGGGGACCATCTTTATCTAGTAGAAGCATAATAGCAATAGTGAGATTGTCAAAAAGGTTAAGAACTATGAAGGAACAATGACAAAGGCGTTGTTTCCGCACTTAACATGTATACTGCAAGAAGGTTGATGATGACAAAAATGCAATGATGTGAAAAACTTCTCAACTAATCTTGTATAATTAAATTGATAGTTCATGGACTATACTAACTGAGTGATCCAAAACTATTAGAACAATTATATTCTTGTGAAATTTAATAGCTATATGAGCGTCATGCAATCAATAATTGATGTAACTTTTCACTAAAGTGTGAAGTAAAGTGAATATAGACATGAATAATTGTATGTTGATAAGCAAAAACCCTATTAGTAGACTTAAATGCATAGAGCAATGCAAGCAGTATCGCCTGAGAAATAAATTTAAATAAAGGATCCTTCAAGCAAAGTTCATATGAAAGGGCTGTATTCAATTGTTTACTATTTGACTGTTAACTTGCAAGCCATAGAGATTAAATGGAGTTAGATTTGACAAATGAATTAACAGCCTTCACATGAATTTGTATAAAGAGTTCCTTAATACTAGTTTTGTTGATTGCATGGGTGATGATCGTGTTTGAGAGTGGGGAGGATGGCCGTTGGGACACTCGGCGTCGACGTGTCATTGGAGTTGACCCTCCGAAGACTTCGAAAGAGAGACGCTCCGAGCTCAGCGAATCTGTACACCAAAGAACCGCTCACAAGTGGAAAGCGTTAGAGACCGGACTAGAGAAAAGGTCCAAGCGCTAGAACTTTGAAGCTCAAGTCAATGACTCGGTGCAAGCGGAAAGGAAGAACAGTAGAAAATGCGGAGTGCCTCGATGCGTTTCGCATACCTGCGCATGTGGATGGAGACCCTCATTTATAGTGTGAGTTTGCCCCTTTGCATGAATACCGATGTACTTCCTGAAAAACATACTCCCCTCTAACGGTTTGACAATTTTTCTCAATTAAGCGTACCATCTCTGTGTTTGGCTTTAGGAGCTTCTAATGTACAGAAAGTACAAGGCACATCCTCTTGTATTTGATCATCTGACACCGGGTATGCTAGGCGCTGAAAGGGGTAGGTGAGGCTAATGGGACAGGGAAGCTTTGACTGTCCATGCTAGCAGTCCGATCAATTGAGTGTTCATACCTGGCCTGACCGGGCCTCTCACTCGGTCGGCTTCCCTTAGCCGTAGGGATGGACTCGATCTTTTTGAGAACTTAAAAGTTCTTTTGTCGACTGCTTCTCCAATCAGAGTGTTGTCCAACAACTGCTCTCTATTATTTTTCTCAATTATATGAGTGGTCACTGTGGTTGAACCCCGCCATCCTCCACCTCCAACTGTTCCCTCGACTCTTATATTTTTCATTTATTATTAATTAGGTCCACATGGATGTGTAAGGTCCACCGCTCAACCTCATCAAGCATTAGCAAACGGCATATTGGCATGTATTTTATTGAGTTGCAGTACTGTTGATTTTTATTTATTTGCAAATAGAGGAGTGCTTTCACCGAATACCTTCAAGACTCAGACTCAGACCAGCGATGAGTTCCGTTGCCGACGCCGCCGATCGGAGACCACTCCGTCTCTTCTTCATTCCCTACTTCGCCTCAGGGAACCTGATCCCTTTGGTCGACATAGCCCGCTTCCTTGCTGCCCGCGGAGTCGATTCCACCATCCTAGCCACCCCCTGCAACGCCGCCCTCGTCCGAGCCACCGTCGACGACGCAGCCGCCGCTGGCCTCCGGATCCAGCTACTCGAATACCCCTTCCCGTCCGCGGAGTCCGGCCTCCCTCCGGGCGTCGAGAACATCAGCGCACTGCCCCCCTCAGAGTGCCACAAGATCGACTACGCCATCCCCTTCATCCGCCCCACCCTCGAGCACCTGCTCGGCCTCCACCGCCCGGATGCGATTGTCGCCGACGCCCATTTCCCGTGGACGATGGATATCGCTCGCGAACTCGGCGTCCCGCGCATCACGTTCGGCGCGGTGGGGCTCCTGGCTTACTGTGTCTCGCAGTATGTATTAGAGAACCGGCCGTTCAAGGACGTCGCCGGCGACGACGAGCGCATTCCCATCCCTGGCTTCCCTCACCCGATGTTACTAGCGCGATCTGAGCTCCCCGTCTACCTCGTCCAGGATACTGTCTTCGGCAGCCTCATCAAAGAAGTCTCCGAAGACTACAAAGCAAGCCTCGGCCTCATCATCAACAGCTTTACCGAGTTTGAGGGGATCTACCTCGATTACTTCCGGCGAGTGTTCGAAATCAAGACCTGGTTCGTGGGCCCTGTCTCCCTGAATGATTCTGAATCCAGCAGCGTCGGGGTCCGAGGTGGCGGCGTCGACCCTGGCGCCGTTGGGAACAGAGCACGTTGCTTCTCCTGGCTCAGCGGGCAGAAGCCGAGTTCGGTGGTGTACGCCTGCTTCGGTAGCTGGAGCCAGTTCTCGGGCGAGCAACTCAGGGAGATGGCGCTTGGGCTAGAGGCGGTTGTGAGAATATAATAATCCTGACATATTTTTTTATTTTTTAAGTGGAATTAGTTTATATCCTAATTTTTAGTAGAGTCTATCTTTTAGTCTAGATCCTATTTTTTAGGGATAAGCATTGATTTAGTCTAGATCCTATTTTTAAGGGATAAGCATTGAATTAGTCTAGATCCTATCTTAATGGTCTAGATCCTAAAATTAAGGGTCCTTGGTGTGTATTTAAAGAGAGGTAGAGAGTTGTGTTTGTGAGTGCTTAATTTGTAAGTTTTTCTATCTAGTAAAATTTTCTTTCCTCTATTCTTCTTTGCATTACTGTGTGCCTTGGGTGTGCTATACCTCGATCCTAAGCTAACATCTGGTATCAGAGCTTTGGTAGTATAAGACATCCAAGAATCTACGATTCTATAAAATGTCGAGCATCCCAGTAAAGGAGAACGGCGGAGTGCCATTTCCCTATCCGATGCTAAACCCTCACAATTACACTGTGTGGGCGATAAAGACAGAGGCGATCTTAGATGCCCAGGGAGTCTGGGAGACAGTGGAGCCAGCGGAAGGAGCCCAAATAGATGCAAAGAAGGACAAAAAGGCACGAGCATACATTTTGCAGTGTATCCCCGAGGACATCCTTCTCCAGATTGCAAACAAGAAGACGGCGAAGGAAGTCTGGGACAGCCTCAAGACGAGGTACCTTGGTAGTGATCGGGTGAAGAAGGCACGCGTACAAACATTGAAGAGCGAGTTTGACGCCCTCCGGATGAAGGAGACCGAGACGATTGATGAGTTTGCTGGGAAACTCAGTGCCATGAGCAGCAAATTCTCCACCCTTGGTGCCACGCTTGAAGATTCCTCGTTGGTAAAGAAGTTACTCGACTCTGTCCCTGATAAATTTTTTCCTATCGTTGCCGGCATTGAGCAGTTTCACGACCTTGAGACTATGCCATTCGAGGAGACTATAGGGCGACTGAAGGCGTACGAGGAACGAACACTAAAACTACGCGGCAACACCAACAACACTGAAGGTGAGCTCCTACTTACTCATGCCGAATGGCAAATGCGACAGAAGGGGAGCAACGTGGACACTTCGTCAGGAGGCAAGGG
>JBAMIB010000097.1:248519-259480 GCA_037177415.1 Kaempferia rotunda | reverse complement strand
TGAAATAAGCATTACATAATGTTGAAAAATAAAAAAACCGCATAGTCAATGATGGAGACGGGGGAGGTGGTGGAGATCGAATTGAAAAGCATGTTGGTGGAGGTTAGAATGAGAAGCAAGGAATGACCTGTTGAACCAAAGTCTTCCATCCATGGGCACCTTAAAGTGGTATATTAAACCGATTATTAGTATTTTTATCAAATATTTCCTATAAAAAGAGAATAATATTAGCTCAAGTAATAATTAAAAAATATTTATCAACTAATTTAATTATTACTAACCATTTTTTTTGCCAAAATAATTATAAAGAAAATCTCAATCATTTTAGCTCACTCCCTTGTATGACTTCCTATGCATTTTTATTTTCCAATCCCCGAGTTGCTTTGGGTGTTTCATCATCTTACACCTTCCTTCTTGAATATCCCTCATAGCAAGCTGCTCTATCTCCGCCATCACCAAAGATAAATGAAGTTACATATAAACATCCAATGAAAATAAAGTAAACAGTGATGGATGATCATGTTATAACAAAGGTTTGTTTCCTGGAAAATTCATTGAAATACTAGGTAAAGAAATTTAAATTGAATAGTAGACCGATAACATAGTGGAAAATAGGCATGTCTAATATGATAGTAATTAAAAATGTAGCAGTTCAGCAAAGCAGATGAACTAACAAGGCAAAGTGAAAACTAAAAGGAAAGAAACATAAGTTGAAATTCAACTAGACTGACCTTTTGAATTGACATCAACAACCACAAGTCGTATTTTCACATTATTGGGTGGCAAGTGTAGAAAAAGAGGTATGAGGTGCTACTTCAGCGGGTTTCAGGTGCACACAATAATATCATCAATCTTCGTTTCTTCCTTCAACCTCTCCATCATTTCGAGTACACTCGTCCCATTCAAAGTCAAATGACGCCACTCCACACCGTCATCCACATTTTTAGCATCATCTGCAATGATATAGAACACACTCCTACCTTCAACTTTGTGCACTGGAGCATAAAAAGAATCCAATGACTACAAGAACAACAAGAATCAAACTTTTAATACATTTGCAGTTAGAAAAGGATGGCTTTCCTAGTAACTACATGTAATATGAAATTTGGAAACACTAAAAACAAGACTAGAAACACTCTTTGAAAATTAAAAAAAAGGGAAACAACAATCATCAAAGACAGTCAAAACATAAAAGAGCAATTTTTTTTACTATGACAGAAATTTTAAATCACTTGTGGTTAAATATGCAAAATATAGTTCTTGATATTAATAAAATTAGTCGTTAATAGCATCGGTGGTCGAATGTGCCAAACATGCATGCTGAAAAAGAAAACAGTGTAAATAGCCCTTGATCCATGTGCAACACTTTTAGCCAAAGGAAGTTTGACTCACAGCTCTTCAGGCTAGAGATTTCTATCATGTGGATCAGAAGCTAAATGGAATAGCAAAATAAACTTTTCTACACATACCCCAGAAAAAAGCATGGCAATTAATCGGCCAACTTTGTCAGAGACAAGAGAAGCAATGTCTGTGAAGGTAACTGGATGACTGCACACTGATGTCCATTAAAAGCATATCAGCTTCTAGCTGAGTGTGCTTCTTTATTATGTTATCTACAAAGGATATAAAATCAATGATAAAGAAAATGCAATTTAGGACTAATAGTTGGTCTATCGCAATATCTGCTTGAGTAAATATGACAGGGTGTGAAAAGGTTGCAACTGAAATAAGGGTGCAGTTTAACCATCATCGAGTTGTTTGTTCCTACAATTTGAGGTTGGCCAAGTGAAATGAGGATGCACATTGCTAGAGGTGTTCTATTTTGGACCGTTTGTTGCGAACGCTTCTCGATTTACCCTAGTGGCAAGTGGAAAACTTTCATGAGGTCAGACTGATTACCCTCGGATTAATCGGTGTAAGCTAGATATCTGGTGCCAACTAAAAAAAATAAAAATTTGATGGCAATGGCTCAAAAATTTGACAAATAGGAGGGAGAAGCAGATGGGGAAAAAAAGCAAAAGAAGAATGGAAATGGATATGTATGAGTGATTTATGATTCATTTACAATTTTCTAAATTTGCCCCCTCCTCTCCTATTTTCCATCCAAGCAAACCAAGCCTTATCTGGAGCGGAAGAGACAATCAACATCTAATTGGTTATACCACTTGACCAGCCTAGGAATAAGTTCAGAAACATTGAGAAAGTCTAGCACTGCAGTTGCTTCAATTTTATGTTAACAACAATCAAAAAGGCAGAAGAAAGTCGACATCAACTGCGAAAAACTAAATATCAACCAAAGAAGGATTTGGACTGAAGCTTTATAATCAATGTGCACTTCCCAAGTTCTAGCTTTTATTGTACTTAGTTGGAAGAAAAATAGCTAAATCAGCCATTGTTTGAGCAGTACACCTTTGGACAAAAAATAAATTCAAAGAAATGGGTAGAATTTCTCCTTGCAAACTGGTATATTGATTCTTTTATACAGAGGATAGAAACTCCAATTTCTCCTTAAAGGAACAACTTATTCACATTCAAAGATTTAGAGATTTCTATCATGTGGCATCCTCCAATTGGCATGACTCATTAAGGGGGGCCAAGGATACAAAGGAGTTGAGAGATAAACTAACTAGTTACAATAACAATCAGAAGTCCGATCCCACAGACAATAAAAGCCCCACCTCGAACGATCTTGATCACACCGACCATAGCTTAATGACACACCGAAGGCACATCTGAGCCCAATTATCACTCATATCCAACCTATTTCATTTCAGATGAGTTGTACTTACTTGACTTGTCCATCAAAGCTTCATTCAAATTGCTATCAGTTTGGGAGAATTAGATTCTAGCTCTACTCACCACTGACAGAACTCAAACTCAATGCCTTCGCACCAAAATCTATTTTATGTCTGAGGTCTAGCAGATTACATATCTATTGTGTTTTTGCCCACACCATTCCTTAAATGTTGTGAACAAGTAAAAAGAAGAACAATTTTCATAAAATCTATTTTATGTCTGGGGTCTAGCAGATTACTTATCTGTTGTGTTTTTGCCCACACCATTCCTTAAATGTTGTGAACAAGTAAAAAAGAAGAACAATTTTCATCAAGTCAACTAGTCAAAAGAAGGTTAAAGCAAGAAAAAGGACCTCTAATCTGGACAATTTCTCCGACGAGGATGGCACAACTATCGAATTAGGGGTGGAACTAGGATTGGGTTGGACCTCCAATTTGGGCAATTTCTTCGATGAGGGCGTGCAGCCTTGTGACCAAGAGTGGAAGGCAGACTTTGCAGGACCTCGACGACGTCCACATCCCAGAAGACCCAGTCCTAGGTCATAGTATGGTGAGGGACGTCGTGGGTGACAGAGTTGCGCCATGGGGGAAGATCGCTATTGCCACGAAGGTAGTTACCCTAGCGGGTCTTGAGCTTGACTCGAGCGTTGTCTCGGACGTGCTCCCACTTGAGGGAGAATCGAGGTGGGCAGGGAGGGTCTGTGTGACCTTCTTCCCAGTGACACCGAAGAGGAAGGGCTCATTGGAGGCGGTCAGGTAGCGGTCGTAGCAGTTACAAAAGCGGAGGACGTGAGCAACCGGCAGATGGGTTCACTTCTGGTCGAAGTCCCTGCTCGAGGAGAGAAAAATTGGCAGGCAAGATCGGCGGTGGAGTCGCCGCAGTCGGCGCCGTGCGTGCGAGATAGGAAGAGGCGGCATGCGTGGGATGAAGAAGTCGGGAATTAGGAATAAAGAACTAGCCTATATTAACTCAAACTTAAGCTTTAAAATGTTTTATTACGAACTTAACAATAAATGATGCTTTTTTAAAAAAATTATATTTTTTTTATTTTCTATCTACGTGCATTGGATCTAATAGTTCATATGATCCCAGATTTAGATGAGAACTTAACAATAGACAATGTTTTTTAAAAAACGTTGTCGTAGATACTAAAAAAATTACTAATAGACAACGTTTTAAAAAAAGCGTTGTCTTTGACCCACAAAAATTATTAATAGACAATAATTTTTAAAAATCGTTGTCTATTAGCAAGAAAATAAAGAGATAGACAACGTTTTTCCCTAGAAGCGTTGTAAAACTAAAAAAGACAACGTTTTTAAAAAAACATTGTCTTTTAAGTGTTGTAAAATCGTAATTTTCTTGTAGTGTGGTTCAATTGAACTTTGACCTAAAGTCCTAGTTTTGGTCTCCTCATGATGTGTCTGCTCATACCTAGAGTTCTTAGCTTTAGTCACCTCCCTAGGTGACTCGACCACTTGGGCTAGGCCACACCTCTCATCCCCCATGGATGATTGACCTATAAACCTTACCTTTTTTGCCTTGGACAAATTGTCCTTGGTCAATTTCTTCTTATCCTTGCCATATTCATATGCAACCCTAGCATATGTCTTCTCATTGGCATTGGATGACTCTCCCCCTTTCCTTTTCACAAATGCTATCCTAGCATTTGATTTTCCTTTAGCCTTGGGGTTCCAAGATTGGTATCCCAAACCCGATCTATCACCCTTGGGTTTTTGGTTCCCCAAAACCATACTCAACCCTTTAGATCCAATAGTGAGTCTCTCTAAGTTTTCTCCATCTTATCAAACTTTCCCCTCAAAGCTTCATCTTATCAAACTTTCCCCTCAAAGCTTGATTTTCCCTTTCTAGGTTTTCCATCCTAGAGTTTACATGTCTACCTTGGACATTCCTAGACCTACCCTTTCTAGGCATGTGTCTCCCCTTCTTGGGATTAATGCATACATTCTCAATTACCTTCTTCTCCTTAGGTAATGAGAATCTTTGTTTCCTAGGTCTATCCATACCATTTGATTTCTTAGGATTATCCAACACATGAACCCTATTTCTATCATGATATCTAAAGCCATAATTATGCATGGGCAAATAATCAAAATTATTTTTCCTAACATGCATGGGAGAGTAAAACATTAAATTATCATTCAAGTTAGGGTATACCTCCCTTACCCTTGTAGCTCCGCCTTGATGTGAGCTCATCTTCATCCTCTTCTCCCATTCTCTTAGGTGCGCCATCTTCTTGAACTTCCCATTTTAGGGCATTTTGAGTGGAAATATCCCATCTTCCTGTTGATGCAATCATATTTTTGATGTGTGTGTCAAAATGGGTTTAAGTTAGGTTTCATATGTATTTGACTTGTTGATTAGGTCTTGCAGGACTTATAGTATACAGGGAAAGTCCATGGAGCGGAGCTCTGGCAAACTCTGATGATGACCTTATGTCCGAAGAAGGATGGTGCATCCGAGGGACCGTGGACGAGGCAGCGAGGACAAGGCCGAGGGAAGCAGACTTCCTGGCAGATGTGAAGGATGGCATGAAGACGGGGCCATGGGCACGTATGCATCCGAGGGACGAGATCCGAGAGGAAGATAGCTTGAAGGCAAGAAGTCAGGGCTGCACAAAGAAGGTCAAGAGAGTTGACCATGAGTGAAATGTACTCTGGCAGTCGCCTGGTGTTGTACCAGGCGACTGATCCAGTTGAGAAGGCGAAGTACAGAACCCACAGAAAGATTGGTCGAGTGACCAATACAGTGGACAGTTGCCTGCACCAGTCGTCTGCTTATGGGAGTAGGCGATTGGTAACTAGCCGTTGGGCAGAATCGCGAGTTCTGCACTGTAATTATGAAAGGAGAAGTCGCCTGCTAAGGGGAGCAGGTGACTGCTGCAGAACAACTTCTCTTATATAAAGAGAAGTTCTAGCCACGAATTGGCTAGTGTTCCCCTCCCATCTTCTAGTCTTCTTCCTCACCTTCTGAGATCTTATTGTAAGAGGAAGAAGATAATGCTTGTGAAAGGTTTGCTTCACCTACAAGAAGCGAGTTCTTAGTGGAAGTATGTGAATCGTCCGGATCCTTGGATTAGTCACCTCCTCTAGAGGTGGATACCAAGTAAACTCGTTGTGTTAGCATTGTAAGTAATTTTAGTTCTTGTTCTTGTTTGTTTTCCGCTGCTAATCTCGTAGGAACAAGAACAACCGACATCTCTGATCACAACAAGTGGTATCAGAGCCTAGTCGGCTTCGAAGGACTAACCGCCGAGAAGCCAAACCAAAGAGATGGCCGGAAACTACATTCACCCACCGAAGTTCGAAGGTGATTTTTCTTGGTGGAAAAAGAAGATGGAAGTCTTCTTCGAGAGCGATTTCGACATAATGATGATAATGGAAGAAGGTTTCGAGATCCCAAAAGATAAACAAAACAACGTCATTGACAAATATAGGTGGAACAAGAAGCAAAGGGAGGTGCACTTGGCAAATTCAAAGGCCACACATCACTTGTTGAGTGTTCTCCCCAAACAAGAGGTCACAAGGATAGGAAGCTACTCAAGTGCCAAGGATTTATGGGATAAACTCATGGAACTACATGAAGGTACCTCGGAAGCTAAGATGGCAAAAAGGGATCTTCTCCGAACTCAACTCAATAACATCAAACTTGAAAAGGGGGAGAAGGTAATCTCATTACATGCAAAATTCAAGGATATATTAAATGGTCTAACAAGTGTAGGGGAGACACCATCGAATCGAGACCTAATTATGAAGGCGATCAATGCTTTTCCGAGGACCTCGACTTGGACTTCGATTGTAGATTCGTTCTACATATCGAAGGACTTGGAGAGATGCACATTGGACGAATTCTTCTCGACCATGGAGCTTCACGAGACAAGAATGGAGAGTCTAGAAGGGGAGTCCTCCAAGCACAAGGGAATAGCTCTCATGGTCAACAAGGGAAAGGAGAAGAAGAAGAAGCAAATTGCCCCTCCTTCATCCGATTCGGAAAGCTCAAGTGCTTCCTTGGATAGTGACCAAGAAGCACACATGGTAAGAAAAATGAGGAAGGCTTTTAAACACTTTTCTTCTAACAAATCTCATGGTAGGAAAAGCTCAAGGGGACCTAGGAAGATTATATGCTATAATTGCCAAGAAGAAGGACACGTGAGGGATCATTGTCCACTCTTGAAGAAGAAAGAAGAAAAGAAGAAAAAGAAAGAGGAGAAGAAGAACCCCCAAGAAAAGAAGACACACAATTTGAGAGTCACTTGGGATGACTCTTCCTCATCCGAAGAGGAAGAACACCTTGTGGTCAATCTAGCTCTAATGGGGAAAGATGATTTGGGCTCCTTCGCATCCGAAGAAGAACAAAAGAGCTCAAGTGTTCCTTTGTCATCTTGTGTCTTCTTCCTTCACATTCAAGTGCTCATTGTAAGAGGAAGAAGATAGTGCTTGTGAAAGGTTTGCTTCACCTACAAGAGGCGAGTTCATAGTGGAAAGTATGTGAACGTGTGGATCCTTGGATTAGTCACCTCCGTTGGAGGTGAATACCAAGTAAATCGCCCTTGTTAGCATTGGTAAGTTCTTAAGTTCTTGTTCTATTCTATTTCCGCTGCACTAACTCGTAAGAACAAGAACAATCCAGTCTCTCCGATCCCAACACAAACATCTTCGAGATGTGTGCAATATTCTTATGATATCCACAACATCCTTGAGATGTAATCTGAACCGTCCGATTGGTGCTGGGACACAGTGATATTGGGACAAAGGATTCGAACTACAATTCTGCAGGTAAGCACAACACTTCATTTCTTTTAATCGACGATTCGTTTCTTTTAATTTCAATCAAAAGGTTCGATTTTGTTCAGGGGCCAATATATATTATTCATTGCTTCAAATTTTATTAGATTTTTTTTTAATCAGTTAGAATGTTACAATAATGACAGGATAAAAAATACATCATTAAAGGTCTTACAAATTACAATAACGACGGGAAGAAATCCCATCATTAAAGGTATGATATTAACGACCAAAACAAAAAACACCGTCGTTTATGATAACGCATCAATGACAGGATAAAATATCATCGTTAATACATATTCATCAATGACGGATACTAAATGTCGTCTTTGTTGAACCGCTAATAACGACGGTATTTAATATCGTCGTTAATATTCGTCGTTAAAAATAACTTTTCTAGTAGTGAGAGTAAGTACAATGAGGTCATGTCCTAGAAGAGATAAACTTTAAGTGTTGATCCCTGGAAAGTAAAATAAATGCAGCTGCAATTCCTGCAGCCAAAAAAGCATATCTCAGAATTGATTCTTCACAATTGGAGGTAAATTCCACATTACAAATAGATAAATTCATCCTCTCTTGCTACGCCTCATCAGGTTCGAGTTAGAAAAGCAGACCACCGAGGAAAATATCATGAGAGTGGCCAAAACACCAACAAAAGTTGCGAAAGCCACCATTGGATCAAAGGAAGGTTTGTTCAGATGTAATGACATTAAGCACTGATGCGGAATCGAACAGAGCTATGGTTTGTGCCAGTGTGCCTGACAATGGATCAAAGGATGTAGTTGTGATAGAATGTCTATGTCACACCCCGAGACCAGAGGTGGATCGGGGACTGACACCGGTATTGCAATTCCACACCCAAAGTTTAGAAACAACCAGCCTCAATAGTACTGGAATTGCCACTTAAAGTTAGTCGTTACATTTCCAACATAAAAGTACACTGTTTTCACTGTTCGACTAATTAAATTACATAACTTTAACTAAATTGAGAAGAAAAAAAATTAGTCACAGCAGAATTCTAGTATTCCTGTCTGTAATTGGAATCGATTTACCATCCCCAAAACATGACTTGCTCTCTGTCCTCGATCTCATTCTCGGTACTAATTTCGTCTCTAACAAAAATGGTTTGTAAGCGGGGTGAGTGACTTGAAGTCACCCAGTAAGCGAACGATAAAACGCAATACTAAAATTCTTGAGGACACAACAGTCATAAATAACCAAAACAAAGTAAGTACGTAGAATTTTACATGGGCACTAAAATAGAATCATGTTCTTCATGGCTTAGTTGATATCAGTCATCTAGCGTTATCCTGCTAGAAGAGGGGCTGATATTCAATTGTATTTCAGTAATCAGTAGTCAGTAATCATTTGTCAGATATGCTCAGAATGTACATTCCTACCATCTAGTTCATGATTAATCTATTACCCAAAATTTCAAAAATTTCAAAAATCAGTAATTAGTAATAAGGAATGTTCAGAAGTAAAACAATTACATTTTAAAAAAGAATAAGAACTATTACTTTCAAAAGAATCTAGAAATTACAAGATAAACTCACTTACTCGTCTCTTAGAACTTGCTGGAGCGATGACCTCTTCTTTCTTGCCCAAGACGAATCGATTGGATTCAATCTTCTCTTATCGTCGAATCCTTCTACAGATAGGTGAAAGTTTATTTATAGTGCAGGGGTGAAGATTTGCTTCCCCACTAATCCCACTACCTCTCCCACTACTTCCGCTCCCACTATCCCACTATCCCACTACTTCACTAACTAGTCCTCATTTTAGCTTCACTACTTCCATTACTCCACTAATCAATATCTCCACTCTCCACTATCTCCACTACCTTACTATCTCCACTACCCCATTATCACTACTACCCAAATACAACTCATAGTCTTTACAATCTAAATGAAGTTTGAAGCCCTTGTACATTGTCATTCAAAATTAGTTGTTAAATCACTGATACTTCTAAGAGCAAATCTCATCATAGTCCTTAGTTAACTATGTTCAACCAAAGTAATTGAGCTTCAACTAATTAGGGTTGTGAATGACTTGTTTTATTTGATTTTTGTTTCAATTCCAAAATGAACTCTTCAAGATGGTAGGAGTGAGGTTTGGTACGTAGAAGTTAGGTTTGAAATTTGTAGTTTAAGAACACATTTGAAAACTCAAACATATACTTTTTTTTCTCTTCAAGATGAAGATTGTAATTAATGATAATGATTTATTACATTGTGATTTGTAATTTATAATGTTGAAAGGTATATGATTTGTAGTGTAAGGTCAATAAAAAAGTTGTATGAAGATTTTGCCATTGTAAAGAGAATAATAGTTTTTTTTCTTTTTGATAGGATATTGATATGGTATAATAGGAGCTCCAAAAAAAACCTTATTTAAAAATTTACCTAGTAAAGATGTCCTGATAATACATAGTTAAGCTTCAAACTTGAAATTATTAATCTATTGCTAAAAGGTCTAAGGCTAAAACTATCTTACCATTAGTAAATGTATTAAGTGACTGTCCGGGAGGGTTCAATTCAGATAGTTTGACCTTTATAATTATATTATATATTAAATGCTACCTTACCATTAGTAAATGCATCAAGTGGCTGAGTAACTTCCACTGAATTGAAAACACGTGGAGAGGCGGAAGTCTACCGTTTGACCTTGATCTCCAACTTCTGTTTTTGCAATATTTTCTTCCGGAGAGTAGTTTGCATAAGCATCGCCCAACTTTGCTTTGATCTCGATCTTCCTTCCTTTTAGCTAGCAATTTTATTTGCTTCCGAAGACTATACAACGGAAGCAACGATGTTCATCTCCAGCTGATCCACTTTATAATTTGGATGTAATCAAATCTCTTGCTACACATATTAATCCTTAATTATAATTTGCCATATATATCGATCAATAGTTCGATCTACTACGTAGACGTGTGCCGTTGATTACTACTGTCTTTGTTTTGTTTTGTTTTTGCAACTCTTTTCTTTTGGATCCCTTAGAATTGAACGAGGATCTGCTACCGCTGCTCTATCTCTTCTGCAATCATATGGCGTTCCTACAAACAGTGGGGGGATGGTTCGCGCCGGCCTTCATCCAGACCTTGGTCGATAAGGCCAGCAACAAAGCCATCCAACTGTTTACCGAGGGCCAGGGTTTCGAGGAGGACATGGATAAGCTGTGCACGTCGCTGCTGAAGACTCAAATCATCCTTGACGAGGTACAGAGTAGTAATCGGAGCAGCAACACAAAGTGGAAGTTATTGATGCAGAAACTTAAGGATGCTGCTTATGATGCTGAGGACTTGATAGATGAGTTCCAATACCATGTCTTTAAGAAGAAGATCAAAGATGAAGAAAAGTA
>JBAMIB010000097.1:139244-155999 GCA_037177415.1 Kaempferia rotunda | reverse complement strand
ATTGGGTTTGGAGGATGACAAACTTTTTGATGCTGTTGAATGACTTAATGAACATCCTAATCTTATTGGAGTTTTTTCTTTTTTGCTTCCCAAAAGAGCTACGCTTACGATGGTTGGCTAAAAAGATAGGTTGGTGATTTTATGACATATTTCATTACTATAAGTATATTTTGGGAGGGTGAGATATCTAACTATAATGATTAAATATTATTTTGATGCGATTGTAATGTGAATGTATGCTTATAAATTAATCTTTTGCATATATCCATTGATCTTGTTATTACTAGAAAAATTAGATGCATTCGTTTTGTAACTTTCCTTAATTTCTTTTCACTTGTACGGTGGTGAGTTGTGACCCTGATATGATGTACGCCCATTGACATTTGATAATGGATATGCTTTTGATTATGATAACTATACTGTTTTATCCATTGGTTATCATTTATTGGGATTTAAGCTATGTTATCCTCTTTGTGTTGTTTAGTCAGTATACGGATGAGTAAATACTGGAATTGAGGCACATTCTATATTAACTTTCTAAATAATCTTAATCCAGCTATTCTGAGGATGTATTACTATGGTGACCAATGAGGTTACCTATTCTATTTGAATGATGAAAAGGATAAATAAAACAGCGTTTTTCCCCATGCCTGAGTCATGGATAAATATGTTTTTTATTTTTTTAATATATTCTCAACTGAAACAATTTAGGTGTAGGTAATTGGTGGAATATCAATTGATCCTTTTTCAGCCCTTCAAGTAATGGCTGTCTGTAACTTATAATCTCTACCAAAATCATTTAATCCTGCTCTTTTTTTATTGATCATATTAGGGGTCCTATTTGAATAATTAATTGAAAGACTACCTCTGTAAGCAGGGTGATTCTTTGCCTTTCATTGTGACATGTATTTCACACCACTATGAAAAGGAAAAAAAAAAAATACCAAAAGTCAAATCAAAAGGTATATTTATATGTGAATTTTTCTTACCCAACGGGTATGTTTTTTATAACTTTTAATTAGTAAAATATTAAATTTTATTAAAGAAGGATAAAATAGTAAGAATATAAGAATTCAATTCAATTCTGATAGATTCTAAATCACGAAATTCAATTCAATTCAATTCTATTATTTATTAATTCGTTTCAAAACAAAGAATTCAATTCAATTTTATTCAATTTTATAATTTAAAAGGTTCTAAACGGGGTGGTAGAGATCACAAGAGAAATAGATCGCTGTCATGGTCGACAGAGGGAAAGGAATCATCGTCACAAAAGTGAATCCGTTCACGTGCAGCAAAGTAGGTCGTTCCGTTCATTGTTACAGCTCCCAATCGGATTCAGCCATGATTCTGTGTGTCGGTTTTGAATTTGGAGTAACAAATGTTTAATTTTTAAATAATAATTATTATTCCAAAAATGAATTCTTTTAACTTAAAAATGAATATTTTCAAAATGTTTAATAGAAGAGGAAACATTTGTGGTCATGAAATTTTGGGAGATTTTTTTCTTTCTAAAAATAATTTATATAATTGGTTTTTCTAAAGAGAAATTTGATTCCTCAAAATCCATTCTACCCCAAGAACTACATTCAAAGGATGGAGAAAAACAAACTGTTAGAGGCCTCAAAGGATTACTTCAAGTTCTCAACAAGCATGATTCAGCTACTGAACTAGATAAAATGATTTGAAATCTAGTCAATTTCTTAAACAAATTTCACAAGTGTATAATCTCTTCATCTTGGTCATACAATGGTAGATTTCAAATCAGGCTATATAGCCTTAAGACATTATCTTAAACAAAACTGCCCATACAAATACCTTAAACTGGAATTCCCTCCAACAATTTAAAAGATCAATTCTCTTTTAGCTTTTGAGTCGTAAATAAGTATCTAATTCGAAATAGCCACCTGTTGTGCTTGAGAAGTAACATTGCTTGAAATGCCACCAACTAGCCCTTCTATCTCCTGGCTTCGACCTGCTTTACCAAAAGCATCTAGTAGGAAAGCACTGAATTCAGGGGTAGCATTTATACGGTTTCGTAGCATCTGCTCAAACAGCTCCCGTCCTCGATCGAGGTTTCCCTCGTTGCACAATGCAGTGACCAAAACTTCGTAACTCGGCTGATTAGGTCTGATTCCCCTCTCCCACATCTTGCCAAAAACCTCCATTGCTTGGTTGATCCGTCCTGCCTTCACCAATCCATCGAACATCATGTTGTAGACTCCGACGTCGACTCTGAAGCCAGGGCTTTCGCCACTACTCTTGATCATCTTCTCAAAGTATTCCAATGCATCGTCTGTCCTTCCAACCCTGAAACAAGCATCAATAAGAGACTTGTAAGTTGTTGCATCCGGGTTAACTGACTTCTCAGGCATTTCACCAAACAGCTTCTCAGACTCTGGAAGGAACCCATTCTCACAGAGCTTTCCAATAATGTTATTGAAGCAGACAACGTCCATGATGACCGGCTTCTTGGGTTGCCGGTGGAATGTCTCGACAGCCTCAATGATCTTCCCTTCCTTGAAGCGCTGGTTAACCATCAGGTTGTAGGTGTCGGTGTTGATCGCCGTAAAGCTAGGCGGGGAGTGGTTGTTTAGCATACTCTCAAACATTGCTTCTGCCTCAGCCAGCTTGTCGTGGCTCAGCAAGGTCTCGATGAGGACGTTGCAGGTAGCAGGGGTCATCTTGAACTGCCGGTCTAGCAATGATTGATACGAGTCCATAGCCTCCTTATCCATTCCACGCTTGAAGTATGCCTCCATCAGGGTTGAATGTACGATACCGTCGTAGACCAGGCAGCGATCGCGGAGCTCATCAAAGAACTGCAGAGCCCTTTCCATGTTTCCAAGGTCGATGAAGCCAGCCATAAGAGTGTTGTAAACCATGGAGTCGGCACCATGGCCGCGGTTGAGCATCTCACGGAGAAGATCGATGGCGTCCTGCATGCGGTCCGCATCGACAAGGCCCTTGGTGAGGTGGCGGTAGGTCACATAAGAGGGGGAAAAGGGAGCATTCTCCAGGATGTGGCGGTAGACATCGAGGGCCACATCAACACGGCCAGCGTTACAGTGGGCGTTAATCAAGATGTTGTAGGAGACGACGTTGGGTATAATGTTAGATTGGTTGAAAAAGAAGGTGAAGAGAGCGACGACGTCGTCGATGCGGCCAGCGCGGAGCATGGAGGCGGTGATGGCGTTGCAGGTGAAGACGGTGGGGCGGACTGAGGAGAAAACGGCGTGGCGGGCGGTGGAGGAGGCGGCGTCGAGGTCACCGCCGCGGATCAGGGACTGGACGCGGTTGTGGAGATTGAGTCGGGGGCCGACGAGGGCGGATGTGGAGTCAGGGAGACGGGGGGCGTTGGGATCGCGCGGAGGGCGAGGGGCGTTCGGATCGCGGCGGAGGGCGTGGAGCGGTGGTTCTATGCGGAGGCGGCGCTTGCGACGGCGGCGTTCGGCAGCGGCCTCCTCGGCAGAGGAGAAGGCGAAGTGGCGGGAGGGGGTAGCGATGGCAGCGAGCAGTCGTGGGCTGCGAAGCTCGGAGACCGAGCCGCCGCGGATGGAGCGGAGGAGGAGGTGGCGAAAGAAGGACATGGCGGCGGACGAAAGGAAAACGAAGGAAGAGTAGCCGCAGCGGAGCGAGGCGATGAAAACCGCCGGAATGGAAATAAGAACCCTAGACTTTTACTATTTAAAATAACTTTTATAAAATGACCGAGAAAATCAATAAACATATAGAGAGCAAAAAAATAATTTAAATTGGTTCTTTATTATTATTATTTTTGTATAAAAGGACATTTTATGACGCATCTTAATTTTTTTAATCAATTTTTTATATATATATTCTATTAAGTTCTTCTCATATTATTATTTTATTAAATTTTAATATTAATTAAAACTGCTCAATCATTGACAATTTAAATTAAAATATACAATAATTTGAATTAAAACTACTCAATACTAATAAAAAATTGCTATAACATTTGTCGAATAGATTTAATTAAGATGAAATAATTTTAAATTTTAACTAAAATTGCTCTATCTATTTATAAACAAAATTACTTTATTTTAGATTATAATAAAAAACTGCTCCGGTTAAATTAAAATTATTACAGTAGTAAAATAATATTTTGAAAAAATGGATAAGTACTTTTTTATTTTTTTAATATAAAAAAGTGTTTTAATGATAATAAAAAAAATGAAGTTTTTTTTAGTTTTTTTTATCAAAATATAAATGTTAAAAAAACATAGAACAAAAAGGGCATTTAAACACTCTTATATAGTATATAACAAATAGCATTACTAAAAATAGAGAAATATTTTTAAAAATAGTAAAAGTTTGCATGACTTAGGCTGTATTTGGGAAGCGCTTTTTATCTTCTAGCTACATAAAAAAAACTTTTAAGTGTTTATGAATGTCAGATTCTGCTTCAACTTCTATAATTTTTACTAAAAAGTTACAAACAAGAATTTGATATTTTTTTTGCTTCTGTTTTTTTATTTATGATCTCAAATTAAAAAACAATATTTATATATTTAATAAATTTATTATTTTACATAATTGTTATCATGTTGTTAACCTAATTTCTCTTTTCATATAATTATATGGGATACAACTTTAATTTTTTATAATTTTTTTAGAAATTGTTTATAATATTAAATTATATTTATATATGAGTTTTAATAATTTTTAATAAAATTTATAAAATTGATATTTTATTATAAGTATTTAATTTTTTAATAATATTTTATATTATAATCTACATTTTAAAAAAAAAAATTATACATATTTTATGTATTTCTATAAATTATATATTTTTATATATTTTTTAAACATTTATATTATAAAAAAAATTAATTTTGATATAATATTTAAAATATTTATTAAAGATATTATTATTATTTAATTTAAAAAATAAATTTGAAAGTAATTATTTATCAAACACTCAATTTTATCTTATATCAACATTTGACTTTTATTTTTAAATATTTCATGCTTTAATTTCTCATGAATTTTAAAATAATTTTATAAGAATTACTTAAAAAAAAAAAGTAAAAAAGCTCTCTTGCCTTATGCATAATTTGGGTTAGAAAGAGGTCATTTAATTAGAATTAAATAAAAAGACCTTGTTAAATGAGAAATTAAATTAAATAACAAAAATAAAGAAATTGATTACGTTTTGGAAATTTTATTTATATATTTATTTATTTTATAAATGAAAAATAGTTTAAAAAAATAAATATATATAAATGAAGCCTCGTGGAAAAAATGCAAATCTTAGGACCAACTCGTCTAAACGGCTCGGGAGAGGCCTCGGAAACGGCGGCTCTTCGTCATGTCTCGCCAAGCGTCGAAGTTGATCGTGTCCGTCGCCTCCAAGATCTTCGCCAACCCTACCGCCTCTTCGCCGTTGCCCTCCTTTTCCCGGAGTTTCAACGCCGCGGTGCCGCCGCCTTCACCAGCGGTCTTCGTCGACAAGAATACCCGGGTGATCTGCCAAGGCATCACCGGAAAAAACGGGACCTTTCACACTGAACAGGCCATCGAGTACGGAACCAAGATGGTGAGCGCCACAACCTCAGCCCCTTATCTCCTTACTTGGCATGGACTACTATGGATTTTTTTTTTTTGATCTCTAACGCGATCTGTTGCACCTTGTGCTCTCAAGGTGGTGTATTTTCATTGTGTGTATGGTAAATGACTCCCATTTCTTCTGCAATTGGGTTTTCTAGTTAACCTTTTATTCTTGTTTTATATCACGAGAAAGTTTTGATATGGTAGCTAGGTTTAGGTTCGCTGCAGCTTGCAGCTGAAACGCCTTTCCAATGAGTTTTCCATATAAAACCCTATTTACTATGAATAGCTGTTCTGTTAGTGGGACTTTATTTGACCGCATGCTTGAAGCAGATTCGCCAATTAATAGTGTTCTGTATCAGTTGGATGCAGTAAATAATATCAATCTAGATAGCTGGTACCCTTTGATGTCTTCTTTTTGCACTTACAGTTGTATAATACACAAAACTGATATCACAGTTAATTTTTTTGATGTGTGGCTTTAACGTTAACTTGATTTTTGATGAGATTCATCTGATGATAGAAAATGAGAGGAATCAATATTGAGTTCTTGGATCATAAATGTTTGATATAGGGACTTGTGATTCAAGACCAAGATGTTTATGCAAGACAAGGAAATTGACAGTAAATGCAATATTTTGTGGAGTAAAGAAAGTGGGCATTTAGATATAAGTTTTCATAAACAATCTAGGTATCTCTAATGCTTGAATTCTTCCTATATCCTCTCTGTAGCCATGTTGGACACTAACATCCCAAGTCAACAATTATCATTGACCCTTATAGGCGTTTCTACAAATAGTTGTCATCCATGTCCACATTATACAATCATATACTTGTCCAAGTATGATTGGTTGGAGTTTCTATGAGGTAATAGGGCAACACCGGTATATTGTTTAGAAATTGGTGCTCACTGTCAAGCTGAAGGTGTAGCACCTTACTATGGAAACCATTGATTGATCTAGGGGGCTGGGCATCCTTTTGGACAATGACTTGGTATGGAGAGAATCCCTTTGATTGGGTGCCATTAGAATTGTGGAAGAGATCAATTGACAATCTTGGTGATTGGAGAGACAGTAAAAGTAGCTTAATGGATGGGACATTAATACTTCTTATTGGAGAATTTTGTGAAGGGGTCCTGATGGAAGATGTTGGGGTTAGTCTGTGTGGGTGAGAGAGACTTGTAAAAGTAACACAAAAAGTGATAGTTGGGCAGACATAGATGGTAGTAAAGATTGAAAAACAAAAGGACAAGAGAGTGAAATGAGAGAAATAACTGAAGAATTGGATTACCTTGGAAATTGAAATGAAGCATTGAAGTAAGTTTCTAAAAGACTCATGAGCACATTGGCAAAAGTAAACTTTGAGGAAATAACAAATTTTGCTTCATGATCTTTGAAAAATTGTTTTCTAAACAAAACACATTCTTTAGCCAATATTCATTGATCAAGTTTGGCTAAGCAAGTTAATACTCAGAACAGTTGTAGCCCTAAATCAAATGATCAATCTTTTACTTGAGGTCTAACATTTGTAACCTTGCTGTGCAAGTTAATACACAACAGTTTTAGTCTCAGATCAAATGATGGATCTTTCACTTGTGGTCAATTTGTGGAACTGAACTCATTGCTCTCCTTGCTGCAGGTTGGTGGGGTGACACCTAAGAAAGGCGGAACTGAACATTTAGGCCTTCCCGTCTTCAATACAGTTGCAGAAGCAAAGGCGGAGATGAAAGCTAATGCGTCAGTTATTTATGTCCCCCCTCCATTTGCTGCTGCTGCAATCATGGAGGCAGTGGAAGCTGAGTTAGATCTCGTTGTGTGTATTACTGAAGGAATTCCCCAACATGACATGGTAACTCCAAGTCCTTATTGCTCTTTCTATATCTGTTGAGTATTTTTTTTCCCCATTATTGTGCATTTATTATCTGGGACTCCCTACTGGTTGGGGGTTAGGATAGTATAAAATTGATAGTAGAGTATATATACCATTCGCATAGCTACAATATCATTCTTTAGTTGTGGGTTAATGAAGTGATCATTGCATAGATGAATGAACTATTATTAACTTGGCTTAAGCATTTTGAGCAATGGTTGGTTGCGGTGTTTAGGAATGACTGCTAGTGGAACTACCATTAATCTGGTATGCTATTGATTAAGGGGTGATTATGAGTTGTGAGTTGGAATTATGGTTTTGACTGGGACATTAAATTTCAAGTAGGGAAAATTATTATAACCTCAACTAATCTTGCTGACAGAAAACTTGTTTCCTTCTTTTTCTGTTCCTGCTGCCAGCTCCTCTTCTCCTGGCGCGATCCAAATGCTCCCCTCATGATTGTTTTTACCTAGCCCATTTACACCTAGATCGGTGCCCCTCCTGTTGCCGCACCCTTTCCAACAGCAGGCTCTTGTCTCTCCCTGCCTCTACCTTCGTCGCCTCCTTCCTTCCAGAAGTTGTCACCCTCTCCCACTCTGATCTGCGACACCAAAAGCCTCATATAAACCCTCCTCGATGGATGATTCTTGATCTCTCCTTTGGCCTTCTCAGCAGCTCCATTTGCCCCCTCCACTGAACTAGTCTATTTGGCCCAGCCTATGCAGTTCCCATAAGTGACCTCTTGCACCTTCCTTTCCTGATAGCACCAAATCACTACAAATATTAATAGGTGGCCCAGCTATTTAAAGGAAGTGATATCTGATGCTAGGAAGATTTAGGATCTAGTCTAATACTCAAACAGAAATTACTAGAGCGTGGAATCTGGATATTCAAAACTATTTCGCATCAATTTTATGAATTTGAATTTGGATTCAATGCAAATCTGTTTGGGAATAAATGTAATAGGAAACTAATGTTGTACTTTAGGACTGAAGGTTTCACTATGGCTGGTCAGTGTATTTAGAGAACAAATGTGAAATGTATTAAGACACATATGTTATCATAATGTGTTCAATACAGATCATGAACCACACAATTCTAACAACCTCAATCTGTTAAGCCTTGTATTTACATTTTAGCTCATTGTCTGCTTGGGGGCTAATTGTTAGTGCACTTACAACACAGCATATCCATGAGATAGCTGAAAAATTATCTTACTCGTAGAATTGACAAGCGCAAGATTTTGATAATGAAATTGATTTTCGAATGACATTGAGTTTGTGGCATTATATGATGTTACCTAAGATGCTGATCTGTTGTTTTATGGGATTTCATACAAGTGAATTGTTAATGGTCTGAATGTCAGGTTCGAGTGAAATCTGCTCTGAACAAGCAATCAAAAACTCGATTGATAGGACCCAATTGTCCTGGCATCATCAAACCAGGAGAATGCAAAATTGGAATAATGCCTGGATACATCCACAAGCCAGGACGAGTTGGGATTGTTTCTCGATCTGGTACCTTGACATATGAAGCGGTATGTATGAAGGATTTAGCATCAAAATCATCTGACAAAAACTGATTATGTGCTATACTTGTAGGTCTTTCAAACAACCGCCGTTGGTCTTGGACAATCAACTTGTGTAGGAATTGGTGGTGATCCCTTTAATGGAACAAACTTCGTTGATTGCATATCAAAGTTCCTTGAAGATCCTCAGACTGAAGGTCAGTTGAAGGCCTGGACGAACACTTGTAGTTGCTTTTCACCTAGTTGAATTCATGAACTCTTGTTCCTATTGTTTTGATTATAGCAGCTGAGGGATCATGAAAATGGTACGAGGTTGTTAATGAAATGTGAACTCTATATTATCTGATCAATCTATTGTAGCTATCATCTGGATTAGGAACTCAGATTTTGGCTGTGTAGAATTCTCGTAAGTATTAACCTATTTTAGAGTTGGGTTAGGATCGAGTAGAAGTGCTGGGTTGGATCTGATTTGTACTTCAGATCATTCACAGATCTGTCTTTATTCTCAGTCACAAATCTGTCTTTGTAGTTTATTTCTGAATTTAAAGAGTATTGATATTTTGTTTAAGTCATTAAAGTACACTAGTATTAAGTTTTCTGCCCAGCTATTAACATAATGCTTTTTATTCAAGCCGAAAACAAATTTTTCTTAGGTTTGATTCCTCAATATGGCTTACTTTTCAGGTATTATCCTTATTGGAGAAATTGGAGGAACTGCTGAAGAAGATGCTGCTGCACTAATTCAGGTTCATGATATGTTTGTCCTCGTCTCTGAATTTATGCCTCTTTCGATTCTTGATCTTGAGAATGTTTCAATTTGATGTGTAAATCTGCACAGATTTGTCTGATAGGTCCAAAATGGTTCTTAATTTCTTCCAAAGCTACTGCTTATGCTCCCTGTAAATGGGGTTCAACTTAAACTAGGTCCAAAATATCAAATTTTCTCATAATGTTAGTTATGAATTTGATAAACTATTAAAATATTAGCCATCCCTGTAAAATTGTTTGTCCTCGTCACATTTAAAGTGACTCAAATGTCTAGAGATTAGTGGTGCTATAGCCTCACATAAAAGTTCAATCACCAGATAAATTAATACACAATTGGACTTGCATTAAATGCTTTCCGTTCAAGATATTCATGTTTGACAAATTGTTCCATTTCTCACTGTATCTTTTTTTGTCATTATGAATTGGTCAAATATTATCAGAGATGTTCACTCTTTCCAATCAAATCTGCATAATATTAATTGACATGAAAGATGATAGTTTTTTGAAGGACTGATTGTAGTAGAATGGATTGAACTCTGCTGTTTGATGAATTTCTTTTCTTTTGGAGGTTTCATCTACTGATAGAGTTTTATGCTGATTAGCATTTATTTTTTCCCGTCTAAATAGGAAAGTAAAACTGAGAAGCCAGTTGTGGCATTCATAGCTGGCCTTACAGCGCCACCAGGACGCCGAATGGGTCATGCTGGAGGTTTGTGCCATACCTTATAAACTAATTTGAGATGTCATTTTTGGTCAATCTAGTTATGAATTACGCCATAAGATGCCATGTCATTTCTTGTTACAATGTCATATTTAGTCTTAGATACTTAAACCCCAAGGTCTCACGTGTACATGGAGTAATATTGTTGAACTGCCTATGTCATTACATGCCAAATCATTCTTGTTAAAGGTCATCAATTGTTGTGCAACACCATCAGCTGCTTTAAGTAGATTCAAGAATCAATTATGTTTCTTCCCATGCCAAGCTAAACTGTCATATTCTCTTTCATGCAGCGATAGTGTCTGGTGGGAAAGGTACCGCACAAGATAAAATCAAAACCCTCCGAGAAGCAGGTGTGACAGTAGTTGAATCACCATCAAAGATTGGTGTGGCGATGCTTGAGGTGTTCAGGCAGCGTGGTCTTGTCCATTAGAAGACATGCTATTTATTGTGATTTAATGCAAGCTTACAGAAATGCATCAGTTTTTTTTTTCACCCATTTTCCAACCCCAAATATTTTGTTTTAGCCATCTATGCTGAAATCCTTTTTGCAAGGCTTTTTTAAATAATGAAAGAGGAACTCCAAACATTTTTTTTCCTGATATGCTTTCAATTCTATTCCTACTTATGAGGATTTCTATAAGAAATATATTATGTCAATGATTTTTAAATATAACGTATTTAATTGCCATCTAAATAACTAGCACTCTTGGTAGTTCCAATACAGAAACTCTTCCAAGTGATGATTGAAGGTAACTAAATGACAATTGGTATTCTATTTGGTATCAAAGATGTTACAATGATTCTTAACCCTTTGAAGATCATGCTGAACGAAGCTAATTAGCTAGCATGAATTGCATCTAGTAGGAAGACATTTTCAGAGCAGATCACATCCATCTACATAACAGTAAGCGTAAGATATACAATATCATTCCGTTTAAAGGTGCTACATTTACTAGTCTTTTGTGAGGCACTGGGCAAATTAAGTCCCTCTACAACATTAAATAGCACAAGGATGAAGAAATTAAGAAAATGACAAAGGGAAAGGGGTTCCCTTTAAAATTATACGAACTGCATTACAACCTTGTGCAACAAGGATTGAAACTTACAAAAACATTATACAAGACATTTGTCTCCAGGAACATAACCTTTAGGAATTTTTGAGGATTCTGCAAACACAACCTCATCTAGCATGTATCACTCGCTGTCAGGAACCCACAAGCCACCTCTACTATTTTGCTTACAGGAAGTAGTCAGGTGTCCTACGAGTTACATCAGGCTCTCCTCTCCTAGGTGCTGGTTCAAACGATATCAACTCTCCACAAAACATCACCCTCCAATTCAATGGGCAGTCTCAGCCTTAAAATAAATATATTTACTAAAATAAAAGAAGATTAAAACAAATATTATTGGAATTCCAGATAAGAAATTGCAGTGATTATGGAAATAGGTATAATGTGTTGGCTCGAAGCCACCTACCTGAATAAATGTCTGCCCTTTACATTCATCAACTTCCATTATGGAAGCCATGTTTCCACACCGATAACAATAATTTGGGGCACTGAATATGGTGACAACCTTTTGTTCCTGTTGAAAAGAATTGTCATTGAAACTTACGCTTCTTAATCTGAAACAAGAAGAATAAAACAGGATTAATCGTTGCAGAAATTTACATGTCCCCAATTGTATCCCTCCATTACCAATTGATGAGCTCTGGCTATTAATTTCAGATTATTGGTATGGTTGAATTGCTCGGATATGTCCTGAAAGATTCAGAATGGATTGTTGAGAGGTGAAACCAACACTAACATAGAAAATTGTAATGAGAACAGATGAACATACTTGGCCAAAAGTGTAACCAGCACCACGTGGAGAAATACCCCAACCACATCTATCATCTGGATCAGACCACAAAAGATCACACATAGGACCCTCATGGGGAACTTCTTGAACACGATCAAAGTTCCGTATGCCATCAAGAGTTTCAATAGATGGAGATAATCCACCATGTAGACAGAAAATTTCTGATTCAACCTGCAGCAATAAAATTGTTCAGTTCAGAAGAACCATGATAAATTAAGTTGCCACTTCAAAAGGGCACTAACTAAAGAATGGCAGTTCATCAACTATAAAAAGATATTTCAAGTTTGCAACATCTAGTTTAACAAATAGCTTCACACAAGTCAACAATTTCAATCAAACACAAGTGGAAATTCAATGTTAGCTCACCAAATGCTTAAACATACAATGAAAAATTTTAGAATTGAATAAAAAAGGCAGTCTAGTCGACAAAACTCCCACTAATGCGGGGTCCTAGGAAGCATTTATTATATGCAGCTTTTCCCCTTGTTTCTGAATTACTGTTTAATGCCAAATCTGTTAGCTATTTGGCAACTTGCACGATAATACTTATAGTCTCCTAACAGGCTAAAATCAGGCAGTTTCTCCCTGAAGGAACTAGTTAGCTATTTTACTTTTTACTCGAGGCATTTTGCTTAGGCATCTATTTAGCAATACAGTAACAGCTTAGTGTTACAGGCAGTAGATGTCACTAAAAAATAAGGGGATAATAGCATCATTCATATGTTTATGAAAGTATTTTACTATCTGATAGCATTCAAGGCAAACCATTCCAAGAAACATAACTTCTCTAGTAAATAATAAACCAAGAGATGGACACTGTACAAACTAAAAATGTTCACTAAGAGAAGACATGATTTTGCATCAGTCATAAGAGGTTTGAATCATTCATAATCATGTCATCAGCAAAAAATTGTAGAAAATTCAGAGATTCTCCGAGATATGATAAGGAACACAAACCAATGCTGTCAATGGGAAATAATCAAAAAGATCTGTGAAGATCTTCCATACATTTGCATTGCCATATCTGGATCAGAAAAATAAAATCAATTATTAGTCAAAGAGGATAATAGTAGCTTAAATTCTAATGAAATAAAAGCTAAACAATTTGTCATATTTGTCAAACATGATTCTTACTTGCAAAATTCAGAACACAAAGGAAGACCTTTGATAACTTGATACAGCACAATCACCATAAGCATTTTATCAGTTAAGCTTGTAGAGAAAAACTTTAGAAACTAAAAGTTTTAAGTAGAACTGAAATATAACACATGAAATGGAGTTTCAACAATAAAAATAAATAATTCCAATATTAAAAAAATGTTCAAATAAATGAATGCTAAATTTGCTAATAAGTGATTGTGTGAGAGAGTAGCTAGGGACTGTCGCGAGAGAGGAATTAGTCGATGGCCTGTTGTGGCGCTCACCATCTTGGTTGTGTACTCGATGGCCTGTTCAGTGTGAAAGGTCCCATTTTTTCCGGTGATGCCTTGGCAGATCACCCGGGTATTCTTGTCGACAAAGACCGCTGGTGAAGGGGGCGGCGCCGCGGCGTTGAAACTCCGGGAAAAGGAGGGCAACGGCGAAGAGGTGGTAGGGTTGGCGAAGATCTTGGAGGCGACGGACACGATCAACTTCGATGTCGCGAGAGAGGGGGAGTGCAGATTCGGGCCGGCGGTGGTGTCGGAAGGTTAGGGCTGTGCGAGAGAGGAGGAGAGGAGAAGGGCTGCGTCGAGATCGCAGATGAAGGTTGGCGATTAGGGTTGTCGCGAGAGAGGAGGAGAGGAAAAGGGCTGCGTCGCGTGCGTCGTCACGTGTAAATCACGTGATTAACTTTTTATACTAAAGGTGTGGTCCAGGGAGGGACCAGGGGAGTTCGGGACCAGCAGATCAAGAATAGTTGCATACCGAGTAGATCTGGGGAATAAAGCACTTTTTGCCTTAAGTAAGCAGTCCTGTACTCATATTCTTGATTTAAGATCTAAATTACAGGAGCAATCTGAGGCTTTGCAAAGGCTAGAAGAGTTGGCAAAGATCATAAGGCAACAAAGAGAAGATCTAAAACTGTGCCTAGCAAAGCAGGACTCCCTAAAGACCGAGCTTTCACATCTAAGGCGGGAGTACATCAATCGGCGACCTTTGTCTAAGGAAGACGTTGAAGCATTAGTAATCAAAATCAGTGAGCAACCAAAGCTAGTAAAGAAGCAGGCGGAAGCCCTAACTGAAGAACTTTCTACTAAAGTTGACAAAATTGAAGGGCTGATTCATAAGCTTGAAGCAGTTCTCACTGGATGAGCCTGACAAATATTAAGGCTACCACCACTTACCAAGAAGCAATACACGCTACTACTCAAGGGTGGGAAGAGCCTGGTGTTGGATTTACAGACAAAAATCCATTACCTGGAACCTCAACAATTTCTCGACAGCTAAATACACTTTTATACTCTGTTATAAAGATATCTGCTGAAATTGAAAGTCTGCAGGAACAAGTACTGCAATTGCAACTAAAGCTAGGCAAGCTTGAGCAGACTAATCCGGATATTGAAAACCTGGTAAATCAGCTAAAAACTACAAAAATCAGCGAGCAGGCCCCTAGAGAAGGGAAAGGCAAGATAAAGGTATACAGAAACCCTTTTGATTTATTGAAAGAAATCTCTAAATGATGTCCAGGCAAGCCCATCTTCCCCCTATTACTCAAGGAGAAGCCAGCACAACTCAGGTGCATGGCCAACCTCTGGTGGAGGATCAGATTAGAGATTACAGAAGAACTGCCCATGCTCGATATGAAGCTCAACGAATTGGCCGCAACATAGCTAATATTGGAAGGCAGCTAGTAGGAAGACAACCTAGGGAACATTCCTTAGCGCTCCTTATGGACCCTGAAGTAGAACTTCGAAGGTCAATGCAAGAACGAGCGAGGACTGTACCAGCAGAAATCTTATACATGACACGAAGGGATAATATACACCATAGGGTGTATCACTTCAGATCTGAGGAAAGAATGCTTGTAATCAATTCAGACCAGCAGGATCGTACTTTCATAATCAGTGATTCCTTTGAGCGACTGGCTCAAGCAGAATTAGAGTATATTCATCTGGGTATTCTCCAGGTACGATTCCAAATACTTCATAGACGATATGCTGGAACTATGGCATTAATTGTGTTCAGGGATACAAGATGGGGATCTGATGATAGGGGCATAATTGCTGCTATGGAGGTTGATTTAGCTGAAGGAAATCAGCTTATCTACTTAATGCCAGATATGATGCTGACAATTAGAGACTTCTACCGGCATATTCAAATTTCTATTAAAACACGTGGTTATGATAACTGGGAGGAAGCTGAAGCCAATCTCCTAATCACAAGGAGTATTACCGCAAGACTATCCAATACGCCTAATGTTGGGTTTGCATTCCAAATTATAAAGGTTGCAGAATATTTACGCTCCAAGGGCGTCCGGGCCATCCATGCCACCCCACACACAACACAACATTACCAGGCGGTGTCATGGAATCTACGACCCTCCTCCATATCCCTTCCTGGGATACCAACCTCCATTTCTACTACCATTAATTATGATGGCAGTACCAATCTCCTCTTTGGAGGTTATCAGGCCGCATCTACATCTCGGCCGTCCTCTTATAATCCCAATGATGACGAAACTGATGACGATACTCACCTTCTTAACGTCATTACTATTTTTGATAATACTCAGGATGACTATCCAGCCTTGGCAGCTTTGGAAAAATCCCTTTTTCCAGAAGACCTGGTGGGAGAGGATACCAGTGATGGCTCTGACTCTGATGACTCCTACCTGGAACCCAAAGCTACACAGGTGATTAATACATTTCTTCAGAACATATGCTTATCGAATAATGATACACCTATTGTGGAAGATTATTATGGAGATTCAGAATCAGAAGGTCATTATGCGATTAACACTTTGGAAGATGACTATCCTGAATTACAAAACATAGAGAAGGTCTTATCCACAAATGAGTCAGCAATTAGCCAATATAAACCTCCTCAGGATGAAGAAATGACAGTACCAGGTTATACCCTAGCAGAAAGAGCAAAAGTCTGGGCGGAAATATCTGATGTTCCTCAAAGCAAACCCAGAAGATGGGATAACAGTAATGAATGGTTTCAATTGCCATCAGCAAATACGGGGAAAGGCTCTATATTCATAATGCCATATGACTTTGACTCCAAAGTCTATGATAGATGGGAGAGTTCTGTTCTCCTCCACCTTGCAGATAAGCACTTTGAAAATGCAGAAGACAAGATTCTTTACATAGAAAACCTGCTTGGAGAGTCTGAAAAGAAATCATTTATGACTTGGAGAATGAAGTTCAATGAAGAATATGATGCCATGAAGAATCAAGCACTTGGGGCTAATGGTACGCAAAATGTGCTTAATCAAATTAGACTAATATTC
>JBAMIB010000097.1:112228-122747 GCA_037177415.1 Kaempferia rotunda | reverse complement strand
GAGTTAATTTTATCATGTAGGATCTCTTTCATTCTGGTGCAATTCAATCTGCAACAGATTTCCAGGTTTATGAAGAAATTGGTCGTCTTTCTGGACTTGATTTTGCATATACAGATGCTACTGCAGTGTATCATACCAAGGTTCCTTCATACTTGAGATTTAAGTTCACCAAATAGCACAGTTTATTTTTCTTTTACTGGGGAAGCTTGTGACACTGCTTCGCATTTGATGTAATGTGGGTTTACATCAACTATCAGCTCTATTTTTCTAGCCCCTTTTACTTCGGTATCAGGTGAGTGAGCATAAAGTTCAATGGTGGCACAACCAACCTCAAATTGCTAGGACTAAGCAGATTTTAGATGATTAGGTCATGATGTTTCCATCCTTGATTGTGGTGAGGGAGGGAAACTTTTGGACTTCTCTTTCCTTAGAAGGTAGGTGTTTCCAATTTTCTTTGCAGAAAACTCTCGAGAGGAGTTAATATTATTCACACACAATTTATCCTTAAACTTCCAATGACAAAAATTTTCTCTCAGTAATGGCCATGAATAATTGAAAATAGTGAGCAGTAGTAGTATAGTCAATGAGCCATTGACTTTGGCCAATCCAACAATTACTAGTGAAGGTTGTGGATTTACTTAAGATGATTTTATCAGTACTTGGTAAGCCTGTAAGAAGAAGTTTGAGTTAGTTTGGAGTTATGCTATTTTCAGCCGCCTCTTCATCCCAAACTTTATTAAAAAAAATGATCAACCAGTAACACCAAACTTGGATCCCAAACTTTATTCAAGAAACAACAAATAGTTGTACATATAGTTTTATTGGTCCTTATTGTTTCTTTTATTAGCTTGTTTAATAGTCAATTGACAAGCTATTGTAAACCTGGTCCACCCTAGTTCATCCCCTAAATCCCAATAGATGAGGTGGGTAATGGGTGAGGTCCTTGTTTTGTACTTTGTATATATCTGAAAGACTGAAACTGATTTCCCTAATATTGCAGATTGTGTTGATCTGCCTGGATCTTCTTTGTTAAGTGTCACAATTGTCTCAAGGATGAGTGCAAATGCTCGGTCAGGGATAGGCTAGGTTTGAAATTTTTTCTTAACCCCTTGAAAGATTGAAATTATCATTTTGATGAAGAACCTGTCTGAAACTGCTCAGCAAAATTTCAGGCAGTCCATTGAACTTTTTTTGTGTGCATACAAGTGATATAGAAAAGTAACACTTTTTAAACCCACAGATTAAATTCGTGATGAATCTTGTTGTAAACACAAGTTCATTTAGTAAAATCTCATTAGTCAGCATCTCATGTTGGCAGTTTATCTGGTGAAATGTATTTTGACAACAAATTTGTAGAATACATTTAAGAAATACTTCGTCTGAAGCAACTATAAATCTTTTCTAAGTATACCTATCATACAATTAATACTAATCCAGACCATGAGATAGGACTGCAGCATTTTAGTTTTGCATTAATAACAAAGCTGTTAGATTGGATTATAGAAATTTAGTTTGTGTTTTATAAAACCTTTTCAGGAAATATTTATTCAAACAACAAACAATGAAGTTCTTTGATGAAGTGTTATCTAAACTTTAATTTTTCCCTATTAGGATCTGTTACATAAAATCTGTAATTCCAATCTTTAATATTTTCAGCTTGATTATGTTAAGCTCCTCATTTGCATTGAAATGGTTAATGCAGAATGACAAATTGAAGCTTTTGAAACCAGGATCTCTTCAGCATCTTGGAGAAAACATGCTGGCGTTTCTTATCCATTCTGCAGCATTAAACAATCTTCAGAAAGAAATGGAAGTAAAAACAGAGAATATTGGGCAAAGTAAAGCCATATTTTTTGACATCCTGGTATTATAGATTTGTCATTTTTAGCTTCCTGTATGTTCTTCCACTGTGATTTTTCTAGCACTTCTCATAGTTTTATGTTACTTTTGAATCAAATACAAAGGTGTTGTCAGTGATGAAATCTTGCGTGATTAAGTTTGAAATTATGAATCCTGCTCACAATATTTACTTGCATTTTTTCTCGTTGATTCAAGTTTTCAAGGCAATCTCAGCAGGTTTAACATTAAGGAATCCAAATATCCATTAAATAACCAGGAAAAATATTAGCCTATGATAGAGTTTTTCTTTTCTTTCGGTTACTTTTTCCCCCCTCTATGAAATTTGATTAAATTATTTAATTATTGAATATTTATGTAGGGTACGTACATGATTGCCTATCCACAACGTCTTGCGACAATGTTGTGTAACTCAGTGATAATGCAGTCTCTCCTTATTTGGACTACATCACTTCTCATGGGCGGTTATCATGGTGCCGTGACATTTGGATTATCATGTTTAAGCATTTTGCTCATGTGGATCGGTTCACTAAGCTTGACAATCTCGGTTGCCATTCTAATACCATATATTTCTACCTCCCCTGTACCTTATATTGCAAACCCGTGGTTAGTGATTGGCTTATTTGGTGCACCTGCCATGCTTGGGGCATTAGCTGGTCAACATCTGGGCTTTCTTTTCATCATCAAATATTTAAGAGACGTTTTTTCTAAGAGAGTGCCAATATTACCATCAGAGACTCTAGAAAATGTAATTCGGCTGGAGGCTGAAAGATGGCTTTTCAAATCTGGTTTTATTCAGTGGCTTATTCTTCTTATAGTCAGCAACTACTTCAAGGCTGGGAGTTCATATGTTGCCCTTGTTTGGTTGGTCACACCAGCTTTTGCTTGTAAGTTTCAGAACTCTATCTATCATATTTGCAAGTATAACCATTATATTTTGTTGTTTCTGTTGCAGATGGTCTAATGGAAGCAACACTGACCCCATTGCGGTTTCCAAAGCAGCTTAAAATTACAACACTAATTCTGAGTTTATCACTACCTATTTTGCTCTCTTCTGGTACACTAATTCGGGCTGTTGGCACAATAATTGGCATTCTTGTCCGATCTGAAAGGTAAATTTTCCATTTCCATTTTATATCTTGGTTTAGAAGAAAATAATTGATCAATTTGTATATTTATGTTTCAAATCTGGATTATTTGTTTTTCAGAGGGCAACTTAAAAATTGCGACATCTATTTCTGTGTTTCTCTTGTATTACTGGGAACCTATCATTTTTATAAAGTCTATCTTGCTAAACTAAAATTGGCATGCAGGAACCCTGGTGCCAGACCCGAATGGCTTGGGAGTCTTGTAGTTGCTGTATTAGTTTCTGCAGTTGTTTGTCTTACACTAGTTTACCTCCTTTCATACATTCATCTTTCAGGTACCTTTTTTTTTCTTCTAATCATTTAACTATTAGCCTAGTTCCATTTTTCTACTGAGTTTCCAGTTCTTTTTTTCCTTTATCATACTGTGCATGGGATGCCATATTTTATTTGTTATCCTTTTGAACTTAACCAGTTAAGACATACATTCTCTTAAATTGTTAAGGCAATTAATATTAAGTAGTTAAAACACATTAACACATATTTCATTGAGGAAAGAAAAGTTTGAGGAAAGAGGATGAGGAGTCAGAAGTGCAATCTTCATGCTCAACTGAGCATCTATATTTAATTTCTGTATAGAAAGCCAAAAAAAATGTAGATAAATCTTAATTTCAAAGCTTACATACTAAAGCTCTTGATAATTAAAAATCTATGTCTCTTTACATCAGCCATTTTTTTCAAATTGTAAAAATTATATGTAACAGATTATATTTTATATCCCCTTCTATAATCATCAAAAAGTCCGTCAAATAACAATAAACAAAACAAAGAGTAAACAAGCCCTCTTTAATCCATCCATCCATCCATCTGGATCCATTTTGTCAATTCCTATTTCTACAGTGTTTAGTAAACTTCCTAAGAGCCAAAGCAATGGTAGCATTAACAACCCAAGACTAAATAATCCCCACATGTGTTGAATCTAATCATGATACAGCTTGTAAGTTCACCATCAGGTAGTGATAGATTCAATTCCAGCTTCAGCAGAGTAGCACGTCTGACAAACTGAAGAATACCTTGCTATTTCTCAAATGCATCTTCTTCCTTCAGCTTCCTTCATGGCCACTATAAATTCTTCCTCCATATTATACAACGGTAGGAGCAGTAGTACTCTTTAGTTGTGGTAATTTTATTTTACTCTGTAGGAAAAAATAATATGAACGAGCTGATTCTATAGTTTGCTTGTTTGTATACAGTTAAATATTCTTGGGCTTCTTTTGAGCTGCAAGTGATATATGATGGTCATAAAAGTCATCTTTTATGTCGATCGTGATAGTATGTGAACAACATTCCAACTTTTTATCCATTTTCTAGAATCATATTTGGCACAATCAGAGTCAAATTCCAATTGAAGGGATAATAACATGTATAAATAGGATTCAATATAGAAACCCTAGATCTAAAATATCATTGCGGACTAAGCCCACTATTGACTATACCAGTAACTCTGAATCTAATCCCTCTAAAAGAAGCTATGCCAAGCCAATGAAAATAGTAGTGATGGACGCCTACATATGAATTTGCAGGTTGCTCCAGGATATTTTCTTATTGGGTAGTGGCGCATAGGTGATTTTTCAATTTTTGCTGCTAGGAACATTCAAATCCTTTGCTTTTGGCCAATTTGGAGAAAGATTTTATGAACACTTGTCTACTCCATTGATGTCACGCACAACAATAGTATATTTATCAAACATTTGGAAACAAAAGGTTTCAAGTTAATAGAACATGAAATGAAATTTTAGTAACTAGAAAGAATTGAAAGACTAGTTAAGATAATAAACATATAAGAATTTGACATTTTGGATCTATTATTCAACTTTTAGACATTTTGTATCTATTATTCAACAAGGAAATACCAATAATTGAAATGGAAAGGAGCTTCAAGAGTCATCATCATCTACCCCTTCGATCAAAAGGAAAAAATTATAAGAAATTAAAGTTTAAGTTGGATGTGTAAAATTACTAGAGAGGATAAAAGCGAAGAGAGCAATTAGGTAGAACTTCAAATATTAAAATTAGGATCGTGTTCAAAAGAGACAGGGAAATTCTGTAGTTAGAAGAGCTGAATTAATTAAAAAGCAAGGTGTAAAGGTATAGGAAAACCCAAAAAATAGTTAATATAATAAAAATTAATTTAATAAATTTGAATACTATTCATAATATAGGCTTGAATAAAGCTCAAGGGAGGGATAAAATTCATGTACATCAAATAGGACTTACCAAATAATTTCTTTTTGTCGGTTCCATGCTTATTCTGTCAAACATACATTGAATCACGAGGATCATCTGTAGGTGCAAAAAGACCGGTGATCATTTCAATTCTTATGCTTCTCGCTCTTGCATTGGCTGCTGTAAATACTGGCCTCTTTCCAACATTTACAGAAGACTTTTCTCGGGCTGTAAATGTAAGTTACATTTTGTGTGTTATTATTCTTTGTCTTTATTATGGCTTTTGTTATTATATCATACTAAACCATAGAATTTTGTATAATAACTCAAACTCTTTGTGGCAGTAGATAACTTCATAGATTTGTTTCAAACATACATACATTTGTTTCAAACATAGAACTAATGCTTTCTGCAACATCCACATTAATATGGAGACATAAGAAACTGATTCATAGCAGTGACACAGCACTAGGCTAGCAGTCATACTGCGTAATGTCAAATATGCAATGAGGTAAGGATGGACCATTAGTTTGATTCAACTGAGCAATTGGTCAATAAGTTTGAAGACAAGCAACACATTACACTTCCTTGGTTCTTGTCACCTCCTTTGCTAATAGAATCAATGTTTGGTTGAGCACTTTAAACAATATAATTTTCTGTTTTTTCCTGACAAAATCAATTTAATTGTATATTTGCCTTTTGGATCGAACAGCTATTTGGTATACTTTGGTGTGATACAAAGATGAACTTAAATGTATCCACATTTATGTTATTAGCAGCTTATGACATCATGAATGAACCTTTTTTCTTGTGCTGCCCTTTCCGAGCCTTGCCTCAGTAGGCAATCTGACTACTATATGCATCACAAGGCCATATTTTGGATCAATTTTTTGAGGCAACCATTTTTAATTGGACTTTATTAAGTGTTTACTGCCTTTATTTCAGGCAATAGATAAAATTTTAAGGTTAAATTATAACAGATGCTTCCTTAACTATGCAATTTTATCATGTGCTATCTGCTAATTTCCAGTATGTATCACAGGTTGTGCATGTGGTGGAGACAAAAGAAAACTCTGATGAAAATCAAGATGCATCATCCTTCATTTCATTATTCTCTTCTACCCCTGGCAAACTGTTTGAAGAAGCAAAGAATTTAAAGGATGAAGAATTCACTTGTGGATGGAATAAGACGGTGGATTATGTTTCTTTTACTGTTAAATATGGCTGCTGGAGTTCCAAAGATTCCAGAAGTGGATGGAGTAATTCAGACATCCCTGTAGTCCGTGTTGAACATGATTCTAGGACGACGAATGCTAGAGAAACGAAAGTATTTATTGACACTAAAACTTCAAAACGTTGGTCACTTGCTATCAATAGAGAAGCAATCAGAGACTTCACATTTGAAGGTAGGAATTATTATAATCAGCTAGTAATTTGGATTAACTTTTCTTCTGGTGGTTGAACAGTTGATACAAAATTATTTGAATCAAAATAAAACACTATTTGTACTGCAATTAGATTACTAAGATAAATATATGGTTACTATGATCAATAAGTATCACAAAGTTCTTTACATGGACAGCGGACTCGCAAGAATTGGTACCAGTCGGCAGCAAGAGCGAGGTTGATGGATGGCATTTTATTCAGTATTCAGGTGGAAAAAATGCTCCCACTAAGTTCAATTTGAACCTTTATTGGTTAGACAACACCACACATTCATCACAAGGAGCTTATAAACCTGGAGCCTCACCTCTCTTACTGAAGGTAAGGACAGATTTGGACAGAGTCACACCAGCAGTTAAGAGGGTTCTGGAGAAGCTCCCGCCTTGGTGTTCCCTGTTCGGTAAATCCACCTCGCCATACACATTCTCTTTCTTAACCACTCTCCCAGTTGATTTCTAGATACTCTCTCTCTCTCTCTCTCTCTCTCTCTCTTGTAGTAGAACACTGTTGCTTTCAGAATTTGGATGTATTCTGTATAAGATGTTATTTAAAACAATGTGGGATGGTTTTGCCAGTATTGGTTCTTTGGAACATGACAACAATCTGTTGTAGATTGGAAATAGATTGAATTAATGCTGATGATTTTTTGTAAATGCGGGAAGGGAATGAATAATAATAGATGCTGCTGAAATTACCAAGGGTATCAATGACAGTCTAATGTTTATAGCTTATTAAACTGAAATAGTGGAATATTTGAAGTTGAGTGAGATGTCACATTTGTTTTTTTTTTTTTTTTTGCTGTCACATTTGATGCCTCGCCCCGTTTTGTGGAGCATGTAATATATATATATATATATATATATATTGTCACGTTGAGTTGAATTTAAATATTTTGTAGTATATCTTCATTTGTATAGCCAATGTGCCCATTATCTGATTGCTACACTCGATCCAAGGAAATATAGCTTGACAAGCTAATCCAAAATAACAGCGAAAAATCAGATGGGGATCATCCATATGATTACATTAATCAATTTAGTGAAATAAAAATAATTGAATTGTACGTGATTATTTAACTAGCAATTATATGTTTTGATAGTACAAAAAAATTATAAATATTTTCATAGATTTATATTCATGAATAATTATTCCTTACTCTTTAAAAAAAAAAAGAAATAGTGTGCGAATAAAGTAGTGTTTGAGTTAGGTGGGTTATCACAAATGAGCTAATTAAATTGATCAAATTTAGCAAAGGATAGTGATTTTTTTTTGAAGTACACAAATTGTATATTATATACATTTACAAATCAAAATAGTGTTCATTCCCTAAGCGAACAATAAGGTGTGTTTTTCTTCAGGAGGAAAAAAAAAACGTCAGAAACAACCACAAGGTATCTGAAGCATTCCTCACGGTGCATGACGCTCAACGAAAGATTGAATCAAGGGATTTACTAGATCTGGAGCTTCATCCTACGAAGAAGAAGAAAAAAATATCTCATTAAGCAAGATATTGGCGACAAACTAGTAATAGTTCACTGAACACTGAACCTGTGGGCAGTGGCCAACATCGGGAAGGACGACAAAATCTTCAACAGCTTTAAACTCGGTATACTTTTGCCCGAGTTCGATAGGCTCCCATGGATCCTTATCGCCCCAAGCTATCAAAACTGGACACTGAAAGAAACAGAAAGGGGAAAGTTTGCAGGCCTATGGATTTATTAAAGACCCAAAGGTTTTATAGTGCATCATATCACTGACCTCAACTTTGGGAAGCAATTCTTCAGGTAGAGGACCACCTGAATAGCAGATAAACTCAAGGAATACTTCTGCGGCGCCAGGATCAAGTCCTGGTTGCAAAATGAGCTGAACTAGTTCATCTGTCACGGCTGATGTGTCATGATAACACTGAAAGGAATCATTTCAGAAGTCCAAGTAAAACCATTATAAAAATTGTCAAAACGTTATAAAAATAAACAGTTATTCTAACTTTTATATGTTATAGAATTTTTGTTTTTGTACTTTTCAAGCATTGTGCAGAGTCAATGTAGAACCATATAGCCGACTGGGATAAAGACTTTATTGTTGTTGTTGGATGCTTTTCGAATATTGTCAAGGAGCAAACACTATTTCAGTTGATGAGTCAATATGATTCTACATTGATGCTGCACAAACTGAGGCCAATTAGAAGTTCTTTATTTTGTTATAAGTTTACGTTCTATTCTATCTAGTGATCTAGTGGAAAAGTGTAGTCTTGCTCCAAAAGTGATGGCTTGAAATTACAAATACTGGCATTATTTAAAAAAGAATTTATCTAAATGAAAAATTAACATAAAAACCATAAAAAATTGCATTCTTGCATGGATTTTAGTTCCTTCTTATCATCATCAAACATGTCTGTCTTAACTATCCGGATTTGAATTTGACTACATGAATCTTATCCCATTGAGCTCTACACAAAGCTTTAATATCTTTTGCAGGCATTAGTTTTACACTATTTGATGATATGAGTTAACCAGTACGTTGATGGGGAGTTAGATTTTTTTAAAAAAAAAACATCTGTGCTCCTATGTACTAAATAGGAATAGTACTGACAGAAAATAACATTTCTAAAGCAATTGTGTGGGCTCACTTTGACTATGATTGACAGTAATTTCATCTTTTCCTACATGTATGTCACTTTTCCTTGAAAATAAACATGGTCCTAATAATAAATTTTCATAAGTTTAAGGCACAAAATAAATTATATTATTTATATTTGAAATTTTACCTGGAATAGAATACTTCTAATAGATTCTGGGGTGGCAATTGCTTTAAAGAAAAGCTTCCCAACAGCTGTGTTCCTGCGACAACAGAATTTGAAGTTTTAGGGGTGTTCATGCAAAATATAATATTGCACAGTGGCACAAGTATCCACCTCAAGAAGCTCTGGAAGGATAGGATGAAAGGTCTTCCGTACCAAGGCTGTTTCTTTATGTGTAGCATTCTTAAGGAAATATTCAACAGGAAGATACCCTTGCAGATCTGAGGCTGCATTACTGCTGCCTGAAGGCCTACAACACCTGTGAAGAAATAAACTATTTAGTGTTGGATCCTCATCATATTATTTTGATATAGAAAAATCATTGCAGTTGAATGGGACACTATTATCTTGATACAATTTCAGCCTCGTTGATACAATTTCACGCTCTCCATTGTTAACCTAATTCTTGAATGCCTAGGAACTTTTAGTAGACATGAAGCTGTAAGATGAAAGATTCTAAAACTCAATTGAGAAAACCTGAATATGCCCATAAAGAAAACATGAACTACCAACACTGAAAAACTGTTTACATTGGTTGGAAAAAAGCATTGGAGGGTTTATTGTAGGAATTCCAGAGATCCTATAAACAGATAACACAAAAAGAAAGTTTTGCATAATAGAATGTAGAAACTTCTCAAAATTGAAAGAAGAGAATTGTCTTTTCATCATGCAGGGATATCAATAGAAAGTGACCAGGATTAATCATTACCAAGTAAAAGCTGCCAAAGATTAAGAAACTTTTAGCCTCACCTCCAATAGAATTGCATATGAAGAATGCTTTCTCTTTGACAACATCAGCACAAAAATCATTTAGCTGATCTGCCCAAGTTTCAAACGTATAGAATGAACCTGTTCCAACTTCTCGTGGGTTTGGCTTATCAGAATAACCATAACCAATCAGATCAATAGAGTAAACCCTGTTGGATTTTGCAAGAACAGAAATATTTTTTCTCCAATGGTCACTGCAAAAGGAGACTGATATCAACATTCTAGTAGGAGATATTTTGTGGTTCTTAACACCCTAGTTTCAGATAAGGGCTAAAGCTGTAGAAGTTTCCTTCTATCAGAAACTGAATTTACTAGGAATGATTTTAATGTCCCATTTTTC
>JBAMIB010000097.1:69841-81252 GCA_037177415.1 Kaempferia rotunda | reverse complement strand
AAAATTTTGTTACATAGAACAAAATCTGCATGCTTTCCTCATATATCTCTTGTCCTAATATTGCCGATAACAAAATTATAAAAGAGCACAATGTCTTAGAAATGTGATCAAACTATGTTAACAAGGGAACAAGCCAGTTGCTTACAAATTTATATGTAGCAGAAATCGAGAAAGCATACGCCACAATGGTGTTCTAATTAGAATGGAAAATATTGACTGCTATTTAAAAAAAAAAATAGCAGAACAATATTCTCAGGATATCCGATCTATATTCCAACAATTCCAAGAAAATGAACAAAACCTAGTTAACAACAACAGAAAATTCAAATTATGCAAATGCTTCATATCAGGACAACACGTTTCATAAACAAAGCTTGAAATCTTCACTTCTGACACTATATTGGCGAAACGAGATCAGCTTCCCGTGTGAAGCTCTAATGAAACCTTACTCCCCGGTAAAACCTAACATATTGAAAGCACAATGGAAGCGAAGCGGTCAATTAATCCCCACTTAAACAAATACAAAAACCCTAAGTTCCTTTTTCAAAAGCACCAAAAGCCTAAATTACTTGCAAAGCGGCAATCAGAATCCCCTCAATTCGCGTAGCAAAACCACAGACATTGTATCGATCTAATGCGAACACCCATAGAAGAAACAGAACAGGACAGAAAAAAGCGCAGATGAGGGGTAAAAATAGATCAAAGTTTCCGAGTTAGTCCATCTCAGAAGCTAAGCCGAAAGCATCTGCGATTGGAAGAGATCTCACCTCCGGCTCCATCTTGGGCAGATCTGAACTCTGAAGCTCTCTCTCTCTCTCTCACTCTGCAAATCTGAAACGAAGGGCAGGTTCCCTCCAACGATAACGGACCGAGCGCCGCCATTTTATAAAGTGGGTCGAGCGGGCATCTATCGACTTCGAATGGACCCAGTGTTTCACCGTGTCCACTCCGAGACTAAGTAAGAGTTTGTGTAGGAGCAAGTAGTACATCAGCATCCGACTGAACAAGAGGCACGTTATAATAAATGGTGAAGCAGAAGAAATGAAGAACATCCGCTTGCTTGCTAATGAAGATGGTAATTTAGATTTTAAAACAATTTCTATAACTTTTTTTTTCCTTTCATTATATATATATATATACTCATAATTTCATAATCCATAAGAGTTATCGCTAAATTCATTCCCCTTGAAACGGTGCGATGGTCAAAACATTAGAGGTTGTCACGTAAGATATAGAAGTCGCGTTCGAGTATATACCTCCTCATGTCTTAACCATTTACACTAATGAGCCTAGTAGTCATCCGTGATTTACCTCCTCTATATTGACCTGGGGACGGATTAGCGGGAGTGATAGAGACGAACGATTTACCTTTTTACCACATGAGTACAATTTATTTACATTATCATATTTAAATTTTGATCCTTTTATTTATTATTCTAAATGACTTACCATTGCACCACAATTATAAAAAAAATACTATAGTTGTTATCCGAGTGGAGGTGGTGTTGATCGAATGTTGACCGAAGTGCTTGAAGCCAACGAGAAAGGTAATCCTCCAATATGCACCTCGAGTATCATCTTTATGTTATAACTAATCATTACGGACATTGTAACAATAATAATGTGAAATAAATTGGCTTTCTCATTTTAGTCTATTTAAGTTAGGGTTGATAATCATGAATAGACGGCCCTCACTTCATATTCAGCAAACTTGTCAAGATCCAAGTCTGAATTAAAATATATTTATTAAGTGCCAATTAACATTAACATTAATAATGATAATATTTTTCCAAATCTGAAAATGAAATGAATTCAAATTTCATTAGAGAATTGTTCCTACAAGAACCAGGTCAGAAAGTCACTGCAATTAGACCTAAACGACTTGGCTTGTTTGAATCCGACTCCGAAATTCTAATTGGATCTGAATCCGACCCGATTTGGTTTCTTACATAACCGGTGAATTTTTTTTCGCGCCATAAAAATAATCCCACGCATCATACTCGTTCGGACCCAGGGTATGTGAGTGGGTAACTACATTATTGATTGGGTCCAACGGAGCCCAGAAACTTCTAGATTTTTTTTCACCCGGCCCTCTATAAATTTACAATGAACCCTTTTTTCCTTTCTCTCGAAAACCCTCCCAACTCATCGATCACCTTCCAGGTCTCTCTTTTCTCATCCTTCTGCCCCTGATCACCGCCGCCATGGCCATAATCTCTGAGATCGAGGAAGAGATGCAGCAGCAGGAGGCGCCTGCCTCCTCCTCTCCGATTCCCGCCTCGACGACCGATGCAGACGAGGAGGTCTTAGCATCGCTTCTCGCCAAGAAGGGTCCCCTTCCCTTTCTGGAGGCCGCCATTGACCTCGTTAGGCGTCGATCGGAATTCTTTAAGGACGAGGCAGCGGTGGGCAAGGTCGTCAAAGTAGTAAACGCCGCCAAGGAGAAGACCGATGCCGAGGAGAGTTTTAAAAAAAGGGCTGCCAGCGAGGCAGCCAAGGCCGAGAAGCGGCTCAAGGAAGAGGTCCAAACTGTTCCGGTGAACACGGAGGCCAAGGATCCGGAGACGACGGAATCTTCTTCTAAGCCAGATGAAAAGGATGGTTTGCGGAGTAAGCGGTGCTCTTCCTTGTTTTCATAAACTTTACTCCATCATACCATTTTTTTTTTCTTTTTAAACTGTATTGTTGGGAGGCGCCTAAATCTACGTTGAATTAGGTTAATTTTGGTATTGTGACGTAGGGTTGACTAAGAGCTGGACAAACTTTGAGCATGAGGGTTGCCCCGTTCCCTTACCTGAACGCTCAAACTTGAATGCTTAAAATTGTTGTTATTCGTATTTGGATTGAATGTTGCAAATTGCATTTTTCTCTAGCAGTGCCGCTGTTGTGCTTCGGATCATTGAAATTACAAATATAGTTGCTTTTGCGAGAAGTAGTGCATCCTTTCTTTTTATTAGGGTTTTCTTTCTGATTTTGAATTCTAGCTTCGTTATTTTTGTGAAGTCCTTTTGGTTTAATATTCACTTTATTAATATTCTGTTCCTTATCTTGCAGAACCAAATTCTGGTAATGGATTGGATTTAGATAAATATTCATGGATACAATCACTTCAAGAGGTCACTGTTAATATACCAGTTCCTCAGGGAACAAAATCAAGATTTGTTACTTGCGAGATCAAGAAAACTCACCTTAAGGTTGGATTGAAGGGTCAACCTCCAGTTATTGATGTAAGTGTCTATATTGCATATATGTTAGTTTGATTCAGGCTATTGCTAGAAAATCTTGTATCTCACCCATATAAATTTGCCTCCAGGGGGAGCTTTATCAACCAGTGAAAGCAGATGACAGTTTCTGGAGCATAGGTACTTTAACATGAACACGTTTTGTGCAAATTATATGTTTGTTTTTATATCTTAAGGTCAGATGCTTCCTTGCAGAGGATGGTAAATCCATTTCTATACTACTAACCAAGCAAAACCAGATGGAATGGTGGAAATCTGTGGTGAAGGGTGACCCTGAAATCGATACCCAGAAAGTAGAACCTGAGAATAGCAAGCTATCTGACCTAGATCCTGAAACTCGCCAAACTGTAGAAAAAATGATGGTAATTGTTTTTTTTTTTCTAATTTAGACAAATCTTTATTACTCTTGGTCACCTTGTCTGTCAGTATCTTCATTATCAACTTGTCTGGTTTCTGATAAATCTATAACACTGATCTCCAGTGTTGCCATATTTCACATGAATCTATCTATCTATAGTGATCGTTGCTTTCAATGGATGATTTATAAACAAACTGGTTAGTTAGTTTTGCTACGTAAGATGAGGAAAGGTTTGAACCAGTGACACTTTAAATGGTTTGGTTAATGCATGATTTGCAGGAATAGCTCCTCTATTCCTTGTGAAGATTGATGAGGTATCTATGCTTTTGTTGCATTGCTGCATGAACCTTGATAACCAATTTTGTCGGAATTAATAAAGGGGCATTATATATATAAAGAGAGAAATTATACCCTAAGTATTTTATACCGCACATCCCGTGTGCATTAATTTTTCCCTTATGGAACTTCATAGATGAATTTTATTGGACTTGGTACTCTATAATCAATTACCGCCATAAATGTTTTTTTTTTTGCTAATTATTATTTGGATTATGCTATGCTATGATATTCATTCTTTAACTCTCACCATGGTTTTTGTTTTCAGTTTGATCAGCGGCAGAAATCCATGGGTCTTCCGACAAGTGACGAGATGCAAAAGCAAGAAATCCTCAAAAAATTTATGGCCCAGGTGACTGCACTTCTCTTTTTGCCAACATCATCTTTCTTCTACTGTACTCTTCTGCTCATGTTCTATAGAATCATTTGACTGCTTTGTTCTGTGCAGCATCCGGAGATGGACTTTTCAAGGGCAAAAATAGCCTAATGTTACGACGTTAGATCAATTTCGTCCGTGGATAATGTAGGTTGTGGAATTAACAAAAACATATCTTCTGGTTATGGCAACGTTTTGTTATCCTGTCTCTAGACTCTAAGAAAGCATTATTGATTTAAGATGTTTGTGACTTGTTATGTTATATCTATGGTTTGATGCTGTGTTTGAACTAATTTGTATTATGATTTTCTTTAATGAACCGGATGAGAATCAAATATAACTCTGTTGGTTGCATTGATCTTAACCAATTTGTAGTTCGAGATTTTGAGCTTACATGAGAGATTTTGATACTTTGTAATTTTTTTTCTGTTTATTTTTTGGGTCAGCTCTCATCCTCATTACGTGTAAAAAATGCTGGAGTATTAAAATTATTAAAAAAATCTGTTTTGAATTAAATTATTCAGGTTTTCCCATAGGTTATAGGTAATGTATTCGCGTCGGATTTTTATTTAAAAAAAAAATCAATTTGAAACGAATTTGATCCTACGTTACCGAACATGAATAGCGAACCCGTTTGCCCCGGTAATGGTGCGTATTAACTGTTAAATGGATCCATTTTCTGCAAGAATTTCTTAATGGACGTTTAAAAAACAGAGAACTCATTTGGATTATGGTACGATAGTATTTTTTGTTATTTTTAACTCGTTTGGATTATAAAAAAAAAATCGCGATCTAATTTGGATTACGGTATGACATTATTTCTTACTTATATTTGAGTCATTTGGATTATGGTATGATATTAGTTCTTACTATTTTTTGATCAATCTCATTTTCTTATTTTGTGATCAATCTCTATTTCTTACCATTCTGGCCGGGCTGATTCTCAGCCTAAAGCGAAATTTCCACATATATTATGAAAAAAAATCCCACAATAATACATCTCAACAGTGACTCGGTCCTAATTAAATGATAGTCTACAGTGGCAAACAAAACAGGTCGCGTTGGAAGGCAGCGATGAACAAATTCCTGGTTCCCCATAACACTGCACACGATGATAACGGCGCTGATCACGATTCAGCACCAAAGAATCCATAAAATCCCGCTGCCTCCAGCCACCCAAACCGGCGAGAAGCCTGAGGAGAGAGGAGAGGCGGTGGGAGAAGACCATGTCTCGCAACAAGGTGTTTAGGGTGGCGGCCGACGGAAGCGCCGACTTCCGCACGGTTCAGGAGGCCATTGATGCCGTGCCGCTCTCCAATCGGACGCGGACGGTGATCCAGGTGACGCCCGGCGTCTACCGGCAGCCCATATACGTCCCGAAGACCAAGAATTTCATCACCATCGCCGGTTCCTGCCCCGAGAACACCGTCCTCAGCTGGGACAATACTGCAACTCGCATCAACCACCACCAGGTTCGCATCAGCCTTTTCTGGCCGAAAAGGTGCTTCCTGTGTGATTCTCTCACGCGCCTATTCTCAATGCAGCCTTCGCGAGTGATAGGGACAGGGACTTTTGGGTGCGGAAGCACGATTGTCGAAGGGGAGAACTTCATCGCGGAGAACATCACCTTTGAGAACTCTGCTCCGCAGGTGTGCCCAATTGGTTGCCTAAAACCCCCATGTTTATTTCTCTATTCTTCCACTGCCTGTATGCTGGAGTGGTTCAATGTCATGGCCCGACACAGGTCTAGCTGTTTTGGGTGTACATGTAGGGTTCGGGACAGGCCGTGGCTATCCGGGTGACTGCCGATCGATGCGCTTTCTACAATTGCAGGTTCCTTGGGTGGCAGGTGCTTTTAATTGGCTCATTCTTTCTTCTCAATTGCTTGCTTGTTTCTTGACATTCCGGTTTTTATTACCTTGTGCAAGAGATAGCAAAGTGTAGCTACAATATGTCGGGTGGCCTTCTCTTATCGTTTCTACTTTATCTCATGATATTAGTTAATATTTGTTTATTGTCTCTGTTCGCATACCTATGATTTTGCTTCTTCTTCTTCAATTTTTTTTTTTTTAAACACTCATAGGGCATTTCATCTTAAACTTATCTTCTTCTTTTGCATTCTCCTTCTTTCTTGTTGTGGTTGATTCTCATAAAAGAGAAAAAGGATTCAGAGCTATCCAAACAAAAACTCAATTGAACACGAAATGAGATACAAGGGGCAGTGAATTGGGTTGCAAGGCATTTTTCCTTAGCACAGGGAGCCGAGCAAAAAGAAAAACAGGGATATTACCGCATGCCATGGAGCTGCAAAGCATGTAACCTTTCACTACTTCCAATCCGCCTCACAGCTAGTATCACAATGATGACTTCAGCCATTAGCGGTTTAGTTTCGTAAGAAATGTGCATTAGATTTCATTGCTTACGATGTAACAAAGTGATCTATTATGCAATTGTTTGTGAGTAGAAAACAAAGAGCATTTTAATTCTAGTACCCGCGTTGAAATAGTTGGCTTATGTAGAAGATTTTAGTGTGAGGCAAATTCATTAGGAGTTTAATTTTAAGAAGACATCGAAGAACAAAGAGGAAAGATGAATTTGAGTCTTGCCAAGGGAGATTTTCCTTAGCCATCCACTTTTGTGGCTTCATTTGCTTGAATCCTTCAATCTCTGGCTTATTTTCCTTCAATCTCTGGTTGATTCCAATCAAAATCAGCCAATGAAAGCCGAGAAATATATCAATTCTTTGTATAGTCTTCAAGAACATGCAGGCATCCATTATCATGGATTTAACTCTGCAATTCCATCTCTTTGAGGTTGTGGAAGGCTTATATTCACACAATCTTCTCCCTATCTACAAGTAACCAATCAGGAATCATATGTTCATATCCACCACATACTGTCACTTGCAATAGGGAAAGACTAATGGGTCGTTAATAACTGATATAGTTTCTATTTCCCAAAATTCAATAACCGGTGTCATCAATTCTTCTCTTATTTAATATTTCTTTCTGTCATTTCCTCTTTCAGTATTCTAGATTTACTCATCTCGACAAACTGATATATTTATCTCGGGAAAGTTTTTTTTAGCTTATAATCAGAATTGTGAAGTTAACACTATTACATTTTTATAACTTTTAAATAACAGCTGTTGTTTAAATTCTGCAGGATACCTTATACCTACATTATGGAAAGCAATATCTGAGAGATTGCTATATTGAAGGAAGTGTTGACTTCATTTTTGGTAATTCTACTGCTCTCCTAGAACATTGCCATATCCATTGCAAGTCGCAGGGATTTATAACTGCTCAAAGTAGGAAATCTTCTCAAGAAACTACTGGTTATGTCTTCTTGAGGTACACAATTCTTTAGCAAACTTAATTGGATTTGAAAAGTGAACAGATTTGTTTTCAACTTTAAGTTGAAAGAGCTAGCTTCTGTTTATCCTCTATGTCAAGATAGCTCAAGGATTTGGTTGAAATGATTTGCATGGACATAAAATAACCCATAACTCCGTATTGTCTCGCAAACACGGAATTGTCTATTACATATTGTTTTAGTTTTGCTCTTTCAAAGGTAATGCTCATCGGGAATGCTGTATTTATGAAATGCCCCAAGCTAAAATTCTATCTTAGAAAATCAGGAGAATGGTTTTATGAATGAGTACTAGTTTCAAATTCGATAACTATTCAACGCCTTGAATCAAAGAACAAAATACTTGATGAAATGGTTGTGAAACTCTATTTGATTACTTAAACATCCTATGTTGGAGAATTATTAGAGATCATTTTAGGATTTGATGCAATTTATCAATTTCTTAAAAGTTATTGTCAATTTGAAGGGGAGTCTTGTGCAATAGTAAAATTGTTGTCGTGACCTAGAGTTCACGAGTTCGAGTCTCGGAAACAACTTCTTACAAAGTAGGGCAAGACATGTACAATAGACCCTTTTTTGGAACCTGCATTGGTGAGAGCTTCGTGCGCCATACTGCTCTTTTATTATCAAGTTGACTTCACTATGAAAGTTGGCCTTTGTTGTATGGTTTTGCGAAACAAATGTTGTTGGCTAAACTATGAACTAGCTAACTCTCCCCTCTTTTAAATTTTAATTGTCTTCTTATATTTTGTTTTTATTTTTAAAAATTATCAATTATTTATGTTTTTGGTTTTTTTGTACACTCCAACCCTCAAGGCATGATTCCTACATGCAGACAACCTAGGAAGGAAACACTGGCTATGAAGGAAAGAGCTGCAAATTCTTTTCTCCATTTCTTTCCATTTTGCTTCCACACAAAATGTCCCTTAAATCCTGTAAAAAAATTACTTCAATGAACTTTTGAATTTATCTGCTTATGTCAATGAACTAATTTGCTATACAGTGTGTCTTGAACTTGACTGTAGGCTTAGTTAGTAGAGGTAGTGCCTCAATCATTTTAGTCGAATGTGATCTAGAAGTACTAATCTCATTAAGTTGCACAATTAAATTGGCAATAGCATATACTGATAGTCTGATAACCTATTTATTTAGTTAGATGAATAGGATGGAGAGAGGGAAACGGAATGAAACAGGAAAGGAACCTCATGAAAATTTTTGCATTTGTTTTTCTTGCCGTTTTGCCTCTATGTTCCCTCTCCCCTCTTATTCAACCATCCAGGTAAGATTGCCTCGTTGCAAAATTTGGTTGTCTCCGCGGGCTATATTAGTTTCGTCATCCAGTGCCATTTTGTTTTGATTGCTTAGATTTTGTTCCTTACATTTGATTCATGCAGATGTGTTATTACGGGTAATGGTGGAACTTCATATGCGTTTCTTGGCCGTCCATGGGGACCCTTCGCGAGGGTTGTTTTTGCATATACTTGGATGGACTGTTGCATTAGACCTTTCGGGTGGCATAACTGGGATAAACCTGATAATGAACGAAGCGCTTGTTTCTACGAGTACAGGTAATTTGCCAACTGTTACTTCCCTAGTTAATTCACCCTTTTAGACATCGAACAGATTGGCACCCTGAATTCAATCAATCATAGCTCCTTGATTGATTTAGTCTGCATTGTTTCAGAAACGATTGTCTGACGATATTCTTGCTGCTTCTCAACAATTTACACGGATAATCAGTGAAATAAAAGATTCACCATTGACCTGCTTACTTTCTGAACTTATTTCAGATGCTCAGGACCTGGTAGCTGCATCACAAACCGAGTTGCATGGTCAAGAGAACTGCTTGGTGATGAGGCAGAATCTTTTATCTCACACTATTTTGTCGATCCTGATCCAGATATGCCTTGGCTTGCACAGAAAATGGCTATTAGAATTCCATATTCGGCGTAGAATTCGAAGTTTATGCAGAATCTGAATGTTGTGTTTGCCCACTAAAATGCTTAGCACCTCATGGGCTCGGTCGTTTTAAAAATGTACTTAGGAACAGTAAATTTGAGATGTTTTATTAGTTCCTTATGTTGGTATAATGGTATTTATACTTAAAACCATACATGATATGGTTGGTACTCTACATCTTCGTATGTATACATTTTGTAGGATTTGCCAGTAATTTGAGCTTTTGAATATTAATTTGAGCTAGAATCCGAGCAATACAAAATTTTACAAGTATAATCATAATTTACTTAAAATATTAATTTAATATTTTTGATTGTTTTAATTTCATTGTAGCTATAATTAAACATCAAAAAAAAATTTTTTAAAAAGATTGTTTGTTCCGAATTCTGATCAAAATATGACTCTTGGTAAAAAAAAAAAAATTATGGATCGAACTGCTAGATATGTCATTGAGCATTTATAATGATGATTACATAAGAAAATTAATCAAATGGATATCTATAACATAACATTATATTTTGATTAAAATTTGTTTCGCCAATTTATAAAAGCAATAAATACAGAAAATTATTCTATAAGTAGAATTATATTTGCATAAAAAATGAAAAATATTAGAAAAATTTATGATATAGAATTGTGTATTTTTTTTTATAATTATATGTAGGGTATTTTTGACGGGATCCAAATGAAATGTAGGGTATTTTTGACTTTTAACTAGTTCTTAGGGTTTGTTGAATAATACGGAGCATCCTCGTATATTTTCCATTCGCAGCCGTGCTAATCTCGATATCAGGGAAAAGGTCAAGTTTTTTTTTTGGCTGCAGGAGAGTGATCTTGTGTGATAATGGCGTCGAGGACCCTTTCTCAGAAGGAGCAGGACATACAGATGATGCTTGCGGCAGAAGTCCACCTCGGTACGAAGAACTGCGATTTCCAGATGGAGCGCTATGTCTACAAGCGGAGAACTGATGGTAACTCTCGTCTCCGTCTCCAAAATCTAATTTTTTTTGTGTATGATTTGTATTTCATTAGCTTGATGCCTTTCTCTCGAGAATGCGCTATAGTGTCTGGTGATTCTGATTGGGATTTTGAGTATTCAGTAAAGATTACTAATGTTTCGTGAGGAAAAATGGTACTTTTTGTGTGTTGTTTGGCATGTAACCTTGAGTGCTGAAATTCTTTCGTGTTATGAGAGTTCATATCTCTAAGTTCTCTATCTTCTTTTGTCAACGTTTTGAAAATTGAAGGTTGATGTTTGATATTCGTATGAATTTATCCCACGTCTTAGAGAAAAAGGTTTAAGGGTTATCCAATAATAATTCTCTCAAGAATTTATTCAAGGGGAAAAACAAATTAAACAATTCACTTGTATGGTTGAATTCAATTAAACTATGGCTGTTTGATGACTGTCAAACCTAGGAAAGTGTAAACTACTCGTACGGATGACTGAATGTATTCAATGTTCTTGTGTATAATGCATTACAACTGATGAATTTATATGGATGAATATATAATTAAATATTTTATATTGAATATGGAATGAGTTCCTACTATGGCCTTTAGTCACAGTTATTTGGTGAAGATGAAGAGTTGGTTGGTAGTGTGGATCTGAGTTTCACTCGCTATGGGAGCAACACAATAGAATTTCAATGGGATAAGAATCCCAAAATTTATACTGCCAGCAGTTTCTCAATTGGCTTTGATGAAGGGGAGCTAGTATGAGTGAGTTGTGTTACATGGTGTTGTGTGTGTGTGTGTGTGTCTATAT
>JBAMIB010000097.1:47278-59141 GCA_037177415.1 Kaempferia rotunda | reverse complement strand
TCGGGGTGGGCCGCCCTTTGGATCATTTGAGAGGTCAAAATATGGCGGGCCATGTTTGGGCCCGTGCTTCGCCTAACCTGGCTCTTAAGGGGCCGGCCTATTCAGCCTGGAGTTTCATATAAAGAGATTCTCTTCATATCTAAGCTGATCGTAAACTTGTTCCTGTTCCTTTGATTTCTGAAAATACGTGCTTGTATTTTGATATTGGAATCGTATTCAGGCAGAATGAGCTAATTATTGGATAACTAGAGATGAGTCCAATTTATTAATTAATTAAACAGAAAGCAACCTCTTAGATAGAATGGGATGGCATTGCTGATCAAACAGAGTTTCAAACACTAGAACATTTCTCTCTCCATTCATCACGACAAAATATTGAGAGACCACGGACAATTAATTAACAAGCCAAAGCTTGAAGATCAAAGAAACATAGGATATGACAGTGAAGGACGGACGGAAACACTGAACACACTTGTTGTCATCAGAAATCAACCATCTGCAACGTGAAGAAAACTAAAGTTAAAAGAGTAAAACAAAATGGATCGATACTGATCAGATACTAATTTGGAGCCATATATACGCAGATATATACCATTGTAACACTGGGAAGCAATCATTGGCATGCCATGATTTGCCTAGGGAAATAGACAGTTGTGTGGTCGTCTTCGAGTCCATATTCATGCTCGTCCAAGGATCTTTGTTCTTGGGAGGCTTCTCGTCGAGAAAACAGTGGAATAATGGCCTTGGTTGTTCCTCCTCCAACTTAGCAGGGCTATCTGTCGTCCTACGATCAGTGCCCGACAGAAAGTATTGTTTTTCCATCTCTTCCTCAGAAACAAGAATTCTGGAGAGGGAAGAATCCGTGTTTTGAATGCTGCTGCTCCGAATCTGTGCTCTGCAGCATGATATCTCCCTTCCACTCCTAGCTGAGCTTTCCAAGAGGAATGGATATTCATGAGTGCTCCTGCTTTCCAAATATTCATGTAAATAATTAATATAATCAACAAACACATTCACAGTGGAGGGAACATGAGAAGGGAAATGCTGACCGTGAGAGAGATGGGGAGAAGTTTGATGAACAGTAGGAGGAGACTGGGCAGGTGGCCAAAGACAATTCCACAGACTTTCTTGAACGGCTTTTACCCCTGTGCATGTGCCTCTCACAATACTTGGAATCAGGGTAGGCTTCCTTAGAGCACCTCCACTTTTTCCCATCTGTTCTCCTGCACCTCCCAGGCTCTGCGACCATTGCTTTCCTTGCACCAGTACCCATCTGATACGCTCCCCATCCAACTGAATGCCGACATAATTAAAAACGGGCAAGGTAAATTGTGTTGCAAATGCATCATACTAAGGAACTTGAACTCGCAGGGCTTACTTGCAGGAGGATCAGGGAGGAAGGGGAGAGTTTGAGGATCAATGAAGAGTCTTCTCCTGATGCAGAGGACGAGATCAGAGGGTACGGGTATACCTGATGCAATGTACCTGAAGACAAGGGATTGGAGCTCCAATTCTTGCCATTGGGATACTGTGAACGGATATCTACTTCCCCCTCCTCCCATCATCATGATCCTCTTCTCAAGGTTGAGCTCGAGATGTTAACCGTAGAAGCAGCAAGGAGAAGGGAAATGGTGGATAGGAAGTCGATCGATGCACTAAAGAATAGAGAGTGACCGACACATGACAGAAGCAGCAGCGACTTGTTAACTTCCTTCAATGATAATTTAGCTTTGTTTTCTTATGCGGCTGCAGTAAAGAAGAAGCACGTTTTGGTTACATAGGTCTTTTCAGTCAATGAGGGAGTGGGGAATCATAAGGAGACTCAGCTGGGTCAGTGCATGGGAGTTCAGCAGAGGTCATGGATCAGAGAGAAAAAGTAGTATCTAGAGTAGCTTTACCTGTGTGTTGGCATAACATTTAGGTTTAAAAATTAATGGCGTCAGTGGTACAGCAGCTGTTTCTGCTCCCTTGGTGCCAATGCTCTGTCTGTTCTTAATTTGACTGACGGCTGATGGAGTGCAGGCGAAGGCAACAAGCACACAATTTGCAGCTCGTCTGCTGTCTTTCGGCCATTGCTGCTGCCTTTTGTTGTTATTGCTGTTGTTTTCTGACAGCCCTGCCACCTACGCAGAGACCATTTGTAAGTAAAAAAGGGTGGCTTTAAAAAACTTATGCAAATGGTAAAAACATTTGGGGAAAAACTTTTTAAAAAGTGTTTCTTGTTTTTCAAAGGATAAAGGTTATTCTGTTGTGACTCATCCATCACTCATTCTAATGTGAGAAACTTCAATTATGTTTTAAACACATATAATTTCATCATCCTGTTGCCATTTCATGAGCAATTCACTCACTGCCAAGCTACTGGAGTGACTCGCAGTTCGTGGTAAAGAACTGATCTTCCAATGTATAGGTGATTCATTGGTAAAGAACAAAAAGTTTTAGACAGTGGGGATTGTTGCTGATCCTTAAATTAAAGGAGGGAGTCGTTCATCTTTTCCTATTTATGAAAGTTTTAAACTACCCAATATGGGGATCGGATTAGCCAGGTCTGCGTGAAGATGCAGAAGGTGTAAGGAGACAGACACCCTGCAGAGATTTTTGGAAAGTCATTAGCAATGACCCTTCTGGAACATCCACAAAGTGTTCAAAGTTACATACAAATAATTAAGATTCAGCCAAGCACACTGCACATGCATATGTCAGAGGATAGCCTTCTGCAATCTCCAGTCCCATGCCTTTGATATGTAAGCGAATGCAAAATTCAAACTATACAATGGTGGTAATGCAATGAGAAGATCCTTTCCTCTGACCTCAATCTCATGTTCAGCAAGAGATGCTTGACCCGGCAACCATTCATGTTGGATTTTGCAGGGTAGCCGACAACTACTAGGACTCTAGACTATCAGACTATGCAGTAGCTCAGCATATATATATAATGAACTCAAATCATTTGCAGGAAGACAGTAAACATACAAGGAGTTTTCATTAGGATATAATTATTGTGCAGAAATGCATTTTACAGGACTTGTAATGACTTCTTCTTCATGAATTTTCGTTGTCTTGCTAGATTTAGCACGACACGACTGCACACAAAAAGTTTGAGTCATGCATGATAAATTCATCCTCCACCGGATAAGGACTAGGTGTGCATTCCAAATAGAAGCAAGCATAGCTTTGATAACTAAAAACAAACTAGAACAAAACATTGTGTTCTAAGTTCTAACTGAATGATAAAAAACTAATACAATAAAATGCAGAGCATCTTAGCATTATATGAGATCTTCAGGATCTACAAATATGCTAGCTAGAATTCATAAAAAGTGTCACTAGACTCAATTTGCACCTCAGGCGACGATAATCATACATCAAGTAAAATTTGTATGTCGAGCTGAATTTGAGCTAAACAACAGGAGACTTTCAGATTGACAGTAACATTCCTATAATTAGAGTAACTATCGACATTTCAAAGATGAAGAAAGGGCCTCGAAGATAATAAGCGCAGCATCTATCAGGACAGGCGTGACTTTTTGCTGCTGCATGTTGGGCATTTGTACTGCTTGATGTGCTCTGCTTTAGCTGGCGTGATCTTCACACACTTCCCGTGAAACCACGTCTCACAAATATCGCAGCAGATCCAAAATTCATCGGATGCATAATTTTCCCCACAAGCCCCGCATAGGGTGTCTCCATGTTCATCCTCTTCTTCCTCATCAAGTTCATCATCCTCTTCCTTGAATTGTGCCTTTGGAAACTTCGCCGGCGATTCTGGTACACGCTGCAGCAACGATACATGGAAAAACAATTCTAATATCTTTCCAATGCAATGATTTTGGAATGTGTGTGTGAAAATGTCTCATATACATATCCAAGATGAGAAAACAGTTGTGTGATAAAATCAAGAAACTTGGATTTGTTAAGGAAGGTGATTCAGTAAGCTAACCGTGCTAGAGTTCCACTTGGATTTATTATTGCTATGGTTCGTTTCAGTTGGCCTGACCTTGTCCCTGCTACTCACAACTTCATATATGGAAGGAAGATCATTGATCATACCAAAGAGCCGCTTCCTGTATCCAAAATAACCACACATTTATTACAGATGGCACCCAGTATTAGAGATGCCACCCAGTAAAACACATGCATCCAAGCTCCAGCAAGTTGTAAATTCAAGTACACGAACAACTAAAATACAGTTAATCTAGTCATAACTTGCTGAAAGAATGTCAATAGGACAAACATAGGAAACAGTAAGGAGTGACTAAATCTCTCAAGTGAGCGAAGCAAGCCATGTGTGTGGATTGACTTTATGTAGCATTTGTCAAAAGGTAAAGGATTTAAGTTGAAACACACTGTACACTGCTAGTCACCCAATTTTCTGGGCCAGTGCAAAATGGTTCGAAAATACCGGCAGCGACAGGTGCCATTAAGGCATACCAAAATGGTTAAAATTAGGGCTTACATAGGTAAATTAAGCAATGAGCAAGGCTGAAAGAAGTGCCCCAAAAGCTCACAGTTAATCCACTGCCTAGACCTAAAAATTTGAATACATGAACATTTAATGAAATTTGGATCTAGGCAAGCAGGCATATAGAGATCTCTTGGGCTCAGGCAAGCAGATATCTAGGCAAGCAGATAATTCTAGAAGCTTATAGGATATAGAGTGACCTAAGTATGGCACCAAGCATGTTACAGTCATAAGTTTCATTTCTTTTTAAAAAAAAGGACTGTCCATCATTCAAGCCCTTTCAGAAAGGTAATTATCCTAATAATCATTCTAATAGCAGTTTGGCTTAGTAATCTCAACAGACAAAATGGATATCATCAAACATTGTTCTGATGCGAGATGATTGCATGCTGGACAACTTACGTCATACAATTGTCTCACTGGGAGAACATCTTAGTAATGACTCTTCTGAATAAACTAGACCACTGATCCTATAAACAAATTATCTAAAGATGCTTCACACACAAAAAAAAAATGTTGTCAAAAGAAGCATCCTTATGTTTCTAGGATGTCTGATTAAAGGTGATTAAAGGCATTGCAATTGAATAATTCATCTGTTGATCTTCTATAGTAGTAGGAAACCACAAACAGTGTGTCAATACAACTAGATATCCACCCAAACCATCTGATGTTTCTAAACTCAAAAAAGCAATTTGTCTGCCAATACTTTACCATAAGTAATATAAAAAATATCTAGAACTTAGATGTTGACACCTTATGTTAACTAATTTGGTTCATTATTGAGAATAGCTAGTCAACATGCAAAACTACTCATATACCAAGGTGAAAAAAAATTCCAGTTAAGAAACTAATACACAAAATCCAAACAAAGCAAAGACATTATCAGTCAAGACCAGAATAACATTACATATGCACATGCAACCCATAATTAAGCACTTTGGTGCAATTTGAAGCATACAAAAGAGAGGAAATTGCACTTACTATAGATACTGAATGGAGATAATAACTAAGAAGTCCATAACTAGTATTCAAAACTGGATCAAAATTCAAAACCAACATTATCACCACAAGAACTAAAGGTCATCTTTGTAGCTCATATAAGCAACAATGTCTTGAACCAGATATGAAGGAATAAAGGTATTGACTTGCACAGAAAAATCAATAAAAAGAAGTTATTTTCAGTCCACATGAGCAACAATGTTAAAAATTAGACAACTATGAATGGAGGTACTGAACTCACATCAGGAAAACTCAATGAAATTTATTGCCAAAAAAGAAGGCCTACGGCAAAAATAGATACAGTAGTTATTCAAGCCAATTAAGAAAACACTATTAGAAAATTTTAAATCAGGAGAAACATAAAATAATCACCTTTGTAATTTATCAAATCCAAATCTAGCACCAAAGTAGAAAGCAACAGCAAGTAGCCAAGCATCACTGTGAACAGCTACTAACGAGAGCCAATCCTTCTCTTGCATTCCATCCCTGGCAAAGTTAATGCCTAGGGCAGGTTCAGGTAGTTCTGGAGGCACCTCTTCTGCAGGTAAATTAACTTCCCAGTGTGCATTGGGAAATCCATAGAGACATAAATTTTCTTGCTCTGCAAATAAGACAAAATCGGTAAGAACAAGATGACAATTTATTTAAAGTATTTGTGGTCTCTTCCAGGTAAAAAAAGATGTTAAATAATAGTGTACCACAACAGTATATTATTGTTCAAATTAGGAGTTTATAATGAGATATGTTTCACTTGTTTTCCATATATAGGTCAAGAAGAATGCATTAACACATTATTAGTGTCTGACTGTTAATGAGAAGTGTTGACATATGGAAAATCATTCTAGTAATAATGAGAGAACAAAAAACACGAAGTGGTTTCCAAATACATTTTTCCTTTATTTTTTTTTTCCCGTTTCACATGTTAGTTTTTTTGGCAAACGTAAACCAAATCATTGCATTCTATTGTTTAGCATTGGCTGTAAAATCTGGTCAAAACTTCAACCATCATTAAATTTTATCGATCTTATATTTCTCCACTATCCGACTTATCAATCGGGCAGGATGGATAATATACAGGATGGACTAGAACCAGTATATTTATAAAAAAGATGGATGAAGCTAAATCTATCTATCTTATACCAGTTTGTTCAACTAGCAATTCAAATGATGCTTTCTTGAAGACGAAGTTATGATTCACTTCTTTTTGATATATATACGCGCACGAGCAACTGTGCAAGCTAAAATTTTAGTGTGTGTTTATATATATATATAAAGTTAATTCCTCTGTTACAAATTTTTTGAAGTAAAGGGGATAATATTTCGCAACAGAAGCATCTACAAATAGCCAAGGAGGACAAATGTGAAAACTACATACGCGGAGAATTTAACAACAAAAAAATCTACCACTACCAGTACCAGCACCAGCAAGCCACACAATAATCGAGAAAAAGGGTAGAGCAAATCCTCACCAGGGTCGCACTGCTGGTAAAAATCCTCGACATCTACAACAAAAGAAACCTCGTCAACAATTCAATCTTCGGCGACAAAATAATAATAATAATAATAATAATAATAATAATAATAATAATAATAATAATAATAAATTAAAAAATCGAATATCTTATTCTTTAGTGCGCGATAGATGAAAATAGTAATTAAAAGAAGATCTTTTTCTAGGTAGATAAGAAAAGGTCAGTTTTTTTTTTTTTAAGGGAACGAGATGCAGACCGGTGGTGAGGGCCTTGATCATGGCAGCTCGCCGACCCTTGAAGTCGCGGAAAACCTCCTCCACCGTCCGCGGATTGTACAGCGCCGCCGATCCACCATCCATTGCCTCCCCAAAAGCGAGCGCGCAAGCAAGAACAAGGAATCCAGGAGTTACAATATAAATATATATAATTAGATTGCGACGAGCTTCACCCGGATCGAGCGAGCAGTGAAGTAGAACGACAGAATAATAAGAAAAAGGAGACGCTCTATTTTTTTATTTGGGGGGAAAAATAGTAGATCCGTAGTTCCAATTGGGGGCTAGGGCAAAATACACGTCGGTCCAAAGGTCTATTATAAACCAGATCATTTCGCTTTGCCCGTCAATGGGCCGGAAAATGGCCCATGAAAGGAGGAGCCATGCCATGTCCCCAAATAATTTTATGCATTTATAATAAATATTTCTAAACGTATTTTCTTGATAAATGAAATTACAAGATATGATCAGATGAAATTGCAAAATATAAAAAAAAAACACTTACATAATAAAATAAAAGTATTAAACTGTTGCATTCTTTATATGTGTTATTCAGGAGAAAACTGTTTGGATGATCAGAGAGGATGACGCAGTCAAGAAGGATGGCAAGGAAAAAGATACTTTACGTCCTACGAAATTAACACGAACATTAAAGAGGAAACAACTAAAATAATTCCGGCGAAACTCCCTTCGACGCTCAAGTCAGAAAGAGTGGGAAATGTTTATGTGAATGCAAGAGATCTCCAAAAGAGTTTACCTATCGCTCCCTGTCCCTTCAATAGACTTGTGTGAAGTTTACCACTTCACACAAGTCTATTTACGGGAAAGGGAGCGATATGTAAACTCTTTTGGAGATCTCCCGCATTCCACTATTTCTAATCAGAGAGGATGACGCAGTCGAGGAGGATGACAAGGAAGAAGATGCTTTACGCCCAGCGAAATTAACACGAACGTTAAAGGGGAAACACCGAAAAGAATTCCGGCGGAGCCCCCTTTGCACTCAAGTCAGAAAAGAGTGAGAAATATTTATGTAAATGCGGGAGATCTCCAAAAGAGTTTACCTATCGCTCTATGTTCCTTAAATAGACTTGTGTGAAGTTTTTCTCCATAATTGTAATCATTCCCACATTTATGAGCGTGCATTCATAACCGTTCCTGCATTTTATGAATGTGCGTGAGAACAGACGTTACATCTTTAACTGCATTTTAGTTATTTTAATTGTGGTGAGATGATTGACAATAAATGTCTTTATTAATGTTAGGTTCCCTCCCCTTTTGATATTAATATTCGTCGAAATTTCTGGGGAAGGAAGATGACCAAGAGAAATACACCTTACCTAAGACAATCTTTCATGGACTTTTTCTGAAGTAGTCTCAAGTTAACATTGCCCGAGGTGGCCTCAAATTTATGTGCCTGAGGTGGATTCGGGTATTATCTATCTGAGGTGATCTCAGATCTATGTGTCTGTGAATGTGTCGGGTCTGTGTACCCAAAATAATCTCGGTCACTACCTTATTGAACACCAGATAAATTATACTGTATATCATTCGCCTCTTAACAATTGCATCGTGTGTTTATGTAAGATTTTACTGATTTCTGTTTGGGATAATATTACTATTTTAGCATAGTGACTACTAAGTGATCGAGCCGAATCTATAATAAATCCGTACTATCAGTGGACCAACTAGCAGCTAGGATGCAGTGTACTTTTGTCTCCCTAATTAAATATCGCCAACAGATTTCTTTTCAAAATCCTCTTGCTTTTCAATTTCTACCCCAGTAATTAATTAATCATATTTCACCCTGATATTAGCCATTTAAATATAACAAATAAATAAATAAATAAATTCGATTGTGTTTTATTCTGATGTTTTATAAAAACTTCAGCAACAAGAACGTTGACCCATAAATATAGTTCAGTCATTAAAGCGACGCGCGAGACACGTGTCATGGTGGAGGAGCACGTATCACGTATGCAGTTGCTATGCGGTCTCTCGCGAACACGTGACAAGCCGACGAAATCTATCTCGAAAATCTATTAACCAAAGTCCCGTGAATCTGTGATCTACCAATTACGGCGTGGGATTTATCCTTGGATCCAATAGGTGTTTTTACTGGTCGGGTCCGACCGATGGGCGTGGGCCTTGGACTTGGGCGGTGGCGGCGGTCTTCACTTTGGGCATGAGTCGTCGTCGCCCGCGCTCCATTTGGTTGCACCACTGACGAATATAGCTCCGAATCAGAGGGGTAATCTAGTCAGGAGAATTATGACATTGGAGGGCAATAATTTATTGGGCGAAAGTAATGAAAAGCAAAGCAGAGGGCCGAGAGAGGAGGAAGGGACGGCTACTGGGTGGTGGTGTTGGTGTTTGGAAGTGGGGTAAGAGATTTATTATTTATATTTCTTACTGTTTTTAAGGATAAAGAAAGGTCGACAGTAAGGGGAGATGCTCTTGCATATTTGGCAGGTTAAACCTTGGCTGCATATCTTTTAAATGTGAGGAGCCAGGAGAGGAGGATAACCAGGAAGGAGGAGCCAGGAGGAGGAGGAGGAGAGGAAGGGGAAAGGCAAGGGGCTTTAAGATTTCCTCAAGGTTACTCTCTGCAGCCAATGATCTGGTTCTGATTTCAGTCTGTTTTCCCCCCCTTTTAAATCCTTCGGTATATTTGCATGCATGCACTTGCGCTGTTGCTTCTTGCCTTAATTTTTCTTATTCTTGGGATTCCGTTGTTGATTTCGTTACTTCTTTTAAAGGTTTAGGTTTTCATTAGGAGCAAAATAAGTTTGATTCTTATTTTTTTAGTTCTTACTGGATCGTGTGAAACTTGTTGGATTTCAAAGGTGCATGTCATTTAGTTGCGGGCCCTTTGGGAAATAGACGATGTTGGTGGTCCTTTCTTGGTCTTCTCACGGTGTTGATCACTTCTTTCTTCGTTTTTTTTGGGGGAAAAAAACTAACATGGGAATCATTGGTTCTTAGCTCGTTCTTTAGTCATTACTTGGAATCGTGTTGTTCGGTTTCTAGTTCCTTTTCCATATTCTATATGGGGAAAGTGGAAATTCCATTTCCCGAATTGCTTGATGTATATGAGATTATTTAATTTCTGAAGAAATGTATTTGTTAGGTATCATATATCCTTTTGCATTGATGCATCAGAATTTTGCATATTGACTTTTCTTATGTGGAAGAGGATTGCATAAATATGCATTTTTTTGACATGCATCAGACTATCTTAGATGCTTCAGATGTTAGGATATGTGGTTGTAATTGCCTTTTAGAGATCAAGGCCCTACAACTTACTAATAGAACTTGACTGAAGAATTGTGTGCCGGCTTGTATTGCAAAGCGATATTAAAATAGTTTGCCCTTTGTCATGTTAGTCCCGGTTTATAAGTAAGCCACACTTTTGCTTCTCTCAAAATCTCACTATGTTGGGGAAATACTGCATATGGAGAAGAGCATGTTGTTTCATGAGAGAGTCTCATCTTCTATTTTATCATACAACCATTGTGGAAGGAGATGGTACTTGTCTCTGCATGTTGGTGAATATTGCTTGGATAAAGAATCGAAGTCGACCATAGCAATTTCGGGGTTCATCATTTGATGATTTGATTTTTCATGTTATAAAAATAAATTTTAATATGGATTTTAACAGGTAGTCAAAAAATGATATTAGCATTTCACAGATGTCTATGCTTTCAACAATTTTCTAGAAACTGTTGGCAATGACTTGTGCTGTTAATAAGAGGACAAATTTCTGATTTCAGGTAATCCTTCCTCTGACACTTTTGATAGTGTTATGCGTTCCTTTATTAATAGTAGCTGATCAGTAAGAAAGATTGTAGTTGTGCTCGGTCGAACTCTGTGGAAATTGAGTTATGCATCATTATGCAAAGGCTTCAGAAATGCAAGTTGTTGGAAAGAAAGGTTCAGAGAATAATTCACTCTATTCAACATCTACTTTTGTGAACAATCCTGCCTGGTGGAATATGAGCAGCGCAAATATTCTGCAGTCTTCTTATTCCAAAGAATTGAATATGAATATGGACTACTTAGCAAAAGATTGTAATACAATATCTGACCATGACTCTTCAACTCACTCTAGTGATCAATCCCATCGAGAAGTATCCGAAATGAGTGAAGACAATATTAATCAGCAATACATTTCTATACAGTCTGGTACTATTGAACTATACAAAATGCATCTCAAGTTGCTAACCCTAAATTCTTGTGCTTATTTTTTTAAATAGCCACATCGTTCTATAGCCTATGGTTAATTAAATTTGAATTTTCTTGTTTATTTTGGCAAATTGATTTTAGAGTAAGAGTGCATTTTCTCTATCAAATGCAATTGACTCTATCTGTACCAAAGATCCAAATGGCAACGCTAATTCTAGTATATGATTGATTGCTTTTCTGTTGGGTTACTTTATGATCTTATTATCAGTTCCTTTGTTAACGTTTCGTCTTATTTCTTTACAATACACACGCTTATTTAGCCTGGACTTCATAGAGTGAGGAAATTGTTCCTGTGTATGAGAGTCTTCTTGAACATAGCAATCTTTATAATGTATACAACTTGCTAAATGTTTAATATTAGCACAACAGTAAGGTTGCAAATATTGTGCAACTTATGATGTCGTCGTTCTTTAATG
>JBAMIB010000097.1:29690-47178 GCA_037177415.1 Kaempferia rotunda | reverse complement strand
AGTATTTACACAGTGGAAATGTAATATAAATCAAAGGAATAGAGACAATGCTAGCAGGTGGTTTTATGTGGTTCAAAGCCCCACTCTTACTCCACAACCTATCAATTTACAAAGTGAATTAGTACTGTAAATCCGCTTGAATGTTCCCCTCTGAGGTAGAGCAAGCTCGTACAAGTATTTTTTGCTTTTGAAATGAAAGAATCATATATTCTTAGATGAGAAAATTTACCAAGAGCTTGTGGAGAAAAATATTCACTTCGTAATTGCAAGCCCTTGGATGTTGTTCAACTTGAGCACTTATCACAATAAAATTTCATAACAATTTTGTGCACCTTACCAAGGCACACAACCTCTGATTCATATATAGATGAGGCTCCACCAAGTCACCAACTCTATTTTACCCACCACAAGTCGATTGGATAAAGCTCCATTCAACTACATGGGCAATTCTAGCTATTGAGCAACTAATGAATCTTTAGGTAGTCGAATAAAAATTCCTTCAAGTCATCTAGTCATGAATCCAATTAACTGAAGGCCGAACACAAATATTTTGTTCTCTGAACCTTGGCGTTCAATTGATTGAATTTGTTTGATACACTTGGCATATACCTTCATAATCTTAGGTAAAGCTTGGGATCAAGTTGATCGATTGACTAAAGCCTGAGCTAATTCTCCCTTGGTCGAAGGTTTCCTACAAACCATTAGATAGACAAAACCCCACCAAGCTATACACATTATTATGATGATGTTGCCCAAAAGTGTGAACCCTAAGATTACAATCACATTGTAATCTTTAACAACTCACATAGCGTTGTCATCTCTCACGACTGCGATGGCTTCAACCTTGTCACACTGTCCCTACACGAAGAGAGGTGGCGATAGTGGCTAGGTAGTGCGACCATTATGAGGAACTCAGTCTGTGTGGTGGAAATTCTGAAGTGAAATGGCAAGGGAGAGGGGCACGGTACGAGCGTCGGCGTTGGATTTAGACGATCGGGGAAAGCTGGCGCTGCTAGCTGGTCTCGCCACGCTAGCCGGTCCCGTACGGGTGGCTGGTAACAACAACATCGTTGTCGGCGATCTGGCAGGGATGGCCGGCGATCGGCGATGGGAAGAGTTGGGAGAGGGAGGCGCGTGAAGAGAAACAGGGAGAGAAGAAGAAAAGAATCGGGTGAGTGAACTCTGAGGATGAAATAAATACCTAGGTTTTAATATAAACATTATGTTTAAGTTAATTAAATCCTAACTTTACTTCAATCAGACAAGCTCTCAGTATAAAAGAGCATCCCTTCAAACGTCTTATACAACTTCTAAATAAATCATAGAAAATTTATAAAAATTTTTAAAAAATTCAATAAGATTATATGTCTAATAATAATTATTATTTTATTATTATTTTGTATCGTATCTTACATTATCAATTAAAAATAAAAATAGAATGATGACTTACCAGCACTTTGTTGTGGGTTGATGCCCACGCCATCTGCAAGGAGAAAAGAAATCAGAAGTTTCATAAAATGCTAAAATAAGATTTCAAAAACACAGATAAGAGTTCATATCACAGAAAAATAACAATCTATATTGTCCAACTGAAAGAAAAATCAATAAAGCATTTCTCCATTAACACCTTTCATTTTTTACATCCGATCTACATAACACTTAAATGTAGACGAAACAGAGATCACAACCAAGACACACTAGACAACGAATCAGAGACCAAAAACACGTTCGATGGAGAAATTCCTAGATAAAAAGTGTCAAACTCGACGTAAGAAATCATAAAAATCCTTTTTTTCCCGCTGAAGATTAGAATCAGAAATTGCTACGCTAAGACATACCGTTGGTGATGATGGCGCTGGTCTGAGGAGGGACCTTGAATTCCTCCGCTGCGAACTTTAGCACCGCAGTAAAAGGGGCCGCCTCCGGGACGCTGAAACTGAGATGGGATCGACAGATCAACCAAAAAAAAAAACAAATAAGATTGATCAAAACCTAGCAATCTGAATAGAAAGAAAGACGATAGGAAGCGACAGAAACGACGTCTTACACTTTGTACGGAAGCTTCGGATCGGAGGTCAGGATCACCTTAAACGAGACCTTTCCGCCGCCACCGCTTCCTGCCGCCATCAGTCGCGCCTGGACGGAGAAAATCTCAACGAGGAGAGGCGAGGGAAAATGATTCCGATTTCAGAGCGGAACAGCAAGGATTAGGGGAATCGGATGCTTCGTGGTAACGTAATTTATCCAAGCGTTACGATAAGCGCTGTCAAATCCGTCCAAAAGAACCGCTGCGACGTTATATTCAATATATCGCCAGCTATTTAGCAGGCGAGCGTTTATTGTTTCCCTATAATCAAAATCGCTTGGGCTAATTATACAAAAACAAAATTTATTTCGATTTGATATATATAAATATATATTCAGACGAAATAAATTACATAAATTAAGATCAAAATGTATAATAAAAAATATTTCAAGTAATTCCTTTTTTTTCTTAATGACTTTCAATCAGGTGGTACGCTGGCAAGAGTTCTTGAGGGAAACTGGGGCCCCCATCCTGGTCTGGTCCAGAACCAAAGCACACTCCACGCGGTTGTGGAACTTGGGCTGCACGAGCCGGCCCAACACGAAGGCCCTCGACCTCACCGTGAATTTGATCGTCAAGTTCACCGGCGGACTACCGGGCCGACTGCTGAGCGCCGCTCCGCCGCCGTAGACCGGCAGCTCGGTGCTCGCCACCGCCACCTCCACCTCCCTCTGGCTCTTCCGGGACTGGTAGAAGTACTCCATCTACAATCAACCCCAAAATTAAAAATGTCAAATCATATCCCATTAATCTCTCTCTTTCTCTGTTTTTTATTTTTGGATTCTCTTACGCTTCCGCTGGCGATGGTTTGTTGGTAGTAATTGAGGAGCACCGGAGTCGAGGTGACATGGACGCCGAAGAAGCCGCCGGTGTTGCGGTAGCTTAGCTTTAGCGTCGAGTTCAGTGTCACCAGATTAGTCGGCACTAGGCTGGAGTCTGTGCCGGCATGGACGTTGAATTCTCCGATCGTGATGCTCTGCCATGCCCACGATCGTGAAAACAAATTAAATTAAAAAAATAAAAATCTTTAACAAACATTTATGCTTTCGCTAAAATCGATAAGTTTAGCTCACGTTCATAGTAACTAGGGGCTGTTTATCATGGCTGGCGCCCCAGAGGATGAGGGCGAAGAGGAAGAAGAGGAGGAGGAAGACTCCGACGAACCCGAGGACGTAAAGTCTCGCCGGAATCCCATCGCCTTCCTCCCTCTCGCCGTGGATTAGCCTCTCCTCCTCGATCTCCTCTGGGTCTCGCCACGTCGTGTCGTAGCCGGGGTACCTTGACCTCGAGCCGCCGCCGCCGGCGGCAGGCCGAGCGAACCGATCGGCGGTCGAGGATCCCCAAGAACCGTTCCCGTGGTAGAACGGCGGGGATCGCGCCGGCGAAGAATGGTACGACGGGATCGTCCTAGTCTCGCCCGCTTCCGTAGGGCTCTGGACGAAGTAAGCTTGCCGGGGCGGCGACCTCCGCGGTGAGGAGAGCGAGATGGTCGCCGTCGCGTCCGACTCCGTTTTTACGTGCATCCTGTTCATGCTGCGGCCGGCTTGATCGGGAAGAAGATCTGACGGCGGCGACGACCGCGAAGCTTGGCGGGTAACTTCCATGGCTGGGTTGACAATTTAATGGAGGCGTTGTGGAGGACATGGCGGCCACGCATTGACATCGAAGGGCTGGTTGACGGATTCGATCGGGCTCCTGCTGCGATGTGATCGGGTGGGGTTTTCATTAAATTTGCCCGCATATTTTTTATTGACTTTGACTTTTCATAATTCTGCGACATTAGCGTGTCGTAAATATATTTGAATTGAACTGAAGAATAAAAGGGGGATTGTAGATATGTGCGTTATGATTAATTACAGATGAATAAATGTTTATTGGCACGACGGTTCATGTAAGAACTTTTGATTTGTCTGGTGCTCTTTCAATAGGGCTAAATTTAAAGGAGATTGATGTAAATTTAGAAAATATATTGAACTTGGAAGAGCGATTGTGTAAATTTTAGTCGGGTCAAAGGGTCTTTTTTGGATTTGATATTTTCCTGGGTGCAAAGTGGTAAGGATGTAATGTTTTATTTTAACTATCTGACGCGGTTTAGAATCAAAAGTCGTCAAATTAAATTAGAGGCATTAAGATATTTAAGTAGAACAATAATTTATCATTATGAAAATTAATAATATACGTGATGTTCTGTATATTTGATTCTTATCAAAATTAATTTTTAAAATGGAATTAAAATTAATTTTAAATTTTAATAAATCAAAAATAAATTTACCACGAAATTACTAATTCGATACACTTAAATAAAATATAATCTTACTAACTTACTATATTATTAAGAATCTAGCTTCAATACTAACTGTTTTCTAATTAATTTGGTGAAGACTACGATGAAATTACAGTAATATCTCTCAGCTGCGGTTATTATTAAAAAAATTTATCATTAATCAATTATTGATCTAGAGTTGAAGACTCATTTGCAGCGTATTATTGAAAAATTTTCTCATTACAATTCAGAATATACAGTTTATTATTAAAAAAATTTCTCATTAATAGGTATTGCACTATAGTTTATTTAGTCTCACATCTTAAATTAACAACACCGCAAGTAAAGAAGCTTTTATAAATATCTTAGGTCGGTGACATTAAAAAAACACGCATTTCTCGGCCTTTTGTCAAAGATTAGTATCAATTCTTATCAATTTAATCTCTGATATAAAAAATTAAATCAATTTTTTTTATGACGGTGAGTATGTTATAGTAGTTTACTCTGGGGTTCTCGAGCGTCCCCTCGACACATCCTTACCAAATCTAATTTATCGTATTCTTATATTATATTGCACATTTTTACCATATTCAATTTATCGTATTCATATATTATATTGTACATGTAAACTCGTGTGCACAATGACTAGTATATATCTAAATGTTAAACTGAGTTTAGAACAAACTAAAAATAAATTTATAAAATAAATTTTTATAAACAAAAGTATAGATTCGATAAGAAATTTCATTCGTTAAAAAAAATCTATTTATAAAATTTTAAATAGAAATAAATTCTATTTTAAATTTTTATAAATTTTTAAAAAATATTAAATTATTATCATTTTATTTTATTAAATTATGGAAATACTAATCGTAGATATCATGTTTTATTAAGATTATATATGTGTGTTAACAAAAGCTGGTTCATAGTTAGAAAATTCTATCATTATGCTCATTATTGATAGCTCCTTTAGATTCATTATATGTATGTATCTTTTGTTGATAATAATAAACAACAATCAATTAATTTGTATATACAAATTTGTTGAAAACTTTCTTATGAAATGAATGGAGAGTGAACCTAACTCATATTTTTATTTTTTACATTCTCTATGTGACATATTTTGCTTCTTGGTCTTCAACATGAAAACAATGTGGTTTACAGAACATGATTCTCCAAGTAGGTTGCATTAAGTATGTTTATTCTTTGTTGTTTGCTATCTACAATAGGAAAGTTCCGCATGAATTTTTATTTACTGAATTTTATTTGTTGTTTACTGTAGTTCTCATTTATTGAATTTTTGTTTGCTGTTTACTGTAGGAATTTTTGTTTGTTGTTTACTGTAGGAAATTAGTTCTGCATTTTGTTTACTGAATACTGCAATTCTCTTTTGCTGAATTTTGTTTGCTATTTTTTTTCTTAAATTTTTTTCTTGTATACGACCTTTTGAATTCAATAAGTTTTGTGTCTTTGTAATAAATTATTTTTCTTGTTATAATATTTTTAATGTTGTTGTTTTTAGATTTGTTGAAATTAAGGTTCGTGAAATTATAAATGATATTAAAGGAATGATTAAAGGAATGTGACCAACTTGGAAAAAGATGTTTAATGATATCAAGGATTTGCTTTGGGAAAATTTTAAGGTAAGTAATATATTTTTATAATCTAAAAAAATAATTTCATTTTGTATGAATTAATTCATCATTGATATTATTTATAACCATTGATTATCTATTGGATTTGGTGCAGTTGAGATATAAAGATGAATATGGATATTGACTACTTAGCAAAGATGGTAATACAATATCTGACCATGACTCTTCAACTCACTCCACTCCAGTGATCAATCCCATCGAGAAGTATCCGAAATGAGTGAAGACAATATTAATCAGCAATACATTTCTATACAGTCAGGTACTATTGAACTATACAAAATGCATCTCAAGTTACATTTCTCAATTGTGATATTCAACTCACTCCACTCCAGTGATTAAATTTGATTTTTCTTGTTTATTTTGGCAAATTGATTTTTAGAGTAAGAGTGCATTTTCTCTATCAAATGCAATTGACTCTATCTGTACCAAAGATCCAAATGGCAACGCTCATTCTAGTATATGATTGATTGCTTTTCTGTTGGGTTACTTTATGATCTTATTATCAGTTCCTTTGTTAACGTTTCATCTTATTTCACAATACACACGCTTATTTAGCCTGGACTTCATAGAGTGAGGAAATTGTTCCTGTGTATGAGAGTCTTCTTGAACTTAACAATCTTATGATGTATACAGCTTGCTAAATGTTTAATATTAGCACAACAGTAAGGTTGCAAATATTGTGCAACTTATGATGTCGTCGTTCTTTAATGTACGTGAGCTGTTAGAAAAGTTGGGAGAAAGCTTATGATTTACTAGAAAATGAAACTGTTTCCACTGTATTGTCTCAGCATATATCTTTCTGGCATGATAAGTTGCAAAATATGTGCCACAAATCTTTGTTCGCTACTTGAAGCTGATGTTTTTAAACATTGTTGTCACCAATTTGGAGTTAACATATGTGTTTCTATTTAGTGTTCCAAGATCATGACTATATTTCCATGTGATCATATGTCATTAGCTATAATTGTTTGCTATCTTTTTGTTAATGTTTTCTTCTTGTGATTGCCTTCGACCTGTATACTTTACTGCCATCTTCTAAACTGTATTCCTTAGGTGCTGATAATCCATATAGCAAATCTGACAGCCCCACTAAACCAGTTTTATGTTTGGGGAATTCAGAAGTTTCATTTGCGCCTCCGAAGATGAACTATGGCCAATCTTTAGTAAGTTACTTTCGATACTTAAAAAGTACATGGTAACTTTGTTTTGATCTTTGGTTTCTTTCTATCATGCTTCTAAATTGTAATATTTGGTTATTTGGCTTTTCGACTTTAGGGCCACATGCAATATCCTTATGGCGAGCCATACTTGGGTGGCTTCCTTGCTGTTTGCGGACCACCGACCATGGTAATTATACTAAGCAAACATCCTCCTTAAATGAAGCACGTTGAGATTTATTTTCATTTTGTTTGATCTCAAGATATTACATTTTGTTTTGTTTCTTCTGTAAAATTATCTATGATACTCTATTGTGCTATTCTACCTGCAGATTCATCCACAAATGGCAGGAACATCTTCTGCCTCTCGCATGCCACTGCCTCTTCAACCTGCAGCTGAAGGGCCTATTTATGTCAATGCAAAACAATACGCTGCGATTCTACGAAGAAGGCAACTGCGCGCGAAGTTGGAGGCTGAAAATAAACTCATAAAGAGCAGAAAGGTATGGTAATTGTTCATGTAAAGCTATTATTAACATATTACCACTACAATGACATACCTTCTGTTCTATAACTTTACAGCCATACCTTCATGAATCGCGTCATCTCCACGCGATGAAGCGAGCAAGGGGTTCCGGTGGAAGATTTCTCAACACAAAGCAACTTGAACAGCAGCAACAGCAGCAGCAGACCCAACTTCCAACAATGTCAGTCTGCCAAGGTCTCTCTGATTCAGTGAGTGCCCATGCAAGAGCTGTTTCGACGAATGGAAGCAAAGGAGCGGAACGGAAACACTTCAGCTTTCAAACACCCAATTTTCACTCAAGTTTGGAGTGAGCATGCAAGGTGGAAGCACCATGATAGAACTCGGGGCATTGAGAAGGCTGCATTGTGCTGTCTGTCATGGTGTTTCCCTGGCAATTCATCCTTGGCTTTTGGTAGTATCTTCTTCGTTTCAAGTGTTTTATTTGGCATTTCTAGTGAACATGAACAGGAGTTGACTGCCTGATACTGATAACTCTTGTCGAAACAATATGGTGTAAAGGTCTGAGTTTGTCTGTCTTTCATCTCGTTCTCTTTATCACTTTATTCGAATATTTGAATGAATAATTTCAAGTGAAAACCATTAAAATATCGAAGATTTAAATAAACACTCCGGTATAAAATATTATTTATCAAAAATTTAAATTAAAAAAAAGTCTGAGACAGTTAAAAAGAATGTTATCAAGTAAATAAACACTCTTATATTTTATATACTTTTTATGAAAATAAAAACACTTGTTTGGTAAAATTTGAAATATGCGCAATATAATACATGAATACGATAAATTAAATTTGATAATAATACAAGGGGATGCTCAAGAACCCCAAAACAAACTATTGTATTAACAGACTTTATATTAGATATTAAACTGATAAGAATAGATCACTTGATTTTAGCCAAAAGGCCGAGAAAGGTGTGCTTTTTAACGTCACCGACCTAAAGTATTTATAAAATCTTCTCTACTTGTGGTGTTGTTAATCATAAGATGTGGGACTAAATAGACTATAGTGTAATACATATTAATGAAAAAAAATTCCAATAATGAACTCTGGATCTACATTGTAATGAGAAAATTTTCTAATAATACGCTGAAAATAAGTTTCGAATTTTAGATCCATAATTGATTAATAAAAAAAAAATTTAATAATATCCGCAGCTGAGGGATATTAATGTAATTTTATTATAAGTTTCACCAAATTAATTATAAATCAGTTAATTTTAGATCAGATTCTTAATATTATGGTAAGATATTCAAATGAATTTTGAGAGGATTAATTAAATTTTCATCGGCAAAATAAATAAGAAAATACAAAATGACTTATAATTAAGTATTCTTAAGTTAACAATTTATTAAAAAAAGAAGTTAAAAAGATATGTGTCGTTAAGTCCCGGATCTAAAATTCATTCATATGTCTAATGCTCATGTTTCCTTTTAATCTTTTTCGAATCAATTAATTTTAAAAGTATTGATTCAATTCCATAAAAAAATTTCTAACCTAATAAAAATAAAGAAGCACTTATAAAAATTCATCAAAATAACTAATATTCTTTTATCCATTTATTAATTAATTTAAAAAAAATCTTCTCCGTAAGAACCGTAACACTGCACCATTATCGGGCAGCTCGTTTCTCGACGCAGCACGTGAGAGTATATTCCCGAGATTCCGTTTAATTATTCCCCAAATATTCTAGGAATATCCACATCTCTAAAACAATTGGGCAAAAGGAAATTAACGTAACTCCCTCTCTCTCCTTCTTAACCTGCTCCAGCACTTGATTCCAAGCACGCTCCGCGAATCACGGTAAGTTTCGATGCCGTGGCACATTTTAAATCTTGACCCAAACGCAGAGCCAGTGAGCTTCTCGGTAGGTAAAATTCTGACCGGAAAATTTATATTTGGTATTTTTTTGGAATGAAGACACTAATATCTTCACTAATTAAGGATAGGTCCCTAGATAGAATGCCTCCCTGCTAAGTGTTCGACTACTTTGTTTTAATTTAGTCCATATAAGTTTACTATCTTTTAATAAGGTCCCTCTCAGAGCTTTCCTTCTTGCCGTCGTCGTTTTAATTCTTCGCACGCCATGATCATCTAAAGAGCTTGTTCCTTCGCTTCCATTTGATCCCGTCATCTGTAGCTCCTTGGAGCTATGGCATTGTCCGCGCTCCAGAGCGCTGCTTTGGCCGTCATCGTCCTCGCGGCCGTGACGATGGCGCCGGCGTTCGTCCCCTGCTCCGCCGAGCTGCAGCGGTTCGAGCGCTCACCCAAGCCCGCTGGGTCGCTCAGCCTGTTGGTCATCGGAGACTGGGGAAGGAATGGGTTGTTTAATCAATCGGAAGTGGCGTTTCAGGTAAACCTCCTCCTTCGTTTCTACAAAGTTTTCTCCACCCAAAAAACTTTTTTTTTTTCTCGTTGCTATTTGGTTTTGGTTGTGAACAAATTGAGCGAGAAAAAAAAAGCATTTTTTGGTTCCCTCGTCGAATGTTTTTTCTCCAATTATATATAATATTCCGAGTGGAGTCTTGCCACTGTTAATCTAGATGCGATTGCAGTTCCAGCTCTTCTTTTAGCTCTAAAGATGAAAATATGCTTCTTTTGGTTCCTCAAAATCTTGCATAGAGAGAGAGAGAAGTTCGTATTATTTGCGGGCAGAAATTTTAATTGTTCGATAATATGCTAGATGGGAAGGATTGGAGATGAACTGGACATAGATTTGGTGATATCCACCGGAGATAACTTCTACGAGTACGGCCTTTCCGGCGTCGATGACAAGAGATTCGAGGAGTCATTCTCCAACGTTTACACCGCAAAGAGTCTACAAAAGCAGTGGTACAGTGGTAAGTTCATCAAATCCATACCCATGCCCTCAATCTTCTTTGTTTGCGAATTTTTATCGCCCTTTGGTATAATCGAATCGATCCCCCCTTGTGCTCCTAGTCTTGGGTAATCATGACTACAGAGGAAATGTGTTAGCACAGCTGAGTCCTGTTCTCCGTAGCATAGACGGCAGATGGCTTTGTTTGAGAAACTTCATTCTTAATGCAGGTGAGACTAATCCAATCACCTCTATTCCTTGTTTTTGTCGCACAAACTGTTACTTTTGTGCTGTTCTTTCTCTTGCCAGATATTGTCGACTTCTTCTTCGTGGACACAACTCCGTTTCAGGAATCGTACTGGACCAACCCAGGAAAACATCACTATGACTGGAGAGAGGTTGCACCTCGCGGGACTTACATTTCAAATCTACTGAAGGTTTTTATCTCCACTACTACTATTTTCTTGTCGTGAATAACTGAGATTGAACTGTTAATTGCTTGTGTCACAAGGACTTGGATGCAGCACTAAAAGAATCCACAGCACCATGGAAAATTGTTGTTGGGCACCACACGATGAAGAGTGTCAGTGAGCACGGAGACACACCTGAACTTTTAACTCTACTACTCCCTGTTCTTAAGTCAAATGGTGTGGATTTATACGTGAATGGGCATGACCATTGCCTGGAGCATATCAGCAGCAATGACAGGTACAAAATGCTCGTGAGCTTATTGTTGCTTCGGCTCTATTATTAATAGCTAGCTCTCTTCCTCGGCAGTCCAATTCAGTATCTGACCAGTGGAGGTGGCTCCAAGGCATGGAGAGGTGTTTCCCATTCAAACTCAGGCAAGCTTCGTTTCTTTTACGATGGGCAAGGATTCATGTCCCTGCAGCTCACTAGGTCAGCTGCTGATCTGGCTTTCTATGACGTGTTCGGCCGAGTTCTTTACACGTGGAGTGTGGCCAAGTCTCTTCGCCAATCAGCATAGACCATGTAGTTGATCAGTGGATCATTTGTGAATATGTCATTGTTCAAGGTCTTAGGATTTGTGTTGCATTGAATTGATATATAAATTAGGATCTTAAAGTCATTTCGAGACTGAACAAGGTCGGTGCGTTCGCAAGAAAAGTTAAAGACTTTGCAGCGAGTGGTTGGAGACTCACATGAACTGTGAGTTGTCAATGAAGGAATGAGGATAGCATTGATTGGATTTTTACCAAAAATCCAAAAATATATGATCTGTACCCATGTAGTTTCTTAATTGCTGCTAGCTGTGATCGTAGTTTTAACTCAAAAAACTGAACTGATTGACAACATTAAAAATATAACAAAATTGTGTCTGCACTTGTCTCATGATCCACAAGGCTAATTACAATCATTTCGTGGCTGTTTCAGCCTCATGATCTTTGAGGCCAGAGCATGTTCACCGTACCTATCAAACACCTTAACGACGGAATCAGCACAATCTTCCGGCAAACAAATCTCCTTCTCTACCACTTTTGCTCCCACCTTGACAGCCTCAACCAAACGCCCTTCATTACAAATACCTTGTAGAAGCGAAGAGTATACGTCAGAATCAATGCAATCTAACCCCTTATCCTCCATCCTGAGAAGGCAATTATATGCATCAGGGAACCGCATTTGCCCGCAGAGCTCCCTCATCAGAGAATTGCATGCCATTCCATTTGGTCGAACACCTTTCTCCAGCATCCCCCGAAGCACCTTCTCCGCTCGCTCCACATCCTTGATTCTCAACAGGCACACTACGAACACACTGTAACAGTCTTCGGTCGAAACCTTTCCTTCTGAGGAAACCCTGTCAACCAGCTCCTGAGCTCCGGCGAGATGTTCCCGGGCACATAGGCCATCGACCAAAGTCCGAATTGTGGTTTGGTTTGGTGAACAGCCTCTCTTCTCCATCCGGTCAAATACGCTCAATGCTTCGTCTAGTTGACCATTCTCACAGAGGCATTTTATCAAACATGTATAGGACACGGCGTTGGGTGGACAAGAAGGAGTGTTTTCCATCTCCCCCAATATCTCGATTGCAGACTGCAGATTGCAGTGGGCACAAGCGCCGTCAAGAAGCGCCGAGTATACTACAACATTAGGCACGCATCCAGTAGATCGCATTTGGCCGAGGAGAGAACGGGCAGCTTCAATCTGGCCGGAGGCGGACAGCGCTCGCACCGCCGAGACGTAGGTAACCATGTCCGGGATCAAGCCGCCCACTTCCATCTCCTTCAATAGAGCTGCGACGGTGGCGCCACGGCCGGAATCCCCCAGGAGGCGAATGGCGGCGTTGTAAGATGAAGTATCTGGAAAGCAATCGAACTCCGGCATTCTGCGGAGCAGGGAGACGGCCTCGTCGGGCAGGTTTGCATGACGGCAGAGGTTGAGGAGGATATTAAAGGTTTTGGTGCAGACGGGTGAGGCATCGGCGCGGTAGGAGTCGAGGAGTCGAGATAGGAAGTGGGGGCGGCGATGGAGGAGGAGGGCGTCAGATGCTGCAGCGTAGGCCGCGGTGGAGTGACGGTGACGGGGCTGGAGGCCTGCCCAGACAAAAAATCTGAGAGCCTGTGAGCGGCCGTCGACGTCGTCATCGGGAGCGGCGGCGGACCGGCGGAGGACAGATTCGACGACGGAAGCTGGGAGATGGGTCCTGGAGGGGGATAGGGAGAGGATGCGATCGAGGGAAGGTCGGCCGCAGTTAGATCGGAGGAGGCGCAAGAAGTCGTCGGCCGCGGAGGAGGCGGACGAAGAGAGGAGGCGTCGCGGGGTTTGGTAGAAAAACATTTCGATGGAGACGGTGAGGCAACGAAGTACGGCCTTGTGGTTTAACCCGTCAGGGATCCAGGCCGCTCCGGTCTGAGCCCGATCAGCTCTGATATAGATTTATTTTATAAAAAAAATAGAATTTATAAAACATAACAAATTGAAATGTTTTTAAAAGGAAGTTATTAAAATTTAAAAACAATGCACGGATCCATTGTTTATAGAATCACAATTCTACCCTACGAAGTATAGATTTAGGATCACAATCGAATCTTACCATTATACCAAAAATCCTTAAAATTTTATAATACATGATTAAAAAAATATCTAAAAAACTTATTTACAGATAAATAGATTATTAATTTTAAATATATATTTAATCATTTACCATCAACACCTCAAATTATATTATTACATACATAAATTTAGATTAACTAGTAATTTAACTATCATTATAGCACAATAGTACTTACTACTCAATAATATTTATATGAAAAATATAAAATTTCTATTAACACAATAAGAATAATCACATTTAATCTCAAGAATATTCCCTTGGTTTATAAGATGATCCAATTTAAATGCTAACAAATTACCTAACATACATCGCATAAACTATTGAATCCTTTGATTCGAATATGAACGCTGGAAGTAATATTCTAAAAACTTATTGGCTCTTGTAATATACTAGACAATAGACATTCAAAAATTCATTATTTTTAGGAAAAGAAATGACAGAATATTTTTATTAAAATATAACTCAAAAATAATTAAACATATATTTAAATAATCTCAAAATCCTACTTTAATTTTGTAAAAGATGAAAAAAAGATAAAATCTTCTAGCCCAAAAAGACTTTAAATGATATTTTTTTAGATTTAAAACTAGATGGTTAAGGATAAACCTTAATATTAATTATAGATCTATGAGATTTGATATATTATATGTCATGTGGTTCAATCCGAGTCAAAAGTTATGATCTTTCAAAGTTTCCCTCAATCACATTCTAATCCTGTTCCGATTCTACAAATCATGCTGCTATCCTATTGCAAAAAATCAATTCTGTGCGATCCTGGATCAATTTGCGCAATAGGATCGTAGTACATTATTGCGATTCTGCAAACTATGCATGGATCTTTCAAGAATTATAATCCACATAACTAGAAAAACACACAGTTCCCTTAGCAAAAGGAGCAAATTTTACAAAATCTAGATCAACTGAATCCTAATAGTAGTAACAAGTTCAAGTGCTACATATCAAATTACATGAACTGGAAGAAAATAAAAATAGGGAGGAAAGAAAGAAAAGAACACCACAGCCAGCTAAAGGAAAAAAAAAACAAAGGAGAATAATTAACGCTCTCAGTGGATGCCGATTCTCTTTACAACAAGTCTTGCTTGATACAAGTCATCTTCCATCAGCCGATGTAAACGAATCTGCAAACCCTGGTGGTCTCGTTGGAATGCTGGTGTGGGTGTTGTCCAAGCTCGCAAGGAAAGAGGTCGTGGCTCCGTTCAAATAACTGCGATCCTCAAACGCCTGCCATTTTTTCAGTGCCTGAGGGAGTGTCATGTCGAGGTCGATGCTGTAGCATTCCTCCGAATCGGGATCAGAAGGCTTCCAGAGCTCCGCGAGCGAAGAGAGGACGTTGACTGCATGGCCCATGTCTGGCCTCTGGTGAGGCTCTCTGGCGCAGCAGTGACCAGCAAGCTCAGCGACCGTGCTGACGCTAGCTGAGGTCTCCTCGTCGAGGTCAATTGACTGATCGATGGCCTTAGGGAATGCATCCTTGTTGAGCAGCATCCTCCGGAACCATGTCACCAAGTGCATGCTCTCCTCTGGCTGGGTCTCGTCGAGAGCCTTCCTGCCGGTGATCATCTCCATCAGAATTACTCCGAAACTAAATACATCCACCTTTGTGGTCACCCGCCCAGTAACTGCAATAGATGCAGAACAGTAGAAGAATCCATAGCATCACAAATTTTCTTTAGCAATGATAGCTGCAAGTAATAGAATCTACTACTGCAGAAGCAATTAGGTTAAGACATAGCAGAGGAATGAAAGGATTATGAGAATTGTGGAAGCTCTGTGACCTATTGAATTACTAATCACATTTGTTAGGAACATGAATCTAGTCAAATGAATTTGACAAATTTTGACAGAATAGAAGCTAAAAAGAAAACTTGAGGACAGCAATCTAATTAACAATGTGATTTGCAGTCCAACACTAGCTTGAACCATAGGTTTCTCTCTACACTGATAAATAAACTCGGCATGTGAAACAAAAATGTGAATGTGATTGTCATAAAAAAGGGTAAATGTGAATGTTAACACGATACAATTATGCAATAAAAAAAGGTGAATGTGATTGTCATTCATTTCAGGTGGAAAGATCTTGTGTTGGTAGAAGATGTGGAGTCAATGATAAAGACCCTCAACCTAATTCAAGTCCTAGAAGAGCATAATTAGTCTGAGAACCATATAAAACATTATGCAATTAACAAATTATTGTAACAGTGGAGCTAGATCACCTGCATACTCTGGTGCTAGATAACCAAAAGTCCCTGCCAATCTTGTCTCTACAAAGCAGCCTTTGCCCTCCGGTGCAAGTCGAACAAGGCCAAAGTCAGCAACCTTGGCCTTCATATCATCCCCAAGGAGAATGTTTGAAGGCTTTAGATCCCTGTGGATGAAGCTCTGCTGTGCTAAACTGTGTAAATATTCAACACCCCGTGCCACGTCTAATGCAATGCCTAACCTCTTCTTCCATTCCATGGGTTTCCATCCCTCTTCCTTCCAATCAAAAAGATGTCGGCTTAGTGTCCCTTGTGGCATGTATTCATAGACCAAAAGCCTCTCATTGCCATCCAAGCAATATCCGAGCAGGGAAACCAAATTCCGATGCCTGACCTTTGTGAGAACTGCAATTTCTGATTGGAATTCATTCAGGCCTTTTGTCCCCATTGCACCTGCCTCCATCCTCTTGACTGCGATCTTTGTTCCATCATGCAACTCACCCTTGTACACTGTTCCAAATCCCCCGCGACCAAGAACATTATCCTCGCTGAAATTGTTGGTCACATTCCTAAGGACTTGGATGGAGATCACCATGTTTCCAGACTCAACAACATGGACGTCGCTTGGGCCACTGCTTGTCCGGCTAATGGTCTCACTAGCAGCTGTGCCTCCATTTACACTGGATCCTGCAACCGTGATCTTGATCATGTCTGGATCAGAACCCGAATGCCGTTGGTGTATCACAGTTGTGTTAGGGCTCTGAACTCTACCGAAATTTTGTTGCTTTCTCTTGTAGTAGCAGACACCCAACAACCCAAAGATACCAATTCCCAGCACCACAGCTATCAATGAAACAGCAATTATGCCTCCTCGAACATGGGAAGATTTCCTGCTGCTTTGGCTATTTGAATCATCTGAACTAGAATTGCTACCATCTCCAGCAGAGGCCAAGCCAGAACCAGGGGAACCACCGATCACATTCTTCCCTATATTTTGGTTTCCAGCAGTATTTACCAAGACATTCTTGCCAAAGGTCGGGACTTGTCCCGATAACGAGTTGTTTGACACATCCAATTCCTTCAAAAATGACAACTTTGCAAGCGTATCTGGAATTGTTCCGGTGAGATTATTGTTAGACAAGAATAATTTCTGCAAAGAGGTGATCGAACCAAACGCTGGCGATATTGTCCCATTGAGCCCCATTCTCTGGAAGCTGATCACAGTAATGTTGCCATTGACGTCGCAGCTAATCCCCAACCATCCGCAGGGGTCGTTTCCATTCCAGTTCTGAGAGAACCGAACTGGGTATCCAAATCCATTGGCAATGGCGAGTAAGGAATTGACGCGGGGATCGCAATCGCCTGGAGTTGGAAGGCAAAAGTTCTCGCCTTTGGGATCCATATCCACTTCCTTGACGGAGGGCGGGAACTCCGGCACCGGCCCCTGGAGGAGGTTGTTAGTGAGGGTTATTTTGGTAAGCGCCGGAAGATGGGTCAAGTATTTGGGGACGACGCCGGTGAGGCGGTTGTCGCGGAGTTGAAGGTCGCGGAGTGCGGTGAGCTGGGAAAAGTCAGGCAACGGCCCAGAGAAGTAGTTGGAGTGAAGCCAGAGTACCTCCAGGGCGGTCATGTTCTCGACGAAGGCAATGTCGCCCGAGAGGCGGGCGTTTCCCT
>JBAMIB010000097.1:2644-14957 GCA_037177415.1 Kaempferia rotunda | reverse complement strand
ACGCGGCGGAGTGGGCGGGGCAGTCGGCGGAGGCGCTGCGAGGGGTGGAGAACCTGGTGGGGCCGGAGGTCGCGTGGCGGGTGTCCAACTCGATGACGTGGATGAGCACTGCGCTGACGGACGAGGACACGTGCACGGATGAGCTGGAGAAGCAGCTGGCGGGGCCGACGGGAGCCGACTGCTGCTCGAAGGGCAGCGAGGTGTACCGCCGGGTTAGGAAGGCGGAGAAGCACACCAGCATCGCCCTGGCCCTCATCCACAAGCTCGGCTTCTAATTAAATTAAACTCTATAACCAATTAATTATCTCTCGATTAATGTTTGTTTGGCAGTGGCATTTCCCCCAAACAGTTCGTGCATATATGTTAATGATATAGGTATGCATGCAATCTCCATTAACTCTACTTTAATCACTACTTAATTAAATTATTAATATATATGCTTCTACGCCATCATATCGATCCTTAGTTAGCACATGAACGAATGCATTATTTATTTTGACACGAAATGTTGTCGCATCAATAATTGGTTTACAATAATTGGTTGATTATTAATTTTTCATGCATTTCCGCGTGCATATCACCCGAGATAATTCCTGATTGAATGGCCAATAAAGCTACAAGCGTACACACACGTACAATACAATTGCATTCTTGGCGTATATATATATAATTAAGTAGTATATGTACAGAATGATAGGACCACTTCACGAGACACGAGACCACATAAAGCTGCGATGGGTGCCCGTGAGACAGTCAAAGACTACTTACGGTATGGGAGTTAATTATCTGATCACATATATATATATACTTCTTAAATTATATAGCAGAGGAAAATAGATAACGTTACTCGACAGCGAAGAATATAATTCAGCTAGCTAGCTGAACATACAATGAATCATATCGGTGGGTAGCATTATATATTTATATTCCCAATTGATGATATGTATTTTTAAAATTGACAACTGTGTGTCGATGCCACATCACGCCATTGCTGGTGAAGAGTAGTAGAGGACCAGCAGCTACGTACCTACCTAGCAGAAGATATACACAATGTAAAATCACACACATATATTTTGAGGTGCATGTACATCGAATTGGAACCATCCGTAATCCAATCGGAATATAGAATTGTAAATTACTCTATCATGCATGCGAATATGCATTAATTGCTGCCATATGATTAATTGCCAATTCATCACTGCCATTAATAATTCGTCGTCTACTGGGAATAGAAAACGCCAAGAGATATAATATGGAGGTGACAACAGAAAATATATGGTAGTTACGAGTTTTCTTTGAATATATGCGTTATCATTAACTCCTCTACCAACAATTTTGACGTACTAAATTTTTTTTTTTTCCATTATTTTTTTTTTGACAATTTTTTAAAAATGTTGATTGACTAATTGACTATTTTACAAAGTTGTAATACTAACTAGTGACATTGGCCAAGTCCAATATTTTAAGTTAAGCGTAAAGGGGAAGAAGAACATTGTAAATGATTATAATTGCAATGATAAGCATTTTCCACAGGGCAAACGCTACAATGTACAATTTGACTGCTTTATTGGAATTGCTCACTTCAACTTTAAAAGCTCAAATAACTGACACCCAAATACTCCCCACAACTCACGTGGTTTTTAAAAAAAATTACAGAACCACATGAGTCGATACTCCCTACGCAAAAAATAATTGAAGCTTACTTACCTGTCAGGCTTATGCCATTCATCTCGATTCACGCCATATCCCAACAGGACAAGCTACGTAAAAATAAATAGGATGTACAACTTGTAAGCCACATGACTTCTTTGCTGCGATTCCATCTTATTGTGGTGGTACAATTTAGATGCTGTATTCAAGTCGTACAGCCTGGAGCCGACAGAATGAGAGGCGTGATCATGTTTTCAACTGCCCTGGAACATTCAATGATGATCTTTGAGAAGGTTGAATGTTCTCAGGCTGAGTGGAAGAATCATGTGATTCCTCAGATATCTGTATTTCCTACATTCAGCATACAAATTAAAACGCTCTCTAAAGTTCAAGTTAAATCAACGTAGATATTATGCAATAGAAAATTTATGAAGCATACAACAATTCTTGACAAGCAACACATACATACCTGTGAAATAATTGAGCTAGAGGAATTGAGAGATTTTAGCTGTGATCTAGAATGCAACCGGTGCCTATGCTGCATTTGCTCAAATTGTTGAAGCTTAGATTGGAAGTCAATAGCAGCATATGAAGTTCTGCCATCCTCTGTTACTTGTAGAATCTGAGAATATGGGTTTTCTGATGATGCACGCTTTAGTTGGTCAAGACCAAGAGTGTGCAATGGTACAGTTTTGAGACGGGTCCTCAGTATCTTGAACGCTGCACTTTGCTAAAGAGAAGAACCAGGAGTTATAAGCTAAAGCTCCTATAAGAAATGTGTTTATCATTGAAGGTTGTAAAGGTGGGTATTAAAATGTTTTCTGCATTAAGAGCATAGTTCAACAGAATGAAAACAAGCCTATTTGTTTGTGTATCTGGCTCCACATAATCATTCCGTTGATTTTCAAGCAAAGGACTGTTACGATAGCTAAAAGTTAACTGTTATGGTAAAACTGGACAAAGCTGGAGAATTAATAATACAATCGACATAATTTCCATGAGTTGTGAACCAGATTTACTAGATTCAAAGAAGTGCTTAGGATAGTTGATAATGAGAAACTAAATTGCAACCAAAACTACTGCTTGAAATATCAACTAGTTTGAGGATATTTTTTTCTCAAAATTCTTTTAAGGGAAACATCATCTCATCAACTTCTGTGAGGCTTATATAAAATGAATACGAGATACAGCCCATCATTGATGACAATTTTTTGAGGGCCAGCTATTGAACTCTGTGAAGCTCATTGCTTGTCATATTCAAATTATCTAGACCTCCTTTCAATCATATTAAGCAAAATTTTAGTATTCTCTCTTCTAATACCTAAAACTCCAATGAACTTAAGTTTTCTAATTTGGTCAAAAACTGCATCCAAGATCTTTGTTTTGCTAAAAAATTTAGTTGCAGCAGTGTCCAAAAACATCCTTGAGGTTACTGATGACTTGACCCATTCTGTATCAAAAATCTTAGCGCTACCTCAATTATACAAGCACACCTGATATGATTTACGGATTAGCAAATTTACCTGTGGCAACAACATTAAAAGACCATACAGAGTCTTCAGTAACCATGTATGTTTCCCAGGCTCAAGGAGCTGCAAAATGAAAATACATGAGCCACATCAGAAGAAACGATACATAATGGACAATAAAGTTACTTCATTGAAAATGAGTAAGATAAACAATTAGTACAAGATGAAGAAAAAATGGATGTGACATAATTCGTTTCAAAGAGTACAAGTACAAATCCAAAACAATCAAACCAGTTGCAAATTCTAAGGGAAAAAACATCTGAGCAACCATAACCTCTCACATTCCGTTTTTTGTATATCCCGACATAGCATGTCAAAACTCAACACTCCCGTCAGAGACACATCCCTACTAGTACTAGCAATGAGAAGAAACTTGGACACAAACGTCCCACTCGTGTCTGATGGACATAGACCGTAATATTCCAAGGCCTTCAAATATACAAGAATGCAAAAAAAAAAAACTACAAAGTCTACAATACAACTATAAGCCAATTAGTACATCAAAGGACTAATTACAAGTTCCAATACGAATCATAGTTTTGATGAAGGCGTCCATGCCCATCATCAGATCATGCAAATCAGAAGTTGCATAACTACAAAAATGGAATCTTAGGAAGGTTGATCTAATTTATTGTAGGCTTCAACTTGTTTTGCTAACTAAAAAAGGGACTTGTATGTAAAAGGCCCATACTTCATTAAATCAAGAACTGTAGATGTGCAGATCACATCTATATTCACACAGTTTCCTCTATCAAAGGTAAACCTGAGAGTGAATAAAAAAAAAATCAAAAGTAGTACTATAGGCTATACATTCACACAGTTTACTCTATCAAAAAGCAAGGTTGTTCCCAACAACAGCGTGTACAAATGGAAAGGTACCTGCAATCTGATGTAAGCAAAAATTGGGGTCTCCAGCAACCGGATTAATTTGTCCAGTTGAACCAAAAACTTTGCATTTATGTCGCCTTCACCTAGTGACTGAATCACAGAACTGGCATGATTGTATGCCTTACATGGAAAACATAAATAGTCAGGATCTCTACACAACATTTCAAGAAAAAGATACAAATGATAGTAGATGCACCTGAGCTAGTAAACACAAACTAATTGTTGCCATAGGTGAATGGCACCAAGAAGAATACAATGAGATGAATAGATCCTTGCCCGAAGAATTCACCAATGATTGCTTTACAAGGGCTCGCAAATCCGCCAACTCCAATGAAGTTAGCAAAATTAAGTTTAATGCCTAAACAAAGATGCATCAAACTATTTTTGTTAAGGAAATTTTTTGAGTATTTCCAAGAATGAACTCAGAAAATATATACCTGAACCATAATGGATGCAAAGTCCAAGTCAGTTTCATGTTCTAGATTTGAAGAAAATTCACGGTAAACCCGCTCTGCATCCAACAGAACACAAAGCCTCCGTACAACCAAAGCCCCACGCCTGCAAACAAAGCATAGAGCTTATGCTGTATAAAGGTACTAACACCAACAAGTTTTACTGTCTGCTTCTTCAATGAACCCATAAGATGAAAAAAAAAAAATAGCCTCAGTTTGATGAGTGACGCATAAACATGCAAAAAGAAAGAAAACAAAAAGGTTTTCCATACCTTTCAAGAAGGGCACGATCTTTTTGAAACCTACGAACTAGAAGTTCAATAAGACGGCAAAAATGTTGAGCATCTTCTGCTATGCAAGCATGAACTTCAAGTACCAAAAGAACAACCTTCCATCCCGCATATACAACAAATTTCATCAGAAAAGAAGCAAGCAGCAGCTATACTACTTGTTTACAAGCAAACAGTTATGAAGCATGTAAACAAGATAGGATTAGGTACACTGCATGGACCAACCGGGCAGTGCTTCAGACTATGCAATTCACCAATACAATGGATGTTAAATATAAACTTCAAAAGCAATGTGAAAGAAGAATACTTGTCAGCCCAGCAAGGAAAAACACTTTAAAACTCATAATTCGTAACACAAATAACAAAAAAAATGTTTGTCAAAATGCCACTTCCAACTTGTGTATAAAAGAATCTTTGGTACTTTTTCATTGTTTTTCTAGTTTAAAATTAGTGGAATATCTGAGCAGGGGTGGAACACATACATGATTGGATGATTAGCAATAGGACGTGGAAAAACAAAGAAAATATACATCCTTGAGACAGTTGTGGTGATATATTAAGAAAAGATCTTATTTTCATACAGATGTAATTCACACTAGAGAATTTCATCAATGATAATATTGACTAAAGAGAATCTTCAAGAATTACCCTGTTAGAAGAATCTGAAAGAGCATTCATCAGAGAGTCAAAGGTGTAATTCAAGTACGAAATAACCTGTCCAAGAAAAATGAAGATCAATGATTAAGTGAAATAAGTGGCATAAATACAAGACAGTAAACATTTTTTTAACATATTTCCGTTTCTAATTGGATGCATGAAGAAACACATTAACACTTTTTAAATACAAGACTTGATCTGCAATACATATATAAATAATCTTAGGACTACAGATAATCCATAACCTATAATTCAAATTTGGTCTAGATTTTACGAGATGCGGAGAAGGAAAATTGATTCCATTAGATTTTGATTGGATCAACATCTGGCCAAAAATCAATCCACTGATGGACTGTGAATCCACCCTTTGAGTAATGGACAAAATATGGACTCTCGTGCATTCCATCACTTCAATGATTCATCCTCCAAAGTAAATTAAGCATAACTCTTATAAAAAAACAAAATGGCATAACAGAGATAGTAATATGATATTGAATCTCAAATTAATTCCAATTCTAGACAACTCCTTTTCCATAATTATTCTTAATTTAGGAATTGATTGATAGCTCCAATCATATACAATGGATAGTTTTTAAGGAATCTATATCAATCTTTCATTTTAAGAAACAAATATGTACTCCATACCTGCTGTCAAGTGTATTTCGCGATCAATAATGATCAATTTTATTGTTAATTGCCAAACCTAGAACTATCATGTAGCCACAAATGGCATTCCCTCTAGTGAATAATAATAATAATATGAAAGGCATGGCATACTTTTTAGTCGAGTTCTAAGAATAACATGTTAAAATTTTAATAAAAAATACCAATTGTTGAACCAATGTGGCATGTTGACCTGATGTGTGTGGCATGTTGGCATGATGTGGATGTTATCATCAACAGTTGAAGGCGAGCTATGGTAAATTAGATTTGTAAAGAGGCATGAATAAAATTGCTATAGATTTGTAAAGAGGCAAGAATAAAATTGCTAAATGAAAGCACAAGACCATATATTTCATCACCACTTTACAGTTATGGATGTATAAGTTAAAACATGCCTTTCTATGACAATATGACATGATTTGTACAAAATCATTAATAAAAAGAGGCGTGAATAAATTTGCTAAAATGAAAGCACAAAAACACATTATTTCATCACTACCTTCAAGATAATGGATGTGTAAGTTAAAATTTGTCTTTGAGTGAAATGATTTGTACAAAATCATTAATAAAAAGAATATTTCCCCAATCCAATTATATAGAGAAAACAGCAGATCAAATTTTCAAACAGGTTCAGTACAAAATAGTAAAAAAAAAAAGTACCTTGAATTGAATCAAATCTCAACATCCAGGAGATAACCGAGAACTAGACATCTGTTTGGGTATATAAAAGTTCAAAGAATGATTGCCGAGAACAGGTTTACACAGCAAAAGGAAGGCTCTATCATTAGAAGTTAATAGACAATATTAATAAAACACCTGTGCTAGTTCAACCTAGTTCACATTGGTAATTTGCTAGACCATTCTTTTCTAAATTCTGTTGATGGAGGGAAGGAGGAGGTTGATTAGTATAACCAAATGCAGAAGTTAGTATACTGATAAGTCGTGAACATATGCAACTCTTCACACAATATTTCAATAAACAAAGCAAAGCTGATACCAGATACCTCATTTCTATGCCGAACCAAAAGCTTCGAAATCCATTGTAATGCTTCGATTCGAGTTGCTTCCCATTCACTCGTTAGCTCTCTGACCAAAGAAAAAGGAAAAACAGTGATTTCAGAAAATAATACTGTGTTCTTACTTCTTAGGCCAATGGTGATCCACACTTTTTGGACGTCTCTGGAGAGAAGAATGCAGATTACTTGTATAAAGTTCGAAACAAACAATTGTACTGCACATCTTTCACATTGATTTAAAGGCACGAGAGTTAAATTAACATTTTCTAGACACAAGTAATCACTTGATTCCCAAGTGCTGAAGGATCAAAAGAACGAACCTCCTTGCAATAGAGAGAATAGCATCTATATTGAATCCATCAGTTGGATCAGCATGAATGCCACGAAGCTCCTCATTGGTTTCACGAGCAACCTGTTAATAAAAAAGGCAAACTATAAGATGATACTTCATGAGAAGGTGTATGAAGATGCCCAAATTGTGCATTCTACTCACCACTCTTATCTTTTCCTCTTTATCAGATATGCAAGGTAATATGGCTCCAAGAATTTCTGCATAGTAAGGCACAAGTTGCTCCCTACCAAGTTTTACAAACTCATTTATCTGAAGAATAGGATATTTATAGTGTTAGCAATCAATTATACTAAAATATAGTGAGGCTATAGAGAAGATGGGCCTTCAGAATATATACTTGACTAGAAAATTTTAGAGAAAACACCATTATATATGCCAACAACCCAAAAGGATGATAATGTCAATTGCATAAAATTTAAGGAAACTAATAAGATAGTATACCCAAGTGATAGCTGTCAATCGAGTAAATTCATCAGGAGAACCAGCCCTCTGGACTAATATTTCAGCCATACGACCATAGTCTACATTCTTCATAATAAAAACCTCAAATTAGGAAAAATAATAGAATAGTTACAACCACCAAATGTTGATCTAGAGCTGACAATTCACGAGTACTTCCAAATAGAAATAGAATATCAAACAGTCTTGCACTTGCACAACTAGCTAATTTAATTGAAGCTTACAGGAGAATTTTGTATTTCTTGAAGAAACTCAGATAGTGCAGAATCTGCTTGTTGTCGTATTTCATGGCTGGAGTCACTTAACATGTTGAACAAACCTATGAAAAAATAATCACTTTATGCAATCACTCCAGTGCAACCCGAAAAAAAATGTTTGCTTTTTTAGTTAGATTACCATCAAGAAAATCTGGCAGAAAGCCAAGCATGTCAATATCTGGAACACTATCTAACACGGTTATCCATCCAACCAAAAATTGCCGCACATAAGGATTGAGAACATTCATGCGCTCCCTTAGTAGTGGTATAAATTCTTCTATGCTTTAAAAGGAAAATCATAGTTAATCACGCCAACATATTTCACGACCATATATGCAACAAAGAAAACTAAAAATATTTAGGTCCAAATGACACACCTGAATTGATCACTCTCCGTCACAATATCCTAGTGAGTGCGTTAACTTATCAGAAAATCATCCATGTTTACCAATTGTTTATAGAACAAACTCATTAAACTTAAAACTTACCTTTATGAGACGATCTAAAAGATGAGCCGCACTCTGCACACTGGGGTCTGAGTCCGCTGAAAGCTTACAGAGTGCATCAAATATCTTATTAAAGAATACTATAAAATCACCTCTAACAACCTGCACAATGATATAATAATAGAAGTAACCATTACTGCAGACCATTAATGAAAAAGAAAACCAATAAAATTTTATGAGGCGGGCAAGACAAGTGTGTCCATAATCACCTTTGCAATATTATACAATGCTTCACAAGCATAATATCGAACTCTACTGTCTTGGTCAGCAAAAGATTTAAGAACTGGTGGTACAATTTTCTTTGATATTATAACGAAAGAATATGTTAGCAAAACGTTCATGTAACATATACCAGTTAAAAAAACTTCCAATTATGAAAATGTAACACGCATGTCTTACTGCCAGATGCTGAGCAGCGTCTGTTCCCAAACCAACAGTAGCTGCTGCAAGCCCTATCAACCCACCCTGAAGGTAAAAACAGAATCCGTGTTTCTATCTGTTCATGCAGCATAACAAGTAGACTTTCCAAGTCCGGAGGAAAGGTTTTCTGATTCCATAGAAATAAGATGTCCTGATTGCCTAAATAATAATGACCTGACCTTCCTATGGTTCGCCTGCGGTGAGCCAGCAAATTCCGAGGTCAGCAGGTTGATCACAGCCGAAATCTTATCATGCTCCCCAGAAAGTGACAGCTGTTTGATGATACCTTCGATCTGCGGTCTCGAAACATTTCAATATGACCAAAACCAAACAATCAAGAATCCTCTTCCCGAAAAGTGGGGGAAAAGGATCGGGATCGGTTCAGAATACCTCAAGAGCAGCATTCTTTCTCTTTTCGTAGAGCTTATCCGCGAGGTTGCGGAGTACGCTGGCGGGGATCAACGACAAGGCGTCAGCCATGTCGTAAAAGATCTCGACGGACTCAGATCAGGGAAGCGAACCAGACTTTGGCCGTCCTTACGCTCGACGGATCAGGACATGGCGGAGGAGGGGGAATCAGCTCTCGTCGAGTCGGAGGATCGGGAGAGAACCCTAACCGGAGTGGGAATGGAACGGAGCGAGAAACAGGATAACAACCGTTCTTCATTTCTGTTTTAACTTAACGCCCCCTTTTGTTTCTATTTTTTTTCATAGAATTTTTACATTAATCCCTGAAATGTAGAAAAATAAAATTTGAATTTTCAATTCCACATTTTATGAAAACATCCCATTGCTTCCCTAGATCCTCTTACAAGATGGAACACAGGGACATGGTGATATTATAACAGAGGATCTGAACTACTCTTACCCATACATGCTACCCGTATCCATAAGTATTTTTAACAGATAGATCTCATCTCTGGTTAATCTAAACTGTTAAAATGAGATCCAAGCCGTTAAAAATACTTATAGGGCAATATACATTAGTGGTAAAGGCAATACGTTCGCCCCAGCGCCTCCGCCAACTCGTCCCAGAACCAACACGAAGGAGATAAATCACGGGGGCTACTAGCCTTAACAGTGACTAGTGCATAAGAAAGGTCAGATACCTAGCTTCGCCAGAATATAGGGCACATATACATGACATTTGTAGGAGAGAATCTCATCTATTACTCGTCCTTATTTTTAGCTTTAATTTTCTTTATTTTTTTATTTATAATGGATATTAAATCTCTTTTATCTGAAAAATAGTAAATTTAAGAGTAAACAACAATTATTTTATTTTAAAATCTTTAAATTATTTTTAGTCAGTCAAATAAAAAATATAATATTAAAAAGGAGGTCAATACATTGTAATACATTATTAAAAAAAATAAAAACAAAGTAACATGCAAAATTACCAAAGAGTAATAATTAACTTGGTATCCGTGTCAACTTTCTTAAATATATAATTTACGCATATTTGTAGAGATTTGTACTTTCTAATTTATCTTGATGGGTAGTGCAAAACGTCTGTGGGGTCGGACCGGCCACCCCATAAATAATTAATAAGTCTAACTGGATTAATCATTTTTTAATACATAATTTACTTTTAATTTTATATTTTAGGTAAAAAATCTTTACATTATTTTTCCTATTTATTTTCTAAATTTTAATTGAATAGTATTTCTTTAAATTTAAAGAATATAAATTAGTTTATAGATATTAAAATATCATTTATTTTAGGAAAGAATGAAAATAAAGTAAATGAATTGAGTAATGGAAGTAGATATTACATAGAGAGAAGAAGAAAATAATAAAAAATAAAAAGGGGTTAAATCACAAGGAAGTTGTATTATGTAATGAAAAGTGGATATCTAAATTTAATAAAGTAATTTTTCTATTTTAAATTTTTGATATAAATTTTGATATGGAGGCTCTTAATGTGATATTGGTAAACGCATTTTATAAATGAACTCTCTATTTTAAAGGGTGGACAACAACTATATATTTTCATTTGATTCTTAATAAATGCAAGTTCAAAAATGACATTTAACTCAGCTTATTGTGGTCTTATAAGCTGGTTAACTGTTGGATAAGGCCGGTTTAAATACCATATATAATAAATTAACAAATACATTTTTTGAAAGTGTGTTTTCTTCCTCATCATTAACAGCATCACCTACTCTTCCTTTTTATTTCTATTTTTTTTTCATAAAATTTTTCACTCTAATACCTGAAATTTAGAAACAAAATTGAATTTTCAATTCCATATTTTATGAAAACATCCCATTACTTTCCACCTTATTTTTTAACTTTTATCTTCTAAATTTCTTTCTTGTTCTAATTTCTAATGGATATTAAATCTCTTTTGTCGGGAAAAATAGTACATTTAAGACTAAACAATAATTCTTTTATCTTAAAATCTTAAAATTGTTTTTTTGTCAATCAAATAAAAATATTAAAAGTAGCGTGCAAAATGACTAGGGAGTGATAATTAACTCCTTAATGTAATATTGATAAGTGCATTTTATAAATGAACTCTCAATTTGTAAAGGGTGGACAATAACCATTTTTCATTTCGTTCTTAATAAACACAAGTTCAAACGGACATTTAACTCAACTTATTGTGGTCTTATAAGCTTGTAAGTGTTGGATATGACCGGTTTAAATACCATAATACATTAACAAATAAACAATTTAAAAAGTTTGTTTTCTTTCTCATCATTAATAGCCACACCTACTCTTCCTTCTGGTAGATTTGGACACGTATCCTCAGGGTATATATAGTCTGAGTTGGTTATTATATGACAGATTTATAGAATTGAGTAAGGGTTAAATTACTTTCTTAATCTTATGTGATGACTAGTTTATATTTTATGATTTATTCTTTCTTAGAGTGTGTTTGACTGAGCTTATAAGTTTTACAAAACAACTTAATTATAAGCTGTTTTAGAGCTTATAAGCTCTTTAAATTTGTTTGGTAAAATTTGTTTGTAAACAACTTATAAGCTGTCAAAATAAGTTGTTTGACAGCTTATAAGTTGTTTTTAAAAAAGTAAGGAATACCCTACTTTTAAAAAAAAAAATCTTATTTTAACAAATTTTTTCTCTAAAATATCCTTATATATTTTCATTAATTCCCGTTTTATCCTCTATATATTTTTACAAAATTAATAATTCTCTTTACACCGA
>JBAMIB010000096.1:170986-182830 GCA_037177415.1 Kaempferia rotunda | reverse complement strand
GGGCCAACACTAGTCCTTTAATGTCCCGATAGTATGCTTTTAATGGGCCGTTATTTGAGCCTTTAGTGGGCCGCTAATATGCCTTTATTGGGCCGCCATTAACCCTTTGATGGTCCGCTGTTGGGCCTCTGTTGGGCCTTTATTGGGCCGTTGTTGGGACTTTAATGGGTCGCTCTTGGGACTTTAACGTTCCGCTAATAGGCTTTTAATGGGCTGCTATTGGGCCTTTAAATGCCATCTGGGTAGTTTGTTATTGGCCCGTGAAGTACGTATAAGACCTTTAATGGGCCGTTATTAGGCTTTTAATGGGCCTTTAAATTTTTTATTTTGCTGTAAGAATTTAGTATTAAAGTTGATTGGATAATTACATATTTTAAAAATAAAAATTATTTAAAAAGAGATTAATTTACATATTTATATTACGAGACCTTCACTGAAGCTACTAAATTTTATTACTCAAAAACTGGTTGAGTTAGCAGATCTATCTTGATAGGTAAATTACAGACTAGATTTTCTAGACATTACTCTTAAACATTCAGCGTTTGTTGGTAATTAAATTAGAGAGGTAACTAGGATGGATTGTTGATTAGTGTAGAACCTGCACATACTGACCGAGGTAGCTCGATGAAAATGAAGCCTCCACCACCAAACTGTCATAAGAAAAGCTCAATGACAAGTTCCTCCAACAGATCAGCATTCAGCAACCTCTCCATCTCTATCCCGACGACATCGACATCAATTTTCCAACCAATCCATCCTGGCTCAGAGGCCAGCTTTTCCTGACTGCATTGTATCTCTTTCCTTTGCTTCACCACAATTTGCCATAGTGTTTCAACAAGACTTTCACTGTTATTTGTTGGCAGGCATAGCTTTGATGTGGGCATCCCAGGGCGGACATCTGAGTATGAAGTAACTAAACCCACTAGACTACAACTTACAACATCGAACAGCAATCTTCGTTCTGATCTTGACCATGAAGAAATTCCATTGTACTTCTTCTCGAGCTTATCAAAAACACATTGGTCAAAAGCAAAACCAAGACAGCAGCACTCTTTTATGAGTTTGTCATCATGAGCACTTTGAGTACCTGTCTCCAAAAGTATGTCGACTAGGTATGTGAAGTCTCTATCATCGACATCTTTGAATCTTACTTCTTGTAAATGATCCCCTAGAGGTAGAAGTCCACAATCGCCTACTGCACAATCTTCATCACTCAGCACAAGAACCTGACTTTCCCGTGCACATGTAGCGGCTGAGTCCATTTTTAGACGTACAGATTTTGACTTGCCTTTAAGATCTGCACTTAATCTGTGAAAGCAGCCTGAGCTATAAGTTTCATCTTCCAATGGAGTCACTAGAACTGAGACTGGACTAGGCTGTTCAAGGTCGTTGGAGCTTAGAGGTTGTGATTTTGCAACATTTGAGTCAGATGGAAGCGATTTACCATGAGAATGGCCACTTGGTTCTTCCTGGAGAGAATAATTTGTAATTTTAAAATTTATAGTCAAACATGTTATAATAAATGTAGCAATCTGATTTAAAAACTCACGAAATCATAAACAATAATAACAGTCTTTTTCTTGGAGTAATTGAAGATATGAAATGATATTTTAAAAATTAGAAAGAAAAAAAATAGAAAAATTACTTAAAAGAGAGAGCTATGTGAAAGTTTTGTAAGTCCTACAAAGTGTCAAGTGATGGCTGTGAAAGTGTAAAGATACATGATAGTACTTTCTGTGCATCTAAATATAATATATCATGTCTGCTGCATATCTGTTTGATAATATGAAAGGAGTGAATCTCTATACCGCTGTAAAATTATTATATTTGTTAAAGAAAAATTTACCAAAGAACTAAAATGGAATAGGGGCACCTGAAGTACTTACTATATCCTTAACATAACCATATCCATTGTCTGGTGGAACATGAAATGCAGACTTCATCGCGTGCTCCTCCTGCGTGGTCAAATGCAATACCTCATCTCCAGCTATGGAAATGAAAGTACTATCATTTAGCTGATATCTCTTGGTGATGGCATGATTAGTAGTTGCAATACTTAAGTTAGTCTTGGTGACAAGATCTTTTGCATGAAATCTCTTTCTAAGTCCTTCCGAGTTGACATAGATATCCCGTTGTGGTGCCATATTTTCCTCTGCAACATAGCCAGCCAGTTGATAGTTGTAGTTTTGCTGCTCGGGCTGTTTAGCTGGTGGTAAATTTGAAGATACGGAGGATTCTAAATCTGCTACATCCCTCAATCCAGTGGTGCTACCACCATCGCTTTTTCTGTCTTCATATTTTGGACTACATGAATTTGGAAGTGAATTGGATCTTGGAGAAAATATGGAGCTCCCATATCTTGGGGAATCTTCTCTGCTAATACCCAATTGAAAGCTCCAGCTACCAAGAATTTCATCTCTAGATAAAGTTTCCAATGATATTCTTTTACTATGTAAAAAATCTGCAGAAAACCTTGGAGTCTCTTCCTCAGATAGTTCAAGAACTTCACCATGTGTGCTTGAGCATCGAGAAATAAGCCCCAAGTTCTGAAATTGATGGGCCACATTCCCTCTCTCCGAATAGTGGTGGTTTGGATCCTCCGGGCTCACACAATATTTAGTTGAAGGCATAGATGATGGGCTTAATCTAGTTCTACAATTCCCATAAGGGTCTGCAGAATCAGGAAGCTTTGTAATGTCTAGCATCGTCAATAAGCCCACATCCCCAGTGTACTCAGTAACTGGAGGGCTAAAATTCAATTTGCTAAGTCTACTCCTGTTGTGCCTCATCTTTCTCGTGATCCTTCTGTAGTTTTCTTCTGCATCATTTACCATGTGACCCGTTTCTTCCTTGTCATGGGAGAACTTCTCTATATGTTTCCTTGCACAGAACTCCTGAGTTCTAGATGCTGCAATTTTTTGGTCTATTTTGAAACTAAACCAGGGGTTATCATGGTCTAAAAAATTAGCATCTGGTACCTTTTGTGCTTTCTTCAGGATTGGTTTCAAGATAACAATATGAGCAGGATGAACAGCAGATTTGGATCTGCTCCTCTGTGATGCCAATGGATTATATGGAGGAGAACCTGTGTCTTCTTCAACGTGGCATTTTTTAGGTCTTGCTTCATGTGTCTTACAAGAGCCTGTGATTTCCTGATGCATATAAGCAAACCTATTATTACTTTTTTCTGTTCTGGATGACCTATAACCAACTTTATTCCTCCCATTCTCAGTCCTGCATTTAGATGGTTTTAGTACTGTGATCTTACTTTGATGAGATAATTGTGCATGCTTCAGATCTTGAAGATGCTTCGCAAATAAAGAGTTGGAATCTTGGAGAAGTTCTAGAAAAAGATCCCTGCTTGAATCTGTAATTCCAAATGCACCATTGAGTTCTTTAGATTTGTGAAACAATTCAATGGGCGATTGCCCATTTATATCCATAAATTTACCCCTTTCATTCTTCACATAATCTTCATATGCTCTTTGTCTATGTTTTGCCCTCATATCAGAGTGACTTGAATGCTTCTTACTTTTGGTTAGTTTGCCTATTTCAAGAACATGTTTGAGCTCTTGTCTCTCATTATTTCTCCATTTTGGATGGTCCTCAGTTTCCACATAATTTCCCCAAAAAATTGGGTTATCCATATTCTTCTTTTGTTTGACAAGAGAGGGGAATGCATCAAGACCCTTCAGCTTCGCAACTAAACTGGGTGAAGAATGCTTAGTTACTTTCCCTTTGGACAACTCTTCCTCTATCAAATCCTTTATCAGAACTTCACTGGTTTTCTTGGATGGGATTCTCTTTATCATAGCAGCGAACTGAAAATAGCAAAACAATACAGAATTGTACTTGAGGACTCCGATTGAAGATATGGAAAACAATGACAAGCAATATTTCAGTACATGTGAAGGAAAATCAATGAACTGAAAGCATTATATACAAAGTAAAAAAAAAAGGTATTCACCAAACAAGAGTTAATGCAAGAGTATTAAATGTTGCCAAACTTATAAGAACATCATCTCTTGTAAACAAATAAATTAAACACTGATTCTTAGCTCATTTTAGTTTTGTTTTTATAATAGACCATCAAGGCCGACATTTAAATCTAAAATTTCCCACAGCCAAATTGAATGAAAATAATCATTACAATTTTGTGGTACAACAATCTAAAGAGTTGATTCTCAATCACTTACAAATGGACTTGACAATGAGATTTATTGCAAAACCATGAGGAAATCCTCACTTACAGTATCTTCTTTTGCTGAAAACCCCATGATATAACCAGAATCAATTGCAGTGCTAGTAGCATTTGATTGATTTCTGAACCCATAATGATCTGAAATAAGAAAATAATTTAAAACATTCAAATTCCACCATACTATAAATTTCAGGTTTGCATCATCTCAAATAATGATCAGAAAGTAAGTTTGATCATAGTATATGATTTCCCCAATACTAGACAATAATGTTTCCGCAAGTAATTTCACTTGGGTATTCTAAATTATATGCATCCTAAACATCTTTGATTCAACAAGTAACAGTACAATTGCAGCTGAATAATCTATTCTTCTTTTCTTTCTGATATATGGGAATCCAATCTTGCAAGAGTTGAGGCAGCTAAACGCGCTAGCAAGTTGAACACAGTGTTTTGGCCTACTTCAAACTGAAAACGGCAATGGAACTAAAGAATCAATCTCTTCCAAAAAAATACGCATAGAAATAACATGGCAGAAGGAAGTAACATAAGTATCGGCCTTGGGAAAAAGAAGAATTGAATGAAACAAGAAGTTGTTGCATAAGTATAGGATTCTTCAAGCATCTAATCGAAATGGACATATCTTTCCACACAGATAAAATAAAAGAAGCCCATTTTTGAGTTTTCCCCCCAAAGGGCACACCAAAAAGCGGAATACTTCAATTACGAAAGCATACGAAACAGAAGCATGCTAGCTTTCCATGTTCAAGGGAATCCTATGCAGGGCAACTCCAGAACCTAAAGAAAGATCAGAACTTTGGCGACAAATTGGAGATCAGAGAGAGAGAGAGAGAGAGAGAGAGAGAGTAAAAGAAGGGCACCTCCATTTGGAGCTGGGTTCACGGACACCCGACGCCTGCCGAACTCCGCCGCAGCTGGGGGTGCCTCCCGGCGGCGTGGTCTGCTTCTATGGTGCATTTTCCTGTGGCTCCTCAAGAGCTAAGCACTCCGACTTCTCCAGCCTTGAAAGGCTATCTCGAGGGAGCAAGCGATGCGGACATCGAGATCACGACGGCAAGACCGTAGAAAGAAGAGATTACATGGAAGAAATAGAGAGAAGAGAAATAATCGGGAGGCTTAACGGCTCGGAGACGGAGTGGCTTGCAATCTATGAGTATTGACTATGACCAACCGAGCTGCGACTCTACCAGCGGAAGAGAAGAGATAACGAAGCATAAATAGGAGTACCCAACACGTACACTTTAAAATACGTAGTTTACCCGCATTGGTGTTGGAGGAAAAATCGGCCCCTGCCCGACCCATCTTTCAGCTTTTTCCATCATCAACATCATCCTCATCGTCATCATCAATCTAATTTAACCCAACAAATTATTAAACAGCTTCTAACCGCAAGCAATTTTTTTTATCTCAACATCTATTTGAAGGGAGATACTCCCCGTCGTAATCATAACTCTTCCTTACGTCCTATAATGCCTAATATAGCTGAGATGGTAAGTAAATAAAAGTTTATCACTTAAGATTAAAAGGTTGAATCTCAAGACTCAAGACTCATGAAGTATAAATCTCTGCACTCCCAATAACTCACTTTCACATTTGTCTCCTTAGTCATTATGATTTATTTCCTCCATTTAATTCTGAAATGAACTGATAGGGATATTGAATGCAAACGCTTCGTCTTTTAATTCATGAATTAAGCCCTATAAATGTCCTAGACACACGAATGTGATTAACTATACCATAAAGATGAGCAATCTAAATGCAATGAGTGTGTTTGTTGTGTGCAACTATTCGATTAAAAAATTCATGCCATAATTCATAAAGATGAACACCTTTAATGCAAACGGCAAACACTATTTGAATCTGCCAAACTCATCAATTTCACCAACCCCAACTCGGACTGCAATCACATCTTTTATTTCTTTTTAAAATTTTCTTTTCTCTGTGCTGGAAGTGCTCTATCAATCTAACAATCATCATTACCGACTGGTTTGAGTTCAGATATACATAATCAACCAGCATGTTAAATTAGATATATGGGGGAGACAGGTATGATTAGTGCAAGTAAATAAAAAGACAAGCTAGATTTATTTTATGTAGTTTGGGTTCCACAGAGAAAATGAAAGCAGCAAATGGCTAGAAAAGTCAAGAAGACAGTAACAAATGAATGTGTAAGTTAACAGACATCGTCCCCCACTCAAGTTACAAGTACACTTATTTTAATCACGATGCCACTTAATTACATATATAATTAATGACATGGTTATTTTTTTAAGCTAAACCATTGATTATTCCATGCAGGAGATGGGAAATTGTCAAAACCATGGATCGAGTGGAAGCATATGATTTTGGTTTTTCACCTAATCATTTTTTATTTGAATTTTTTTAATCATTTTTCCACTGATGCCCTAGCAAAGTTCCTTAAACAATTGCAATTAAGTATCCTGATAATCCTTAATACTATTTGAAATGTGCAAAATGAAAATATATAGAAAAAAAATGATGTCGAGAATAAGAATCTATAGGTAAACACTGAAGTTAAAGCCTGATCGTCCAAGAATTTTAGATAATATAGCTATAGAATGATTATTCTCTGGAATGACTATAATAACAAGATAAATGTCCAATAAAAAAATCACACCTCTAATATGCAATTATTTATCATCTCACGATAAAAATTATACTCTGCCTTTAATTTTAAGATTCCCTCAATAAAAAAAACTAGTGTAGACATTTTACCTTTTGCCTGCTGATTTGCAGTTAAATTATGGCATAATTTCCGCACAAAATTTGATCGTTTTGATAGGAACGACAGTCTATGCATTGAACAACCAAACTTAAAATACTATGCATTGATTATGACAGAAACGACATCACGGCAATGCAGGGAAAGAATGCGGCATGAGCTGCAGGTGTGGAGAGGGTCCCACGGTCCGAGAAAAGACAGAGCAAGACGCCAGGAGACAAGGAGACTTGCTCGCCTACCTCGTAACACAGCCAACTATTCAATTCTTTGCGACAAGTGGAAGAAAAAGATGAAATACCTCATTAGACGATGACCATAATATTAGATTCGTCTCCACGCGCATCATTGTGCTTGGGTTTTGAATTCCACCACACGTCCTTGAGACCTTCCTTTACTTCTGAACCCTGTAGAAAAGAAAGATGATAAATTAGTTTAATCTGTCTGACACCCTGAGATACTGTTTTCACCCATTTGCACTCGTGATCAATAACATGTCGGTCACAATGGGTCATGGACCAGTCCCAAACCTGTCACTTTTGTCTCATCTTTTACATAAATACAGAAATTGAATTTATGAAACATTACAACATTAGGTAATGAGAATGACAAATATTAGCAGAGCTTCTCGTGCAAGAGTGAATTTATCAATAACCATAATTAACTCTTTAAGAGGAACCCAAATCTAGTTTCTAATTTCATGAAGATCACTCACAATGAAGAGAAACTTTACATATATGAATTTGCTGTGTTCAGCGGGATGGGCTGCCATGCCCAATCCACTAAACAGTCTATCAGATCAGTGCTTCAGTAAATCAGACTCCCAGTTTCGGCCCAAGTGATATTATCGAAGAAATGATATCAAGGTCATTTACATGCAAAAGCAAAAAAGAAAATTCGCATCAAGATTTTCTATAAAATGCATTGGCAGTATACTCTTCAGATAGAGCAACAAGATTGGTGCAGAGTTTAGGACCCATAATTACTACCAGATCACATGCACCAAGGATCGTTGCACAGAACTGAATTCAATCTTTAGCTGCCCGACAGCTCTGAAGCAGATAAACAAAGTATCATATTAAAAAACCTTTGCTGCATCACATCCCAGTAAATCTTCAATTAGATGTCACAAACCAAGTTATGCCTCGTGCATGTTAAATTATCAAATGCTTCTGTTGGAATTATTGATGACATTAAACTAAACAGAGGTGACTGACAGGAAAAGATGCACATGGTCAAGATCAAGCAGTTTAAGCTTACAACTTGCTTACATATTGTTAGCTTGATATTTAACTAGACAAAGTTCTTTCCTCTAATTTCCAGTGTTTGAGTGCTGGAGTAATGGCATATTGGCATTAAGTGAAGGGCAACACAACCTCACCCTGTGCAGCTGCCGATAAGCCAAATGAATCAAACAAACCTAATGGCATAGCTGGCCTGATAACCATTGTGCAGCAATATTGTGGCAAGAATCAAATCAAATTCCCGACCTTGCTTCATATGGCATCTTCAGAATCTACACAAACAATAAAAACAACATTTATTGCTTTTACTAAAACACACACCAGAAAAATGAACTAGAATAAGATGAACATTTGATTTTTCATTTGCATTGCAAAATAAGATGCCAGTCACATGGTATGGGTAAGCCACAAATAAATGGACAATCATATTTTTCATCAACCAGAGATGACATAATCAAAGAAACCAAGAAAATAAGAGTTAGATAAAAGCAAACATAAGAGCTTAGCCAACTCAAATACTCGTACAAGGTGAGATGAAATGGTACTACTCACTATCATCGTTAAACAATTTTATAGCCATTGGCCGCAACAAGGGTTCAGTTTGTCATCATCATCATTATCAAGTTGTGACTGTCCCAACTATTTGGGTTTGATTACAGATATATTATCTTCCATTGACCTCATGTAAGATGCCTACGATTTGTAATCCCCAACTACCCTTCCCTTAGTTTAATCTTCTATACTTTTGTTTTACATATTCTCAAATGAAGAGATGCATACGTTGGTTGGAAGACTCTGATAAAAAGTTACACTTATCAAATAGTCTCTCCCTATATTGCAGGTCCCAAGATTTCCAAGTTTCACACGTCGCATATGCTTAATTATGCTAGTACTTTTTAAGTTTGTATCACTTCTATAAATTATTATTTACTTACGAAGGAACAAATAGACCTGTGCGTATAAACACCAATAACGACAACATTAAGATGTGCCTCTCCCAACTACCTAGGGTCAACTATATGATTCTTAACCCGCCATCAAGCTCTTTACATGGCTATATTGTGTGTATATAGGAGTGTGATTGAGTTGTGCCGAGCCAAGGCTAACTGTGTTTGAGGTTGTTGATTATTTGATTAACTTATCAAGTTGTTCAAATTTATTTATTAATATTTTTATCAAGCTAAACTATAGAAATATTACAGCCAAGTTTTATTGTTATTCTGTATAGAAATATTATATGGAACTAGTTCTTGATCATTCTTTTGTGAAAATATATTTATTTTCCAATTCAGAATTTCAAACTGAACCAGACCTATTCATCCTCGGTTTGAAATTTTCAAAGCGAAATATTTTGGTTTTATTCCAATTTTTCTCACCTAACCAACAAACCAAGCCATGCCCATCCTAAGTAACTTCTCTTGAGAATGAAGAAAATTTAATGGAATCACAAAACTCAATCTTAAATGAACCTCTTAAAACCTTCACCTTAGAAGATCCCTTAAAAGACCCCCTAAGTGACTTGACTTTAGAAGATCCTCTAACGACATAATGTTGCTAGTTTCTTAATTCGTGATTGTCGTGACAGAGTAAGAGATTGATTTCAAGTTTGATCGAGTCCTTTTAGGTACAAAATTATTACTTTCCTATAATATTTTAGCTTATACATAATTTTGTTTGTGTTTGACTCTTGAAAATGGACCTTAACTCTCATGTGAATTCATCTTTTGCTAGCTTGATAAAGTTTTTTTTCTATGTGATATTTTTTATTACTTTGCGCAAAACTACTTGGATTGCATCATAGATGTTCTCTTTTTCTAAATGGAAGATATCATCAATCTTCATTCTAAGATTTACCTTTAAGCAAAGGAGTTAAGAAATAAAGGTCAATCCACTAATACTAGGATATGGAGTAATTGATTTAAAGACCAATATGTCGATTGACTTATTTAGACAACCACTATGATGTTATCTTCACTATGCTGAAAGGTTAAATAAATAACTGTGAGTTTAAAATAATTAAGAAATGTAAATACATATCATCTGTTCCTTGAAGTTTTAATTTAACTATACTCGAGAAAAAACACAAATGAATAATAAATTTAATCAAGCTATAGGGAAAAAAAAAACTCAAATGGTATAATGGTGGCTTAATCTAGAATAATCCAATCCGCAAAGTCAAATGGCAGTCACAAATTTTGCATCACGAACGCATAGAGCCAAAAATATTGTTCAAAAGTTGGCAATAACGCATGCTGTAGCAACTTATTTCGGCACTTTCTAAACAAGATGGATCGCAAAAACGAAAACATAAGGAACATCTCTTACCTTCAATGACCTTAACTCTTCAATGCAGTTTTTCCCTTTTTCTCTTCCATTTGCTGAAAAAACTTCACTGCAGTTACGTTATCTTCAAATATTTTTGCATAAGGATTATCCTTTGGAAGGAGACTCCGATACTTCCTGAAGTGTTTCTCCGCCTCATCCTTCTTCCTCAACAGAGTGTAGACAATCCCCTGACCCAGGTAAGGTCGGAAATCACTCGGCTGCTCTTTTACCAATTCTTGATAAATCTCAAGCGAATCTTCATAATTCCCTTCTATAATGTTAATCTGCGCAATCAGCAATTTAAAATCCCTCAATTGTTCGGTTCTGTTGTGTTTCTTACACAACTCCATGGCACCTTCAATCCTCCTCAAAACATCATCGATATCATCGTCTTCATCGGACTGCGAAGCCGACATGAAAAGCCCATGATAGGCTTCTACGAGAAAGGGGTCTTTCTCCAGGAGTTTCTCGTACAACATCTTCGCGGTCCCCGCCTCTCCGTTGTGGCTCTTGAGGTGAGCCTTGAGCAACTGGAGATCTGCATCCTCGGGCTCCAGTGCGATCATACGATCGATGATCCCGATTGCCTCGGCGAGCTTCTTCGCACTGATCTTAATCTCCATGAGGGAGCGGAGGGACTCGACGTCGTCGGGATGGGAGGCCAAGTGCTGCTCGAGGGCACGCTCTCGATCGCCTTCGAATGGGATTTTCGAGCGTTTGGAGGAGGAGAGAGTCTGGAACCTTACATCTGTGGATGCAGCGGGAGGGATAGAAGCGGCAGAGAACGCGGGGTTTCGGAGGCGGAAGAGAAAGAGGGCGGCGGAGACGGCGGCTGCGGTGGAAATGGATCTGAGCAGGCAAGGAATGGGAGAAAGGGTAGGCTTAGTGGGGGAGGCGGAGGCACGGATGGAGAGAAGGTGAAGGGGCCTATGTGGCGAGGACGTGGAGGAGAAGGGTTTACGGGGAGAGATGGAGAAGGGCTTTGAGGCGGCGGAATAGAATGACAAGGCAGCGGGACGAGGACGAAACGTGGCCAGTTGAAGAGGGCTGTGATAGATCCGGCAGAGCGAGTCCATTGGGGGGAGAGGAGTACCGGCGGTGGCGCCGCGGCGGCGGAGGTGAAGGAGGAGGAAGACGAGGATCGGTTGCGGGGGTTAGCGTCCAGCGCAACCTACTGACTATGAATTTGTATTTTTTTTTTTTTTTGTTGAATGTATAGTAGAATTAAGGGCTACTAAGTATAGTAAGTGGATAATTTTGATTTTCCTATTTTTCTATGCAATTTCTTTTTAAAAAAATAATTAACGTATTAGTAT
>JBAMIB010000096.1:122252-136128 GCA_037177415.1 Kaempferia rotunda | reverse complement strand
TAATTAAATTTATACTAACTTTCAACATCAAATAATCAAATTTATGTTGAGAATGAAAAACTATATCTCGGATCACTAATACTTCAGGCCAAAAAGAATGTAGTGTCAAAACATGTAAATAATCTCTTAGGGACTTATATGAGGTGCACAAAAAAGAAAAGAACATTCACAAGCAATCTAGAATTAATTAACATCAAACAAGTATAATAGTTCTGGTCAAACAAGTAAACACCAATTTGTATTTACTAATGGAACACGAGATTGTGATCATTAGCATCAGTCAACATTTGCCAATATCTATTTTTGTCGACCTTTTCAAATGATACTGGATAATACAGCTCATATGCTTCTTGTTATACAAACAGCATGACCCAACCACGTGTTCAAATAAAATCCTTACTAGTCATTTAAAAGGGCAGAATTATTGAAACACAAACGTGAACCAGTGCATAATATGCATAATCTACACTGAATAAATGCAATTCTATTCATTTTCTCATCCAGCTTCACAAGAAATTCATATTAACCCCAGCCTGCTACACCACCTGTCATGAGTATCACTCAGGATACTACTCTTAGGAGAATAGGAAGTAGCTGGAAATTTCAGTCACAATAGCATAATGATGAGCCAGAGTCATAAATATAAACAAGTCAAGGTAGGTGTCCGGTCCAATACAAAGCAGCAAGAAAATTTGAAACATACATGTCAATGACAAGCTTGATGAGAACACTGATTGCGACATTAGTAGCAGGTTGTCCAGCATGGTTAGATCGTGATGTTGCATTATTTGTACTTGAGGTAGGGGCAGTCAACTCTGTGCAAACTTCTGCTATAACTTCATGAATCTCGGCAAAACTTAACCTTAAAGGTTGCTGTTCACTAGCACGTGTTAAGATGATAATTAGACAAATAATGGGTGCAAGATTCACACATGCGAATGAACAAAAGCATCAGAAAAAGAGTCAAAATTCTTCAATACTTCCAAAAAACTAAAGCTTGCATTTAGATATTATTTGTGAATATTTGTTACCTGATACCAAACTTGATACTGTTGCTAATGTATGGTATTTTTATTGTAAATTCACCGCCATCATGTCCAAATAAAGCTACCTATGATGGTATGTTCTTTACATAACATGTATGAAACTCATGCACAACTACACCTAAACATTTGACAAGGGCTATAGTGCATCCAACCTAAATAAAAGTGTAAGATGAACTGTCTTGACATCTTGTTATCTATCTACATAGACATTGTCTGTGCTCAGATCAATAAATGCAAAGTATTGTCAGACCAACTAAATTAAAAGTTCCTTTTAACCAACAAGCAAACAAAAAAAAAACAAAACTTGCTAATCAAGAGCATTTCATCATTGCCCAAAATAAAACTCATGCAAGTGAAAATTAGCATTTACACTTGCAAATGGTTCATAGTGAAAATCTTAAGATTTAACAAACCAAAACGTCAAAAAAAGTTTCTATTACCAATAATTTGAAATATTCAGTGTAGAAGGTCTACAACATAGTCCAGTACAATTATAATCAAGGAGTTGATTCATGTGTATACACAATATCTTAAAATCTCATACTACTCATAATCCATAAGTCAGTCCTTAAACTATGGTACAAGAAAAACAAGATACATTTCACTTCAACATCGAGGCACATTTAAATTCTCCTTATATGAACTGGAGAGGAAAATTATTTGATTAGTATGAATCTTTTGCAAACCGAAGCAAAGAAAATTAATAGTTCCAAAACTGTCTATATTGATTCACAGTTATCCCTTCAGCATACTGTCATCAATCCCTGCAACAATTTGATTAGACTTGGTTATGACGATCATAGCTTAGTGAGAACTGATAGCAAATATTTGATGTCAGTGGTTAGAGTTGGCTTTTTTAAAGAACACTGGTAGTCAAAAGTAAGATCTAGCTATTACTGAAGGCATCATTGGATGGAATGCAGCAGTATATCTCATCAGAATCCTGGAAGTGATTCACTATGTCAAGATTGTAGCTTTTGATTAGCTTGGTGTTATTAATCGGGAAGGATACTTGTTTCCAGTTCTCGCCTGTGCCATCATGTGATACAATTCCCATGTTTATCCAGATCTGTAGAAATTAGCCACACATAACCAAACAGCCCTCCTCGCCTGAAGTTTGGATTGTATACTCCACTCACATCTAGGCCAACTACATCTGTACAAAGAACATGTCAAGGATCTTAAGTTCATCTTCATGTTTGTGGCACTGACTCAATTGCTTTGCATATAACATCTAATGGTAATTCACATACAATTCCCTGTTCAGACTCTAAATGAATCTAAGAGTATGTGACAGTTTCATGAAACAAGGGGATATTAAACACCATCAAAGTTACGTGTTTCTTCATATAAACTCCCAGCAAAGACAAATACCACAAGAAGAAGAACAGAGTACAGGCTACTTCAAATGCTTAGGATGCCTCCAGACGACATTTGATCATAAAATGTTTTCTTAAGTTCAACATTTTATAGCAATCCCATCCATGCTAGGAGATGAGCCAGTAATTACTCCCAATAGCATTGAATTCATCTTCAAACAATGATGTGGTTATGGTTGGCATCAGAAACAGGTGAACTTTGTAAGACGCCTCCTCACTGACATCATAGAATATCTAGGCATTATAGTCCTTGCATGTCGCCTTCCAAAAGGATTTTCAGGGATTCAGTACCTACATTACCATATTATTTTCTTTCCTGCTATTGAATTGGTGGGGGGAATGATTTCCACATTTTCAAAATGTAAGCATCAACCTCCACATACACATCAATTGCAAATTGAACAAGCAAGGGCATAAATCATAGTTGCATGGTAACATTAAACACATTAACATTATTTCCACACAAATGAATAGACAATTTAGAAGATGAAAAGAGCTTTAATTGAACCTGTAATGTCTATACTGAAATAGTGGCCGAACTCGTGGATGAAATGTGCTCATTGGGACATTATCCCTGAAAAAGAAAACAATTAACCATACACACAACTCTAATATGACCAAACACTTAGCCTACCACAGACCTAGCAAATAAAAATTTTTAGATATTGTAGATAAAAGTGAAAAGACTAACTCCACAAAAAACTGGCTATCAATGACCATGTTGAGAAGATTTTTTACAAACAATGAAACTAACTTGTTGTTTACACAAACAGATAAAACAACCAATCAGAATCTACAAGAATATAATAAAACATTTTGTCCATATTTGGTAGTGTTCATGCATTTTCCAAATTTCTTCTTCAAGAAAAAGAGTACTGTTTAGTGCTTACAATGAACAGTTTGATATAGATTTTCCAATGACTCAATATGACAAATAAGAAAGACGGTGAAAAGTTTTCTTGTTACTAAAGAGTGGTTGATAGCCATTCCAGGAAAAAAAAATCAATTTCCTAGGAAAAATTGTGACATGTTTCACTTTGTGTTTTTGTTTTATGGTTTTTTCTTTCCTCAGAAAGATAATTTCGAATATTTTCTGTATGAAACACAAGCTTAATTTCTAATAGGCAAATTTAGAATATACAATATGAGCAATCAAATGATGAAGCTTTGTCAAAATTAAAAAGACAGATAAAATTCAAGAACGGAAACATATCTCTAAATACATAAAGCAATAAAGTTGTTGAAATGGAATATAAAGTAATTTAAGGATACAAATCTAAAATATGATAAACAATTGAGAAAATAAAGAAGATACTAAGAAACGGCAGCAGAAAAAAAAAAGACATGCCAAACTTGATTAGGGCCCGCTTTCATGCGTTTGAAGGCTGTTACTGCTTTCAAATGGCTATTTGATGAAATAAAGTTGATAGCCATTGTAGCTGTCGAAGGTCGTAGTATGTCAGCATCTGTAAAGTTGTGATTAACATAATACTTCCAAGTATGATCCTTGACTCGAGTCTCCATGTCCCCAATTAAAAGACCTGTAGCACCAACTTCTATGAAACCCTGTGCATGAATGTCTTGAGGCTTCATAAAACCATTGCTGGATTGTAAAAAATATCTAGTTAGATTTCCATATATTATGAATATTCCATCAGTTGTAAATCTTGTATAGAGGATGCCAGGTGAAGAAATGCATAAAGTACCTTTCTTTCGTTAAATATGGCATTTGATATTCTCTCTCCCCAAGCCATCTCCGTTTAAATATATCAGAAAAAATATACTTATTTCCTTCTCTATTAACTTCTTGAAGATTTGAAAATCCAGGGGATGAAGCAGTAGTTTCTTTAACCTCAATTGAATCCTTACTGCTAACAGCATCAGGACTTAAATGAGAATTAAAAGATCTGCTCAACAAAGATGACAAACTGGGAAGTGATTGTTTCGAAGCAGGGGAGACCATAGATTGTGCAATTGGTTGGAAAGACAATTTTGGTGTGTGCCGTGCCACAAGGGAACGGACATAGTTCAAGGACTTAATAAGTGAAGTAGAAGCAAAGTTGGAAGGTGCTAGTGAAGGAACATAAACGTTTGAGACCTTGGAGGATGCTTTAGTATGGTGTATCAGTGACTTGGACAATTCTTGCTCTCTTCGACTATTTATGGATTCACATTCAGCAATTGAATTCACACAAAAAAGATCAATCTGCCGCAGAATTGAAAGCTTTGGTACATATCTGCAGGAGAGAGACAACAGTCAAGGATGAAAAGCATTTACTAAAAATTTTCCTCTGCTGTAACATTAACAATAATGACAATTAGCAGAATAGCAACATAAAAAACTAACCTGAGTAGATAAAATTTCAGGTAAGTAGCACACCTTGGTAGTACTGCCGGACTGGTCCAAAAAAGATAACAAATAAGCTACTTGTTAAACTTAAAAGTATGATTCATATATATAGATTCATAATTAAAGACAAAAATGCATATAGAATCGAATCATTCTCAAAGAGGTACAATAACATTCAATAGGCAATAAAGTGTCAGAGCATCACCTAAATTGCACGTAGGCTACAGCAACAACTCATGCTGAACAATCTTAAAGTCTAAAAAGGGAAATTCAACTGAAGTGCTGGTTTTAAACACAACTTTCACAAGATTGGTATTGGTACACCCAGTGTTTTAAAGTGCCTAAGCAGGCTTCACAGCCACAAAAACATGGATTGAACACATGAAATCTGCTTATTGCCAAAAAGGATTATGCAGCAAAATCAATCCCTATCTTATTAAAATTCAAGTCAAGTTCAAGTTGACATTAAGAAGTAAATTATAGGTATTTCTTAGCTCACTAGGTAAATAATTTCTTTTATAGATTATGGAGGTCAGTTCACAAGTATTGTTAGATGTTATGTTTTTGTGTTTCCTTATAAACAAATGAGATTGTAGATTAGTAAGCAACCGATGAAACTTTTTCTAATAATGATTGCTTAGGTTGATTAACTTGATTTATGTATCTATTATATAGTTAATGCAAACTTTCTGAATTTTTTGGCATTTGATGTTGCACATGGTAACGAAGTTTTTTAAAGGTTGCATTTATATCTATACATGTCTGCATGCACCATGTGTGTTATGCAATGCTCAATTGTATATCACTTGCATACAAACTTTAAAACTAGATCCGCTAAATCTTATACCAGTACAAAGTTCCAAAAAATCAATGTCTCTTCATTTATGCTTGACCACTTTCTCAATGAAGGCATGTGATAATTATTCTAAAGAAGTAACATTATATTGTATCAAAGTAAGGAAAACAAATTTCAGTGTTTTAATTTCATTAATTGGATCAATTTCTATGATACAATCAGTCACAGTTTATAAAATGGTTTGCAAATGCAACCTCTGTAGCTAAAATAATCGCAAAAATGTTTCTCAATGCAGATAATTTTATAATATGAAAAACAAAATGCTAAATTCAAAGTAAATCAGTAGCCCATAAAAATCTACCTGGCATGGCATCTTCTTTTTTAGTCACTTCACAAATTCAAGTTCTTAACAGACTTTAAAATAGACCAATCAGCTTTAAAATAGACAACACAAGACAATATTCTTCTATTGCAAGAGTTAAGTTTCCAAAATCATGGCCATTTCATGGATAATAAACAGGTTAAAAAAAAAGTAAATGTGCATAAAGTAAAACAACAAATTAACTCATATGTACCACAAGACCATGCTTTTGCTATCCGACAATCAACTAGTGGTAGAATATTTTTTACATTGCAACGAAATTGATGGCTTTTTCTTTTCCAATTGAGCTTTCCAGCTAATAAATATATTTGTCAAGTAGAATTTAAACATAAAACGATTGGTTTCAGCTATATGATTTATAAAAAAAACTAATATTAGAATCTACACTAGTATTACCTCCGATCTCTTTCTGCTAGTGCATGCTCTAGAAGCATGATATAAGCCATGTCAGTGGTCGATGAGTTGGCCATGAAGTCCTGTCAGCAAGCAATAACCTAAATGTAAAAAACAAGACAAAACGAAAACAAAGCTACGGATATCTAAACAGTTGGAAATAAAAAAATAAAATTAGTAGTGAGGTACTGATCAATAGAACCATACATTCGTTCAAGAGGAATAATACCATGCCATTGACATAATAAATTCTAGCAATGGCCCTGGTTTTTGGTACAAGGTCAAGGGGTTGCACATCAACATAATGTACTCGAAGAAGAAAAGCTAAATAACAGATGCAACGAGTTAGTAGGTGGGTTAGTTAATTGTTAACATATTGTTATGCGCGATATTTCCTGGATATAATTCTATTGCTGATTTGACTACGGAATGAAACGACAAGCTATGTTAAACTACAACTAAAGGTCATATTTTTAGACTCAAAATACCTCACTTTCTTTCTTTGGCAGAAAATGTCCAAACCATCCTCAACGGAGCGGAGTATTAATACCGTTGGAAGAGAAATAAGAAAGTGTCAAGTTGAAAGTAAAAGAGTACCTAATTACAATCGAGCGAAAGAACGTAAAAGAAAAGAGAGAGAGAGAGACATGAATTTACGAGAAAAAAAAAACAAATTTGCCCTAAAATGCCAAAGAGATCTCGAAATGGGGGTGGGCGACTGACCCGGAGGATCCTCGCGGCCTCGGAAGTCTGCGCCGAGGAGTTCCCTTGCTGGGTAGCGACGGGCGAGAGGCAATCCGCGACGGCCCTACGCAGCGGCTCAGGTAGCTTCTTGGCCGCCAATTGCGATTTCTGCGACCTTTGTGAGGTCACCCCGTACAGCCTCGTCATGGCGGGCGTCCGAGAAGGGCTGTAGCTCAGCATCAACTTGGACGACCCCGGCAGCGCCTCCTCCGCTGGCATCTTCTTCCCCCTTTCGCAAAGGCTTCAGCTATTCGCCCCGCCTTCGTTATGCCACCATCTCTGACTCAATATTTCCGCCTCTTTCTCCACATTGGCTGCCTCCGCGAGATCGGAAGGGCGAGGAGGGCGGAGATCAGGACGAGAGGATTCGAGGGATTTGGGAGAGAGATCGAGGAAGGCACCGAAGCTTTCGAATCCAAGTTCCGATGGGCGAAGAGCTAACGAAACCAAGACGACGACCCCGATCGTCGATCGATTGGGTGACGTGTCTTTGGGTGCGTGTAAGAATCGGTGATTTTCTTTTATTTTTCTTTTCTTAAGAGGATTATAGCTGTCAATGTGGCCCACTAATGGCTTGTTATACATCAATCACATTCTTCTTACTTCCGGCGATCTATTCGAACTGCTACCCACTTTTATGTCCATGAATTTGGGCCCACTCCACTCAAATAAATATGTTTTTATTGAGTGTAGGTAAATTTCAACCGCTATCATGTACCGTAATAGACAATCTGGCATGCGTTTTTACAAATAACTCAATTAACATTTTAAGGTCCGATTTAGTTGGTGGAATAGGGTTGGATGGGATAGATTAGTATAGGATTAGAGGTACAATTAATAATTACTTTTTATGCTTTGAGATTATAAATTCTACCCTTAATCAACTATAATCTTACTCTATAAGATTATAAGAGGCTCAAACTAAAGTTCGATTTGTTATCCTTATGTTTGAGTTTTGCTCGTGTTCCATTTGAGCTTGAGTTCTTGAGCTCAACTTGGTCGCGTAATAAAATAAAATGGCTCGAGTTTGTAAAAATAAATCTTTTAAAAATTAAAAGAGCTTAGTTCGAACTCATTTAAGATAATTAACTATAATGATTAATAATATATATATATAAACGGGTCTCTTAACGAACATATTCACGAACTTCTTAACACATTCACAAGCTTCTAAACGAATATGTCTCACGAACTAAATATTATTAAGTTCGAATTCGACTTAATATTATTTTCGAGCTCAAAATCATGCTCGAAGTAAACTAACTTTTTTTTTAAACCGAGAGCGAATAGCTTGCGAGCGGCTTGACTCATTTACATAGCGACTTATAGAGTCATATGAGATGAACGCTTTCTAATTTATCATGATTTATTCCATTTTTATGTTTAAAAAAATTAATAATGAATCAGGTAATATTGAAACTGGGACAATTGGTCTAGTCTCATAGAAATTACCACTAACTTTAGAGTAAATTAGGAAACACATAAAAGTTAAATATCCTCGTGTGGCATTTAGAGAAAAAATACTAATATAAATACACAAGTCCTGGATGTTGGATAATAATTTAGCACCCTACACCGTAGCCTCGGGGCTACTTTTCACAATGATAATTCCCATCTAGAGAAGACTCCAACGAAACGAAGAGTTTGATAACTTGAAGTTATGACAATCGTTTGCTTGGACCAAGGTTTGTGGAATTCAATTCAGAGAATCTAACAAATCAAATGACACTAACAAGATGCCAAGAAACAAATTAGGAAGACGAATCTATCTTTTTGTTGTTTTGTAGGATCTAACACTTGTCAAGTACGCATATCAATAACGTAGAAACCTTTAGAAAATTGTCAGACCCAATTTGCTGGTCCAATAACATATATAGCTAGTCAATTAAGTGGACTAGCTAGTTTTCATCTATTCTACTACTAATGGAGGAGTAAGTTAAGTCTTCAAGTCTCCTGTCAATTATTTTTACATTTTCACTGAGACAGAGGATGCTTTGCTTTGCTTTGCTTTGCATTATAGTCAGCTATATCTGCTTCAATTGACTGTTTTCATCGTATGACCGATCAAGTGATGCTTCATATATATCCTCCTCCTTTCAATTGAATCTGTATTCATGAAGCTCAACATTGACAAGGAAAAAAACTCATCCGATGCTTTACCTACATGTTGTAAAACTGTAATACAAAATATACTGAAACAAGGATAAAAGACAGATGAACAAAAAGTCAGAATAAAATTATATTTAGTTGAAGCATCGGCAGACCGACTGTTTTTAGAGAATTTATTGTCGTACTAAGATGCAAAAGCTCTCCGGTAGAATCCCCCAAGATCCGACAACCACTCACGGTATTAGTAGGTACACTCCAAAATGAACACCGCTGCACGGACTCAACCTCTGATCACCAGTGCAAAAATGTAGTAAGCCTCAGGATATGCAAATCAGAAAGAGAAAAGATTCGTATATAGGAAACCTACATTCACGACCTTTTTATAGATCTGAAGATACAGATACAGAGGTTGTGTCTCAGCTTTAGCTAGGCAGCGAAGTAGTGAGGTGAGGTCATCTCGGGCCTAAAGACTCGAAGTCAACCCGAGCAGAGAACAACCGAGGTCACCTCGGGCACGTAGACCCGAAGCAAAATAAGATTTTGCAAAACCAAACTGGGCCTCCTACTAGTGCGAGGCTCACGCGTTGAGGATTTACACCCCTTGCGTGATAACTGCATACGTCACGTCCGATTATGAATTTCCCAAAACGCATACGTATAAGTCCCCTTAACATCTTTAAGTAAGATTGTAATTAAGGAGCTCATATATATAATACATTCCAACTCTCTTAACTTATCAATATGAGACTAAACACACATATATTACCAAAATAAAAAAAAAATATTTAAATTTTTAAACAAAAATCAACATATATCTTAAACAAGTTTTTGTCCATACTAAAGTATAATATTTTTCTAATATTTATATAATGCTCGAATCATTTTTAGCATTTGAGAGAGGGATCTAAATGTACACATGTAGAGTTGATGAAAAAAATATAGTACATAAATACAACAATAAATTAGAATCACACATTAAAGATTTTTTATTGAAAATAATACTAGTACAATTTTAATAAATTTATTTACGGTTGACAATCCAACATAAAGTGGCTGTAGTTTAGTGGTTAGAATTCCACGTTGTGGCCGTGGAGACCTGGGCTCGAATCCCAGCAGCCACATTTTTCTTTTTCTCTATTTATAATTGGTTATTTCATTTTTCTTAAATTAATTTCACAATACGCATCATCCTATTACTGTATTTCTTTATTTCATTTCCATTAACTTGACACATTTATATACAAATCACACTCCAATTTTGTTTATTAGTAACTAAGTTTTTTTTTTTTTTTTTTTCCTCTTATTCGTCTAACATGCATGTTTGCCATATTTTATATCGTTCAACAGATCTATCATAAAAATTTTGAATGCTTGTTCAAGTTTAATCTCGATAAGTTAGTGCATTCTACCATGAACAATAAAAAAAAATATGTAATTCAACTATTTAATCTCCATATGGGTTTTTCATAATTTGAGATTACATATCATAGATCATCCAAATTGGATTTGAAATGAAATTAAAAATATTTCTTATGCCAAATGAAAAACAAGTTATTGCAAAACATAAAGGACAGATAGTGGATTAGCATTTCATCATCTATCGAACTTGCAATGGCCTTAAGATTATCGGGAGGCCGAACTTTGGTCGTAATATTGTGACTATTTCGAGAGGAGCATGCTTGTACTTAGGTGACAAAACAAAGGAGAATTGTTGCAAGATCATCGCGATCACCATTTTAGCTTCCAACATGGCGAAGTTCTGGGCAATGCAAGATCGCGGAGTGATTGAGAATGGAAGGAATGCATTTGAATGCGTTGCGGCCTTTGAAACCCCATTTTCGAACCTAAGCGGGTTGAACTCGTTCGAGTCAGCCCCCCAAAGCTCTTTGTCCCTGTGAATTGTAGCTATTGGTATCTTCAAGGTAACTCCTTTGGTATCTTTATGTTTCCTAAAGTCGACTCTTTCACGGTGTCTCGCGCTAACAAAACAATTGGACTATAGAGCCTCAATGTTTCGAGGAGAACCATGTTGACCTGCGAATACGTACCTATGTTTAACTTATCCAAACAAAAAAGGGAGAAGATGATATTGTTATAGTTTGTTAGGACCGCGAATTTTACCAATTTCAACTTGCTAAGCATTTGTGCATTCGGAATCTCGTTCCCGCAATGTTGGAACACCTCTTCCCTAACCTTCTCTTGCCAATCTTGGTTAATGCTCAATAAGAACATAGTCCAAGTTAGCAAATGTGAAGTCGTCTCCTGCCCGGCGAAAAAGAAGGTCTTGCATTCGTCTATGATCTCGTGGATGCTTAGTATTTTGTTATCTTGCACTTCACTCGAGTGCAACATCAACCCGAGTAGATCATTTCCTAAGCCCGAACCGTTCTTTGAGTCGAGTCGACTCTTTATGATGCTCATCAATGTGTTTCTAATGACCTTTTCTAACATCCATTTTTGCAAATTCTCCTTAGTAGGATAGAACCTACAAATCAAGTGAGCGAGCTGATGAGTTAGTACTTAAAAGAGACGTAAAAAGAGAGAGATTGTAAATCGATCATTCGGGACAAGTACTGGGATCCAGGGATGTTCAGGTTCCCAATTGAACTCGCTGCCAGGAATTGAAGCATTCTTTGTGCTAAAAACATTTCCTTTCCCTCTTTATGGTCGTTGCCAAAGGTCGTGTGAGCGATCACATTCGTAGCCAATTCTTGGAAGTTAGCCTCGACCTCGACCTCAATTTCCTTTCGCCGATCTTGTTCTCGACTTATTCTGCAGTGCCACTCTTCGATCAGGGCCTTAGTGCAATCCGCCATTGTCCTTGTCAAGAACTGTCAGGCCATAAGTTAGACATGTAGCTGACCCCAAATAGTTATGACGATTTCACATTGTTATCTTAAGCTCATGGAGTAGTAACGGAAAACTAACTAACTTTGAGCTTGTCGACCGCGAAAGCGGGATTCAAAACTTTATGATGTCTGTGCCAATCATCGCCTTCGACAAACACCAAACCATTGCCCAAGAGGGAAACAATACTAGAAGGGACTTTCATCTTGCGGAAGAGACCCACTTTGTCTCCCAAAACCTCCTTAACCATCTCCATATCGCTTATGCAAAGCTTGGCCTCGGATCCATTCCAATACAAAAACGTTTTCCCTATCCACAAGAAAAACAATAACAAATAGTGATTGCTAAAAAAAGATAAATGAACCAGAAAAAAGGATTGAATTTTGTTAGAATTCATTAGTAGTAACACCTCACGCACTAGTCATCAGTCCATCCCATGGGGACGAATTTTGTCGGAATTCATGCACAATCAATTGAATGGATCGTCACACTCATCGTATTGAGAGAACCATTTGGTGTAGTAGACGAGAATTGTCTTGGTTATGTCATGGCAATGGTTATCTAGAACCAAATCATCCGCGGCTCGACTCAACTTCTTGATCTCCTTGATCGATCCCGAACCAAATCTATAGCCCGGACCGTTCACTCCTTGCTTCTTCGTGTATTTTGTGATCGCATAGGGCCTCCAAATCTGTTGAAAGATCCTCCCTAGGATCGTGATCAACACCACCAACAAAGCTCCTAAAACCAAATCCATTGAGTGAATTCCAATCTAACTTTTATTCCCACTTATAGTCATAGTTGACATTTATTATGTTAAATCTTGTCATAAATGAATCGTGTCATTCAGTATAAAATATCATCTATTATACCTGCTCGAATCAATATAAAATTATATATTAAAAATCTAAATAAATTATTATCAATACTAGAAAGGAAAGGACAATATATTTGAGAGTTATTGATAAGAAAAAAGCTAAGAAATAACTTTTAATAAATATATTATATGAACGGAAGAGATTATTTTTATTAAAGGAAGGGAATAGATCGATATACAACGTGTCTTTATGTGTTTTAATTTTGTAAAGTTTTATATAACTAAACATATATGAAATTTCAGTAACTGATTAGAACTATGGTATCCTTGTAATTACAGAGATTAGAAAAATAGCTATCGAATAAAAAAACAATTTGAGTAAGCATATTGGTCTTCAATTCTGATGATTTCTATGATTCATATAGCTTTTGAATTTTCTCTTCAATCTGATTGTTATCTGTCTTTGGTTTAATCGGTTAAACCGATTTAAAATTTTTTTAGTGCGTTCGTACAGTAATAGCTAGGGTGATGAATTGCTAGGTAAGACGATTCACTTTAAAACTCAGGTTCATAAGGGGACTATTTCACGGTCTATACTATTTATTTTTGTAGCACTATAGTGGCTTTAACCTTATAATTAAAATCAATCGACTTCGAAGGTTTCTAATGATGAGTGTGTTTATTGTAAAATAAGAGTACTGAAAGTCTCGATGTCTATTATTGTTGAACAAAGATAAACTACCACAGTAGCAGAAACGACCACTAGAGCAATAGAACCATCAGTAGCAACGACCTCAACCGCCACCATTGCTACATAGAATGTTTTATAGAAATTTAGTAATCAAATACAACAGTTATCATATCAACTACCTCAGTTTAATAATTAATACAGTGGCTACCCCTCTTTAGATCCGTATATGTTTGAGTAATTTCAATAGTTCTTTGCTTCACAGTCACGACTGACCCTAGATTTTGAAGGGTCTAGTGAAAAAAAAAAGCTGGTGAAACGATTT
>JBAMIB010000096.1:52939-64541 GCA_037177415.1 Kaempferia rotunda | reverse complement strand
CTAAGAGACCATATCTCTAGTCATGTATTTCTTAACTTTGGCCTTCAACTCTTGAATTTTAACCACCATGACTTTCAAGACTTTAACTGACAATCACCTTGACTACTGCCCTGATGCAAATGTCAGGGTCACATATAATGTACCGTATTAATATAGAATAATCTTGAAAAACAATTATAAACTAGGATTATCCTCTTTTATTACTATTAGTCTATGGATACCTTTTGACAATCGGTGCGAACTGCGAAGGGTGAATGCAAATAAATCAAACTACTTCGTTTTACCTTTTTCCCTTTTCCCTTTTCCCTTTTTAAACTCTGAGAAATTCTAATTGCCATCGCAACTTAAACATACTTTTTAATAAAGAAGACATAAATAAAAAATAAACATTGTTTTGCCATATTGTTTTAATATTTTTAAAATAAGAACTTCTATTCGTGCATTATCATTATTATTTTTATTTAAAAAGATGATTTAAAATGTCTCATTTATTTTATTTGATTGTTTAAATATTTTTTTATTAATAAATGAGTGAGTAGATGGTGATTTAAAAGAGACAAATAGTTATTTTAATTTAAAATAGAGATATATTAACAGTCAAATGAAGATGCCAGGGCGTTTTACGATTAATAAAATTCTGAAAATATTGTTTTTACTATTTTTTTTTTCATATCTTTTCCTCGATCAGAAATGAAAAGAAAAAAAAAGAAAAAAAAAATCCAAATTTTCCTAAAGTTAGGAAAAGATTGAAAAAGGTAGAAGATATATGTGACCGAGAGATCCGAGAGAAGAGTCAAAGCAGGAGCAGCAGGAGGAGGAGGAGTTGGGGAGACCGGCCGATCCTTCGCAGCCGCGACGAGTTCCCCCACAAAAATCTTAGGTTTAGCAGGCAGATTTTTAGCCCACTCGTCCGCCGAAGGTGGCTCCTTTATTGTTCAATCCGCCCCTGCCGGCCCGTACTCTCTAGGATTTGTGGACCTTCGATCTCTTGTTTCGGAATCAGGCTTTGGACACTCGTATTTACTGTACGGATAAGGGCTCGGGGTTGTCATCTTCGACTAGGTGTCGCCTTGGCGCTGAGAGGTTGGTGCGAGAAGGGTTCCGGATTCTGGAATCCTGATAGGTCGGCAAGTCGCGAATTTTAGGTTCCTCTTTTGGGATCGGTAACGGCGGTGGCGACGGTGGACAGAATGGTAATCTAATTGAGGTCGGCATGCCGAGCTTTGTTTCGCCTGCGTTTTCAAAATGAGTATGTTGATAGTCTGTACCTCTGATCTTCTTTGATTTCTTCAGTACTTGTTTCATTGTTAATATTGCTACTCTTGATACTTTCTATGTCTACTTTCGTCGAGACTAGTTGCAAATAGCTAATTTACCCGAGGAAGTTCAGCTCCATCATTTTTGTGATTAGAAGCTGTTTCTGTTTTATTATCTGTTTCAATAATTTCTGCCTTTTACATTGGAGAGACGGAGTGACAACGGGAATCTGATGTGAGTTAGTTCCTCTTTCTGCGACTAACTTGTTCATATGCAGTTGATGCATATCTCGTAACTAGGAGTTATTGAATATGGCGGTAATGTTGAAAGCGATGGATAATAACATTATTATGCTTATGTTTGGGTGTTTGAAAGAAATTCAGATATCCAGTAGTTTTAATCAATAGATTACTTAGTAGTTGGACAAGGGGGAAGTTCAGATTGTTTATTTGGTTATTCTTATATATCTTGTTGCAAATACTCAATTCTAGCTGATATTTATGCTAATTCTGTTTGACCAGGGAAATCTGATCGCACACTTTCTTATTTTATCCATTTTTATTACCAATTTGGATCTTGACCAATTAAGGCTTGTAGCAATGACTGTTGTGCTAATTCAATCCACATTCAACCATATGTTGCACACCACTTATCATCTTTCTACAACAGAACACGTAGAGATTGCTTGGAATGCTTTCTTTCAAATACATCTGCTCTTGTGTCACTCCTTGTAAAGGTTTGATAATTTTGTAAAATTGATTGGCTCAAGAATCTTCCCTCAACATAAGTTTCTGTTACCTCTATCTATTATTGTTTAGTGAGATTTCCCTGGCGAAATTTTGGTAGCATACTGGTTTCTTGTAACGTAGAGACATGTTGTCAGTGCTGGAATGCAACTTTTGCTTATGATAAACGTACATATACAACCATATGTATACAAGTACATATATAAGCATATATAAATCCCTTTTCCAAGTTTTTCCTTTCTGTCCAACAAGTAGCTTGTACTTTCTGTTTGCCTCAGTATAGCAGAGGCAAATGCAACACATTTCCTGATTTTGGCGCACTTCAGCAATCTATATAAATTCATATAAGTGCTTCCTCTGAACTCTGCAAGAGTGAATTTCTTTTGTGTCCATCGACTTTCTACTAAAAAATATTCTGAACCTAGTTTGGCATTGTTATCCCTGTCGAATCTTTTCCTCTTATCAATTTATTTTGATTGTTAATATCCTGCTTCCTAGTGTAGGTAAATTTTACTAGTTCTATATTTTTACAATGGGGCAACCTTATTGGTAAGCAATACCGGAGTGATAGGGTCAATCTTCATTGCTTAAGCAGTGTCATGTATATATATATATTACATAACAAACTTCTTTTTTAACACTTATTTGGATTGTTTAAGTAGATTAAGTGTTAAAAAAGAAGTTTGTTATGTAATAAATTAAGCTTAAAACCATTTTGATGATTTGACATATCTAAATTGTATAATGATATGTGTTTCTATACCACATGGGTTGTTAAGGTTAAAGATTGTTTACTATTTGTTCAGATCTAGCAGCTACTGCAAAACAAGGTAGACAAGTTATCACTCTTGACTCATCCCACTTTGGAGTTCTGTTTAAGGTACGATAGACTCTTATTTTGCAGATTGTTGGTGGCACTCAACTAAACTGCTGCTAATAGAAGAATGCTTTGCTGATTTTTTGAAAGCAGCCTGTGTCTTTCAGACATTACATCTTCAATTGCTAGAGTTTGTTTTTGAGGCCTCTGCAAGAAAACACAGTGCGACAAAGTCTGGTATCATCTAGAAGTGGTCAGGTTGAGAATCAGAGAGCCCTCAATGGCAGATGGTAGTCCTAGGACAGATACCTCCACAGATGTGGACACTGATGACAAACATCATATGGTGATTTTCTTTGCCTTTTTATTGCATACGTATGCATTCTTATTGTTGATGCTGCTGCAAGTACTGCACATTTATGGATTCATTATCTGCTAGATTATTATATCAATCAATATCATTTGAACTTCCTATTGCATGCCTGTGAAAGAAAGATGTGCAAATATATTTCATTTGATAATTCATGGTTTCTAGACACTGGTTTTGGAACCTTGTTCTACTATCAGGGTATACATTAGCTTTCCCTTGGTTATATTGTCAAATCATCCAAGGACTGAACTATAGAACGAGTTTAGTTATATTAAGATTTTTAATTTTTTTTCAGTGAAAACAATGAAAAGACCAGACATGTGGAAACTAGTAAACCAGTTTAGAGAAGGTTGGTAACTGGTTATGACAAGGTTTTGAACTAAATGAGTCAGACCCAGAAGTGCAATGAAGCTGCAAAATGAGCCAAGATTCATGAATGGCTTAGAGTTGGTATCAGACTATCAGTTATGCCTTCAAGCGCAGCTCAATATCTTAATGAGCCAAATCTATTTTTAACATAACTGAGCTTGATCAATGCTTGGCTTGGGCTGTTAAGTTTGTGAACATTGTTTTGTGTGCATGAATGGACTGAACAAGTTTCATTTAGAATCTTGAGAACATACATGAAAATTTTTGTTATGAAATCATGAAGAAGCTCATTTATAGCCACAAGAATACTTATTTATAAACTCGGTTATGGGTTCTCAGCAAGCTCATTTAGTCATGCATCAACTTATCACCTTTGTTTGATTGGCTGGAGCATTTGTGGCTAGTAAGCTCTAGTTCCGACTTGACTGTTATGAATTTCAGTTAAATTCCAACTTAAATTAGTCTTTGGACGACTTTGATACGTTTTCTAGCTCAAGCTCAAGCTCAATCTTTTTAAGCAACATAAACAGGCATAGCTCAAGCTTGTTTTGGATTTGTTTAAATTTGAATGAACCAACCTTGAGCATTATCGATGCATATAGGCATATAGCCTGAGCTCAATAGGTTGAACCAGATAATAAAATTTGGCTATAATAGATGAGAAATTGCATACTCACTCAGCTCACGTAGTTCTTATTCCTATAGAATTTGACTGTCTGGCAGATGTGGTGAATAAAGTGGATATGTGATTTTTGTTTTGTTTGTCTATTTTAATTTCATTGGATGTATCTATGGCCCTTCATCTCATGTTGCAAAAAGGAGGAATATATTCTCTTGTGGTTAGCAATCCTTGATTTTTCTACTTTACAGTTAGAACAAGGACAACTTGCTACAGTTGCAGCTTCTGATTCTAGTGACAGGACGAAGGACAGACCACTAGACCAAAAGGTAACCTTTTTCTGTTGTCTATTAGATGTTTTCTACTATTAAGCAAATGTGTTGAGTATTGCATTGGATATTTTTATTGTACAGACACTTCGTCGCCTTGCTCAAAATCGTGAAGCTGCTAGAAAGAGTAGGTTGAGGAAAAAGGTACTTTATCTCTATTTGGTTGCAAGCTTTATGCTGTTTTCCACTTCCATAGAACTATCACTTAAATAACATTTACTTGGATCATTAGTGAACCTTTCTGCTAAGATGTCCTTGTATCCAAAACTTGTAAGCAGTAGATTGATAAATTGGTTGTTAAATCTTCATCTAACCTTCCAAGTTTTAATTATAACTTCTAGTTATATATCTCATAATGACACAATTATCAAACTATCTATGTTTTATTGAATTTGGGTATTAACCCTATTGTGAAAAGTGATATGATTTTTAATATTTCTCATTTGCAGAAAATTTCAGTATTTTCTTTTTTATGAAAATAAATTGGAACACCATTTAATTTTTCAACTAATCATTATTCACGTGCTTTCTTTTTGAAACCACAAGGCTTATGTACAACAACTAGAGAGTAGCAGACTGAAACTTACTCAACTTGAGCAGGAGCTTCAAAGAGCTCGTCAACAGGCATGTGGTCTCTTTGTCCATATAGTTTCCAACGTTATTCAGGCCATCACAAACTTTATGGATTATCTAACAATGCTAACCATTTCTTCTTTAAGGGAATTTTTATTTCTAGCTCAGGAGATCAATCCCATGCTGTTGGTGGAAATGGTAATTTCTATTGTTTGATCCCCTCATCTGAGTTCTAGTCTAAATTACCTTTTTATATTGCATACTGGGGACAAATTCATCAATCAGAACATTGTATTATTCTCAAGGTGTAGACAGGGATTTAATTCCAAGACGTTGTCAACCATTAAAAAAAGGAATGTTACCAATTGAGCTAGCTAGTACCTTCAAAGTCTAGAATACCTAGTCTATTGAATTGTAATTTCATTCATGATATGCCACATAAAACCTTATTTAAATTTAATGAGTACCTTCCTATATTATTATTTTCTAGACTCTTGTGTTAATACTCTTATGGAGCTTTTCTCCTTGAGGCAACTAAAGAGGAGTATCTGTACAGAAAAGGCTTATGGAAATTAGTTATTTTGCCAGTCTTGTACAGGGTAATATTTGGAAGACTATTGTTCTTTATTTTTGGATCAGCTTTCCCCTTTATAATTTCCTTGATTGGTCTCTCTCCAAGCATTACTGTGGTTAGGCGATGATACGGACATGTACTTTGATGACCAATAAATGCTCTAATTAAGCTACGTGAAAATAAATACGCACATCAAACGAGGAAGAGAAAGACTAAAAAAACTTGGTTAACAACAATAAAAAAAGACAATTTATTTAATTATAGATGATATAGTAGGGGATAAAGCCCAATGATGTAGAAGGATCTAGCCGATCCAACCTAATAGGATAAGGTTTTATTGCTATTATTGCTATAAATTGTTTCTGTAATTAAACCATATTTACATGTTTATTTGCATGGTTGCAGGTGCCTTGGCTTTTGATGCTGAATATGCACGGTGGCTTGAAGAGCAGAACAGACAGATCAATGAACTGAGGACTGCTGTGAATGCTCATGCCAGTGAAGATGATCTCCGTGTTATTGTTGATGGTGTCTTGGCTCATTATGAAGAGATATTTAGGCTCAAGGGCATTGCTGCCAAGGCAGATGTCTTTCACATACTGTCAGGCATGTGGAAGACACCAGCTGAAAGATGTTTCATGTGGCTAGGAGGATTCCGCTCATCTGAACTTCTGAAGGTGCAAAGCATCATATCGTTCTGCAATTAAACGTTGTGGTTCATATTTCACTTGGACAAATTTGTTATAATGAACTTATCTCTCTTTGGGCATTCTTTAAGTTTGATTTCATTCGCCACAATGCTACAGCTACTTGCAAATCAACTGGAGCCGTTAACAGAACAGCAAGTTGTGGGCATCTGTAACCTCCAGCAATCATCCCAACAAGCTGAGGATGCTCTCTCCCAAGGAATGGAAGCACTACAGCAGTCCTTGGCGGAAACATTGGCTGGGTCGCTTGGTCCCTCAGGGTCTTCAGGGAATGTTGCAAACTACATGGGTCAGATGGCTATGGCAATGGGAAAACTTGGAACTCTTGAGAATTTTCTTCGCCAGGTACCTATTTAAACTCTTACATTTCAGCGGGAAAACCCAATTCATGCTCGTTTTCTACATGACGTTCATTTCTTCCATCCTCTCTCATTTCTTATCATTGCATCCAATATGAAATCGTTGTTATACGCTATTCCAGGCTGACAACCTACGGCAGCAAACCTTACAACAAATGCACCGGATATTAACTACTCGGCAATCTGCACGGGCACTTCTTGCCATACATGACTATTTTTCCCGTCTTCGTGCCTTGAGTTCTCTTTGGCTCGCTCGGCCACGGGAGTAAAAGGACACATACATCCTGTCTTATTCTACCTGAGCTTACCGCATCCTACTACTCGGGGCTTCTTTAACTGAGATAACCAGCCAATGATTTGCATAATTAACTCCTATATTGTTAACAAACGACGGTTGTAGTCAAGCCTTAGCTACCTGATCGAGGAAAATCTGGGTCTCATCAAGGCTAATCCTCCATCCTTGATGTATGGTATTGTCGCAAGGTGAAGACTTCCTTTGTTGTATTGTATGCTTGTCAGCCGGTCAAACAGTTTGTGGAATGATTGATCTCAGCTATTTGTTGCTTAATTATTCAGACTTTTTTCTTGATCTTTGCACTGCAAGACTCGGGCATGTTGATGTATCACAATTTAGACGTCCATTGTACAGGGATTTAATGATATTTTTAGTCCAAATTAACCATTCGAGTCTTTATGCTTATGTTGATGCTCTGACATTATCTGGGTGTCACTTCTCATTTACTAACTTTATTATAATCATGTTGGCGGTGCAGGAATTTGAGTGGGATGGTTTGTAAACTTGTATGATGTAGTTTTTAGACTGAGTATTTTTTTTTCTTTTATTTTATTTTTTCAAGAATGAGACCCTATACAACTCTTTTGTTAACTTTGACTTTCTAACTAATTGGCAAGCCATTACATTTATCCTCACGTAATTTTGACCTAAAATTATTTCATTTGACCATTCAAAGTCTTGACCCCCTTGTCCAGTAGCTCGGATCCTTTGGACTAGGGGTGAGCATTCGGTTAATTCGGTAGTAAATTAACCGAATTAACCGAAAACCGATTTAATATAAGTTAACCGAATTGAATTAAAGTCTATACAAAATTAATACCGAATTAATCGAATTAACTAAATTAACTAAATTAATATCAAATTTGTTTAAAAATCAATAAAATAAAATTATACAAGATTAATTTTGAATAAACCGAACAAACCGAATGCTCACCCCTACGGACAGCAGCCTTTGCTCTTGGCGCCATTGAAGCTTCTCGGCGGGGAAGAATGTCATCCACGGTGAGAACAGATGGTCTAGAAGAACCAGATTGTAATGTCCCAGATGTTTTTTAAGACATATTGAATCCAGCTATGAAACAAGCAACAACTTAGGAACCAAGATTTAATATACTAATGATCATAAATCAACTATTAGTTCTTTAAAATACTGAACGTCAAGTCTAGGATAATTCTTAGGAAAAATATAAGTAAATAGATGTGGAAGCCTAAACCGGAGGGTCATCGGATTGTTTTACTGCCTTTGTCCCGAGCTTGCTCACTGGTCGAAGCCTCCTGACTCATGTGTCTTATTTTCTACAACCATCAAAAATGCTAGTCCAACAACTCAGCAAGTTTAAATCATAAAGTACATTAATAAATTTGTATAAACATATGTTCTAATAGGAAATCTACAATAACTAATTTTTTAACCATATAACTAACTTATATAAATTTTATCGATCTTAAACCATATAACTAACTTAAAATTATTTAATTAATTAAAATCATAAATCTAAGTTATTAAGAATATTTTAATAATTAAATTCGTAATTAATTAACATAATTATTAAAATTATTTAACAAATTAAGTTCGTAATTAATTAATTAAAATTATTTATCTGATTATATTTGTAATTAAATAACTTAACTATTAAAATTATTTAACTAATAAATTCATAATTTTAATTATTAAAATTATTTGACTAATTAAATTTATAATCTTAATTATTAAAATTATTTGACTAATTAAATTTGTAATTAATTAATTAACTTAATTATTAAAACTATTTAACTAATGAAATTCATAATTAATTAATTAACTAAATTGTTAAATGTTTTTATTAATTAATTAACTCGACTAAAATGATTTATTTAATTAAATTCCTAATTAACTTACTTATTAAAATTATTTAACTAATTAATAAATTAATTAACTAAATTATTAAAATTATTTAAACATAATCAAAATTAGTTAGTTAACTTAATTATTAAATCATTAAATACATTAATTATCTTAAAATCCCTTAAAATTAATTAAATTACTAATTAATTAATTATCTCAATTATTTAACTAATTAGGTTTAAAATTATTTAACTAATTAGATGTGGAATTCATTACTTAATCATTTAACAAATTTAAATATATAATTAATTAACTTAATTATTAGAAATTGATATTCATCTAAATCTCATAAATATAAGATAACTTAATTAACTAAATCTAACTAAATTAATTCTAATCGAATCTAAATTAAATTAAATACTTCCCCTGAATTAATAATATTTATTTCAGACACTACAAGGTGAGCCCTAGTGATAGGGTATTCCTTTAACCGGACTTCATATATTACCTTTTCTATTTAGTAGCATTGAACACCGGTCACTCAGTTAGAATCTCTACAAATGTAAGCATGGAATTGAGGATATGATCAAGACATGAGGATATTAACTAGCATCACAATGAAATCGAAATCCTAGAATCTATCCATTCACCCTTCAACCTCACACTATTCTCCTCTCTCTTCTCTTTCCTCTTATTCTCTCTTTTCTCTTGCACTCTTTTCTCTCAACACAACCAAACCCTTCATTTGTCTAGATAGCTCACCGTGTGAAGTTAACTAGTGCTTAATCAACAGTCCCTATGGATACGATATCTTTTATATTACTTCGATATTCCCATATACTTGTGGGTGTATCAGTGATAACTTTTCGAGAGTAGCCCTCCACGGCCGTGTGGGTCGAGCCGTGCGCCGACCTACTTAAAGGGGGCACGACCGTGTGAGAGGCACACGACCGTGAACCCTAGTCTCTCTTTGGCTTCTCTTCTTTCTCCTTTGTCTCTAGATCTCTTCCTTCTTTCTTCTTCTTTTCTTTGAATTCTTTAGATCTTCTTCTTCTTCAAAGAGAATTCTAAGGACATCTTCTCCCTTAGATCTACTTTCATCTAGATCTAGATCTTAGAGCATTCTCTTTATCTTTTACATCATTCTTTTTTTTTTTGATTTGGAGCTTAATCATGTCTCAAATTTTGAAAAGGATTAGGCGGGGGCCAAGATCTTCAGGAGGATCGGATGGTGATCGTGGTGAGCAATGGAAAGGGAAAGGCAAAGAGGCAGTGGCAACTTCACAAAAGGATAAAGAGGAATCACTCATACTTGAGAAAGGTATATTTAAAGATTATGAAATCATCTTTAGGAATGAGAAACAAAGGACTTGCTTTGATAATCTTGTCTCTTGAAATATCATTTGTGGCAATTTTTTTTGGATGTTTCTACTATGCAAATATTAGGTATCCATGATGATGTGGAATGACTTACTATGAATCTAGGATTAACCAATGCTTTGCATAGTGATGTTCTGACATACCCTAGGTTAATTTTTGAGTTTTTAAGTTCCTTGGAACCTAATCTAGGAGTGGATGAGGACCAAAAGTTTATTGCCAATTTTAGACTCATGAACAATGAATATCAATGGAGTCTACACGATTTTAATAGTTGATTTGATTTTCATTTAGGGGCATCTAAATATTATGATGTTGAATTTAATAGCAATACCATTTGGTAAGAGATAACAGGATTATCAGAGGATCATGATACATCAAAGTCCAATGCATCTAATATTCAAAACCCCGTCTTTAGATACATTCATAGGGTGCTTACCAAAACTATTTTTGGTAGGGTAGAGAGTGATGGGGTGATTAAAAAGGAAGAACTTTACATGCTTTGGGGTATGGTTCATTATGTTCCCTTTGATGTGGGATATCATTTTCTTCTAACATTAATAAGAGCAAGTAAAGCTAGATCTGACACTATTGTATTTGGCTGTTTGATTACTTTTATTTCCATCAAGCTTAATATTGATTTGGATTATTTGGAATATGTTTCTGGTAATAATAAATTTGATTTAGATGCTTGTTTGGCTATTAAGAAGATTAGGAGAGATGGAGAGGGTTATGCCCTTATCACAAAGGATGGATTCTTTCTAATTTTGCCTAATTCTAATCTCACTACTATTCACAACCAGTCTAATTAGATTTTTCATAGGTCTGTGTCTAGTATGACTTTAGTTCCTAGGATGATTCATGAAGAACCTTTGCCTTCTAGTTTTGATTTATCTAATTTCCATGCCTCACTGGACACTTTGCAAACTTTGCAAAATTATTCGCAACAATTGCTGAAAGACCATTGCTCACATACAAGAGAACAATGTTATGAGATACAAAATCATTTTTCATTCACTAGGAGATTTATGGATGATTTTGTTGCTTTTGTTCCTACATATTATGCTAATAGAAATAAGTGTGAAAATTTTATGGCCTCTATGGAGGATACTAGGTAGGAGGTTTATGACCTCTATGACTATCATGTGTGCTTAGGACGAGAGCCTGATAATCCTAGATTTCCGAGGTCTACACGTGGATTACATGATGGTCGGCCTCATCTCTTTAAGCGTACGACTATTGTTGATCCAAATGATTTGAATCCTCCCTATTATCATTCTCCTCCAATTTAGTAATTTCATTGGGACAATGAAAGTTTTAAGTCTGGGTAGGGGAGGGGGGTGTCGTGGTGGGTCTAGAGGTCTAGAGTTTAGGATGGTTACTGT
>JBAMIB010000095.1:5497-16644 GCA_037177415.1 Kaempferia rotunda | reverse complement strand
TTTTTTTTTTTTTTTTTTATCTGATGAGATTTGTCACCGATCGATTCTGATCGGACGGCAATACTTGATGGATGACATCGTGTTTCTTCGGTTGATCTTTTACGTCTCGATGACTTTGTTTTTCTTTCATCGTCCTCACGCAGGATAGCTATGAATTATTTTCTTCATTATCGCTATGGTTTATACGTTTATCGCGTCTATCATATGTTGGCGAAGTTTAATGCTGTGAATTGAATAATTTTGATTATTATTATTATTTTGCTATTAAGGCTGACAAATGGGACAAAGATGATTTCTTTAGCAAGTTTCGCCTAAGTACTGAAAAAGATTGAAGTGGCTTCACACCCCGAACTAGTGTTCTGGGGCTGCTTTGGAGTTCTATGTCAATGTATTTTTTTTTTGTTGGCTCTAAATTTATCCCGATTTGTAAATTTGATCCTCTTCAATTGAACCAAAAGGTTTTATGATCATGTAGTGAACAAATTGGATAGGGAATATATTGAATCTTTTTAATTTATTAAAGCAATTCGGTTATCCATTTTTATGCTTTTAATCTAGTGTGAACCCAATTTTTTCTAGTATATGGAATTGTTTGTATAGATTGATTGTAAGAAACACAGCTTGTCAGTGGTCTTCCTTGGCTTGCCCTTGGAGAGGCTTCTAAAACCACAACCCGACAATTCTAGGAAAAAAACCTTCTTTTTCAGTTTGGGATTAGAGCGTTTCAATTTAGTTTTTAATGTTGCTTTTGAATTTGAGGAATAGCTGCTTAGCTAGGTTTTTTGGCAACGTTTTTATTTTGCAAACTCTGGAGTTCATGTCCATGGCATTTTTGAAGGTTAATGTCCATGATCATTCTGTTCAGGTAAACAAAATGGGCATTGTTCTTACATTTCGGGCATCAATAGCAACATTTTCAAGGAAGTCTGAGCTTGTGGAGTCTTCTTAGTCATGAACATAATGTCTAAGACCTTTATTATTTTCATTGTCTAAAATATTTCACCCTTCACTCACAGGCAGTTAACACAATAACACTACAGATGAATCATACTTCATTGCAGAACCACTAAGCTGTTACTCCATTGTTGCACGCCATTTATTTCACATATATTAATGCCTTCTTTCTAGATTTTTTGTTTTTCTTTTCCTTTTCCTTCTCATCTATGTGTTTAGTGATTCACTAGTTCTTCCGCTTGTCTCTTTGTCAGCTTATTTGTTTATTTTTTGCTAGGTTTTTGGAACACTATGATGCTCAATGCTGCTTTTCTGCGCCCAGACTTTAACTTTCTGCATGTGAAACAGTATACTTCTCTCCAACACGTTCATCCCATCCGTGCTCCAGCAAGAACTCTTAAATTTAGGAATCCTTCTATAGCTTATCAAGGCAGGACATTTCCTCCTCTTAGAGGTAAATCGTATATACTTGGATGATACTATTTGGACTATCATTTAATTTGAGCATGATTCAAGCGTCATTGGCATTATTCTAAGATCCGTTACTTGCAAATCCTTTACTTACAAAAGAATTATAGTTCAAGAAAAATGTTATGATTAGCTTAGCGGCAAATTATCTGATTATATATCTAATTCTTAGGTTCAAACTGAAACTGCTGAAACAAATTGAAGCAAATTTCATACCTCTTAGAGGTTCATCTTTTTCATAAAATTCAATCTCCCAAGTGCTTTGTTGAAGCAAATTTCATACCTTTACCCCCTTAAAATTTAGCAGGTTCCCCGCCATTTAGCCCATTTCTACATGGACAACATGGAGATGCACTTAAGTTATCCTTATCAGCTGACGGCGGTAGCAGGAGGGTGAGATCTGCAGTAGTTTCCAGGGCATCAAAGGCTCCTGCTCTCTTCACTTATCCTCCTATGACCACCAAGCCCAAATGGTGGTGGAGAACCTTGGCCTGCACTCCATATCTCCTACCTCTTCACTTGATGTGGCTGCATGCCGTCACAGCATACCATCTCCATCGCCTACTGGAAAACTGGGATTTCCTAGTGAATCCTTTTATCGACACGATCACATTGATGCCAAATTGGCTCATGATGGCGCTCATTTTTGCTGCTTATTATCTGGTCGTGAGGCGAAAAGAATGGCCTCATTTCTTGCGGTTTCATGTTATCATGGCCATGCTCCTGGAGAATGGATACCAAGCGATAGCCATTGCCTGCACTTGGCTTCCGAACACATTCTACCGTGGTAAGCTAGGGGCGATCTTCTGGCTTGCAGTTACGTTTATGCAGTTGTACACTGTGGTGGAATGTATGATATCTGCACTCAGCGGCATGTATGCCGATGTGCCTCTTGTCTCAGACACGGCATATCTTCATTCCGATCTAAAATTGTTCTAAAGTTATTTCAATTAAGTGTTCTCATCTAGACATATACCACTTTTTGAGATAGAACTTTTGACTGTCTTGTGACTTCTGTTGGTAGAGAATCTAAAGACTAATAATTGGCAGTTGTACAATTTTGGTGTTCAATGGTTGCAAATGATTCTGTTCCATTGTTTTATTTCAAAGATATGGTAGCTAGCTAGCATGCATGCACAGTACTGAGACTAAAACATACATAGTGAGATCATTTAATATAAGCAATTAATTTTTGTGGTTGTTGATCGATTGGCTTTCTGTTCTTCCTGGTATTGAAGTGGCGTGATGCCTTCAAGACATGGCTAAAGGAATCCAAGTGGAGCGTAAGCAAACACGCACCTTCGACCGAGGAGTACATGGATGTCGCCGCAGTTTCAGTGGCTATTCAAGTAATGACTCTTCCTGCTGGCTACATAACTCATCCCAAAGCTCCAGTCGACAACAAATTGGGCTCTCGCTACTGCAAAATGACGGAGCTGGCAATGCGGTGTGCGCGGCTGCTAAATGACATAGGAAGTTAATTATCAGGTATATATATACATGCATATAATAAGAGAATATTTAATCAATCTTTTGGTTTTTATTTTATTTTATTTTATTTTATTTTATTTTTTGGGGCATGCATTTCTCAGAGAGAATTAGAGAATGGAAAGTTGAATTTGGTTCCACTGTACGTGAAAGAGAATGTGGGGTGCAGCATTGATGACTCAGTCGAGCACATAAAGAGAGTTCTTGAGGAAATGGGGAAAGAGTTTGTGGAGATGTTCTTGAGCCAAGAATATGGAGGAGGAGTTCCGAGAGTGTGGAAGGAACTGCACTTGACCACTCTCAAGGCCTTTTGGATGATTTATAATGATACAAACAATAAATTTGACTCGCCGACCGCGCTGCTTCGAGATATCAGTCTTGCCTTCGATGAACCTCTGCTCATCAATCCTTAATTAGATTCAAAACTTTACAACAATGCATGTGAGTGTGTTCTGTGGGTTAATTAGAAATGAATTTTCAGTCCTACATTAACAATCTCGTGATCTTAAGGTCGAAATCCAATACATCTAAGTATATATCTCTTTATATTTTGATCATTTACACTAATAACTAGTAGTCATCTCGTAATTTATTTTTTCTGTGTTATCTAGAAATGAATTAACAGAACAAATCACATTTTACAGTGAAACAATATGAAAAATTCATCTCCTATTCTCAACGATCATCCAAGATTCCAAGGAACCATTATGCGGTCCCCTCATTGCGTCCGCACCGTTTAACAATTAAGCGTTGCTTCCACGCAGCACGATTATTTAAGTCCCCGTCGGTGATGGAGTCTGAGCATCATCTGTCTAGTTCCACCGTCAAGCTAATCCCGGCTTCTTTAGATAACCAATAGAGATATGCCATCTCAGCCGCATATCTACGTGCCAGATTTATATTCCCCAGTTCTGTGTTTCGTGGTTGCGTTCACGTACCAAAAGAAGTGACGCGGCGGCACGCACGAATTATTTTTCTTAATTCTTTTCTTCTCCGTTTAAGTTCCCATTTTCATCGGCTCCTGTTCTTCATTCTCCGCTGCTCATCCTCTTCCTCCTTTGGATCGAGGAACGTTCCGGATGGTACGGTTTGCGATCTCTCTGTTTCTTGTGTGAATTCAACTGTTGGACTCTTGTCGCGGACATTCTGCGATTAAGTAGATTGTTTTCGCTCTTCTAGGGTTTGACACTTGTCCGGATTTTTTTTTTACCTTCTGGTTCAGAGATGATAGTCGACAGCACCTCCAATGAACAAAATTTTGATATATGTACATGATCGATTGATCTTCGCCCTTTCTTCCTTCTGGTTACCATTTTGCGCAGATCCTTTTTCCTGCTAATGTTAAGAAAAAGACATTTTTAGGTTTAAGTAATATTGGATGTTCGATCGTATTGGTATGCGCGAGATTTGTCAACTATATTAATTTTGTTTGCAGTTTTTCTTAAATTTGGCTTAATTTTGGCACTTGTTATTTTCTTTTATAGACAGTGAAATTTGTATAGGTTCCTGAACTTTGAGAGGATTTAATGTTGTTTAATCATTTGGAATTATACAGCCTTTTTTTTTCTTCGTTTTTTTTTTGTTGGAGATTGCCAAGCCACTAAGCTTTGTGTTCTTTAATTGGTTAGTGAATTGCAATTTTGTTTTGTTCATTTTGAGAACTTTTTTATTACAAGTTTGATAACAAATTTGTAGATGAACATGATGCATAGACTTTATTCACAGATATTATTTATGAACATTTAATCAACATTGTCGATATTGAATGGATATAAATAAATTTTACAAAAAAAGAATATAGATATGTTCTTACCAAATGGAATACTAAACTTGTTCATCAATATTTGGTTCATTTACAGCCTTGGAGAGGAGATTGTCATTGGCCGATCTAAGATCTCTTTCTTCTATAGCAGCAAAATGGATTTGAGTTGCATGATATCTTTGTTTAAAATTATTTTACATGGCTAGTCAACTATAATGCCTCAGAATTTTGTTTGATTGCCTTTCTTACTTGATTGCTACTTAATTTACATGACTAATTAACTATCACTCTATTAGATTTCTGTTTCTTTGGTATTTTTTTTTACTTTAATTGTTTTACTCGCAGGCAAATGCACCATTCGGCATTTTAGTTGCTGAACAGAGCAAAAGCACTTTTCTGGAACTGCAGAGAAAGAAAGTGCATCGATATGTAATATTTAAGATTGATGAAAAGAATAAAGAAGTCATTGTTGAGAAGACTGGAGCTCAAGGAGAGAGCTACGATGATTTCACCGCCGCGATACCTGAGAATGATTGTCGCTATGCTGTGTATGATTATGATTTTGTGACCCAAGACAACTGCCGGAAGAGCAAGATATTTTTCATTGCATGGTTAGTCTTTATTAACCCACAACTACCTTTGTTATTTCAAGTTATTTCTTAGCAGTTCATATCCTCTTTTTGAAGTACTTGAAGCATTTAGGATTTCAATATCATAGTTGAGACTTCGCTTATGTATGCCATATAGACATCAAAAATCTGTGAAGAAGTGATAGTGGATATTCTACTTCAGCAACTCTTGTTAGGCACTGATTAACTTCTTATCTACTTGTGGGGTTTATTAAGCCACTAACCTGAATGCTCATCAGGGCACCCACCGCATCTCGCATACGCGCAAAGATGCTTTACGCAACATCAAAGGGCCGATTTAGGCACGAGCTCGATGGCATTCACTATGAGATCCAAGCCACCGACCCCACAGAAATGGATTTGGAAGTTCTTCGAGATCGCGCCAACTGAAGCTTAATTTGAAGCAGCAAAAGGATTTTAACAGATCCGTTCCGTTTAGCAGCTTAAGTATCTACCAGAAGGAATTGTATTAAATGGATGCTTCAAGGAGAGTCCTCTATGTTACTATCTGGGATACTATCTCAAACTCGATGTGCTATTCTTGGGGATATGCTTAAAAGTATGTGTTGTTGCCTTAGCCATTGATCATAATCTAGTCTGCATTATAACCCCTTTTACAGAAAGGCCTAAAATTAGAGGACAACACGAATTCTTTTGCTTACTTTTAACTCTACTATTCACCGAATGAAACCTTCATTTTGTGTCAAGTTTTTACCACAAGTTTGTGCAAGCTTTCATTATTTGAGCATTTCAACATTTCCAACAAGTTTATGTTTGTGCAACGAACTCATCCTGTTCCAGACTTCTTGTATTCGTAAACACAAACATTAGGACATAATGGGAAAAAATGGGAAATGATATATTAGACGTGAAAAAAAATAGGGAAATTACATTTGCCTTCGCTTGAGAAGGTAAACGAGAGATAATGTCCAACATAAAGGCAACAACATTACCAGGAATTATCTACCTTACAACACAACCTTATCTCATCTAATTTCTTGTCCTTTTTATGTGATGATGTTTCCTTTGACTGCAAAACTTGGGCCAGCCAACATTTTAGGTTTAATGTAGCTGGAATCCCGGGGGAAAATGGATCAGAAATTGCTAATACAGAATGTAAATCAGCAATAGATATGGAGAAATACAAAAATGCCAAAGTTCCATGGAAATTGGAAAACTTTGATATGCTCTTATTCTGATTAAGAAAAACATATAAATACTCATCCAAGAATATTAAAGGGAGATCGACTATGCAATGATGTGCAGCTAACTGGAAGTTTAATCCATCAACAACCACAAACATGAAAAGATATCATTTAGATGCTGAAGGACACACTGTTACCAAAGACAGGAAAGAAAAATAATAACAAAAAAAAAAAAACATTCATTCGCTTTCGATCTCGGCAGTCGACCTTTCGAATATAGGAGAAAAGGGGGGAAAACATACCCGTTGTATAATTCAGTGGCAGATCTGGAGCCGTTGTAGAAGACGAACCAGAGCAGCACAAGGATCAAAATGTCTGATCTCGTTAAGGTCGCATCAATCCAGTGAATCGAAAAAAGCTTCGGTGGAATCGGAAAATTGAGATAAGGATACTGAAGAGGTAGCGCTCCCACCAATCGAGCATGTAGAGCCCCATAGTGACGTTGTAGAGATGGATCTTCCTGGCGACCCAGTTCATTCTGATGCTCTCTGCCTCAGATCTGGAATCGATTGGAGGAGGAAGAGGCGATGCAGACGTTGACCGCGAAGAGGAAAACGAGGGCACGGATGGGAGAAGGAGAAGGGCGACGGATCCAAAGCAGTGTCGATCTCTCTTTCTCGTTAGGGCTCAAAACCACTTGTACCCTTTTAGTTGGGAAAATAATCATTTCGCTCCCCCGAATTTAATATATAACGAAATTCAAGGCACTCCTTTTTATTTTAAATTTATATAGGGGTTTTGAGCCGGCTCGACAAGTATTCAATTCATATTCAAAATTATTAAATTTAAATTTAATTTAAATATATTTGAATATTTTTTTCCAATTGAATTCACAAAATTGTTCTTGAGTCGCTCATGACTTATAAACCGAACTCGAATCGAATTTCAATTATTTTTACATAATTTTAGTTTAAATATATTTAAATTAAAATTTAAATAATTCAAACGGAATTCAAATTTAAGTCCCTTCAAATATAGTTCTCAAATTAAGATTTAAACAATTCAAATTCAACTAAGCTTGAATTTATTTCCAATTGAGCCCAAACCGAAAGCATTTGTATTTTTGAGCTTAGAACACGCTATGTCATCATATTTCCAGATGGTATTGAATTGTTAAGCATGGAGTTAAATTCTTAGCATTCCAGCGTACCATTGCCAAGTTCTAAGATGACAATAGACATGAAAGCAAGCTCGACAATTTAATTTAGTGAAGGGAAAAGGCACTGTCTTCAACGTTTCCTGTAAATTGTCGCAGCAGCATATTACTCGTAACTATCTGATGGCAACTGAGGAATGACATCAAAGCAGCTTGACACCGGCATCTCTCACACTATCTATGACAGCCTTCACCTTCCCATGGTATTTTTGTTCCCGTTTCAAGAACACAGAAACAGCAGGAATACCCTGGAGCAGGAGACGCTCCCCTAATAGCTTACCAATCTTGGCAGCTGCTGCGACATCTCGTGTGGACTCCATGCTCGGCCTGAGTAGTTTTTCCTGTGAGCTTGCTGAGGCTGCGACCGTAGCACTTGGGGTGTGAATAACTTGGGCATTCACAAATTTGTTTGTGAAGTGCATCTTCAGAACATAAGGCTTCAGGTAGTTGAAGATCCTTGGTGGCCTGACAGGAGGAGGGATGACCATTTCTGGTATCGGTAAACAATCTGAAAGAAGCAAAGTGGAGCATCATATAGTAGAAAACATAATCCAACAACAACAACAAGGAAAGTCTAAAGAAGAATGACAATTTGTCAATTCTTTCGGTGCGTTTCATTGCAAGGTATAAGTTATGCTAGGCAAATGGCAAATAGGAGAGAGACAGATGAACATAGGGATAGAAGATTAAGAGAAGAGAAGAGATTCTTCTATGTATCTTGTTTCCTAGAGATGAAGAGAACAAGGGAAGTAAACACAAATTTTAACCTCCTATTATACCTTGTCAACAATGTCCTCCATCCCATTCCATCTTTCCTTCAAATTTGCTTTGTTCCCTTGCACGAGTGACAACCATCTACTCTTCCTACTGTAGAACTCATCTCATTTGGGAATTAAGGACTTGAGGAAAGTTACTCAAAATTCACCTACCTATTTTTTCCCCTTCTCTCTAACCTACAAGAAAAACACCCAGCTTTCCCCCCATTTCCTCTTCCTTAAGTGTTTGGAGCTTTCAGGCTCCAAGACAAGCTCCGATTTGGCCAACTTGCATATATATACCACAATCAAACCATAATCGTTCCACTATTATCCTCTATTGACCTCTATATAATTAAATCATCAATTATAGGCTATTATTTATTGATTCAAATCATCAACTATATATATGCAATTATATGCCTCCGTTGAGATATGCATATATCAATTATATCACATTTATCACATCAATTGATGTGTATCCTTTCATTTTCTCTTACCCTTGCTGCATCCATTCTCAAATTCAACTCTTCTGCTAGGTTGTTGGTCAATGCTAGATGCAGATGGGCAAACAATACAACAACAACTAAGCCTTATCCCACTAATTTGAGTCGGCCAAGATACAGATGGACAAACAATAGCAAAGTATAATCACAAACACACAAAAATAGTGGTGTTCCATGTGAGATATGATTATAACAAGATATTGGCTTGCATGACAAGTGCAAAAGATTAAATATTTGGGATATGATGCAAATTCACACATCGAATAACCTTCAATCTTGGAAATTGAATTACATAGCTTATAGCTCAAGTAATGCTAAAATAATAGATTAGGCAAAACATAGCTTGTGCAGTAGCATATCCAATGAGCTTGAAACCTGATGCACCACATAGATTTAAGGACTGACACATATGAGGGGATGTATGAGTTTACTGCCCTGGCTCAGATTATTTTTTTGTATGCTGTACAAGAGTGCCAAATGTAGCAACCAAAAGATAGGCATAAAGAATTAGAAGGTACAGTTTAATAGTCAGGCAAGCATTTATTCCCCCAAGTGCCTCAATCCAAATTCGTGCTTATGCAGCGCTTGAATCAAAATGGATATCGTAATAGCATTGAGGTACTTGGTCCTAATTTCATCTAGACCACGTTAAGCAATTAAGCATCGAATTGAATGTTCTCAGAACCACTTCCAAAACACGAGAAATATAACTTTCTGGATGAACAAGAATGTGAACTAAACAATACAACATTGTCAATTTTACCCAACACTTGAATATTTTAATAAAGCAACAACCTTAAGGATCAAAAATTGACAAGAGCTAAACTGTGTATACGAGACAGCAACCAACTTAGAGGTTTCAAACTTCCCCAATAGCTATAACCGTAATGCTAAAACCTGTGATTACTAGCTTAAATAATGCTTCATTTTCATGGTAGAAAATGTCTGCAAATTTGTATGCTGTAGAGATTGTCCTTCTGAAGAGAAGGGATGAAATTTACGAGAAAAAAATTAAGGTTAAAATTAGCAAATGAATATAAATCCTACGAGAGATCGAGTCGAGGTGACAGAACCAGGCGGCGGCGTGGCAACCAACGGGACGAAAGGGAAAAGAGGCCTTCCCGCGAGAGGTCCGGAGGGAGGCGGAGAAATTTTTTGGCGGTGGAGACAACTCGCCGACGGCGCAAGTTGTGCGCCGATGGGATACGGGCGGCAGGGAGGTGTGAGACGCGAGAGAGAAAGGGATAGGGACTAGGGAGAATAGGGCTGCGGCCAGATCGTCTGGTTCCAAAGGATCATATCAAGGAAAGATTAATATATGTATTCATGATCTAATTCAATGGCTCTCATGACTTGATTCAGGAGAGGACCAAGCATTAGGGACCATCGGATCTGGACTGGCGGCAGATTGATATCCAAGAAAAAAAATTAATAACGGGATAACTCAAGTCTTGGAGACAAGTTCTGCTCCGTGGAAGCCACTAACTATCAATGATAAATTAAAAAATAATAACTAGTCTCATTTAAAGAAATCACTCCAAATACATCATAGACAGATTAATATCGAAGATCTTTTAAATATGGACTAAAAGAGAATCATAGTTTAAGGATAAGAGAATTCGTGTTCAGATTAAGAGTGAAAATAACAGTAATAGGGATCTCCTATCCATATTTTATAGATCACTCCTTATCTCTACTGATCCCCTCCGTTAGATCAAAATAAGATAGATTAAGAAATTTCTACAAATGCACCATAGACAAATTAATATCGAAGGATCCTCCTGAATATGGACCAAGAGAGAACCATAGATTATAGATAAGAGAATCTGTATTCAGATTGAGAGTGAAAGTCATAGCAATAGGGATCCTCTATCCATATTTTATAGACCACTCCTGGTCCATGCTGATATTCTCTGTTGGATCAGAACAAGATAGACCAAGAACTCTCTACAAATGCACCATAGACAGATTAATATCGAAGGGTCCTCCTGAATATTGACCAAGAGAGAACCATAATTTACGGATAAGAGAATCCGTGTTCAAATTGAGAGTGAAAGTAATAGCAACAGAGATCCTCTATCCATATTTTATAAACCACTCATGGTCCTTATTGATCTCCTCCGTTGAATCAAAACAAGATAGACGAATACATAGATCTCTGATATGATCCAACGGAGGGGATCAATAGAGACCAGAATAATCCATAAAATATGAAGCAATGATA
>JBAMIB010000094.1:2653-16916 GCA_037177415.1 Kaempferia rotunda | reverse complement strand
TGCACTTATGGCTAGTAGCCACCCGTGATTTACCTCCTCCATGTTGGCCTGGGGACGGGTTGGCGGGGGCGCTGGGGCGAGCGATTTCGCCTTTTTCCCCAATAAAATTAATTCGACCGACAAAGAACTGCCACGCGGCGGATTCAAGGACACGGGTATGAATGCTATACGTCAATTGTACGGACATTCATGACGCCAGCTCTCGTTTATTGGACATATTTTATTCATTTATATTTTTATGAAATACCATGTAAATTGTTGTTTGTTTTATCCCGGATATGATAAAAAATAAAAGATAGGATGCATTTTTTAAATAATTAAGATTTAATTTCTGTATAGGAGACATTTTTTATGATGATTGAACTACGGTTGAAGTTAGGGTCTAACTATCATCGTGCTTTTTTAATTTATATGGCGGACGGAACTTGAAGCCGAAGAAATGTCTATTCAAAATTAGTCAAGTTTTAAAGGCTTGATGATGATCGGACTAATTGGACCGATCTTCCTCTATCAACCTTTGCATTGCATCTAAGCAAAATCTGAATTAATCAACGATCTAAAAGGGAATTAAAAACATAAACAGAGACAGACAGCATTTCAATTTCTTTATTTTCCCCAAGAAATGGTGCATATTGAGTTAGTTTGCGGAATTGGAAAATGAAAACAGACTCTTAATTCATAATTTCAATCATCCAGCAATTATTTACACATTGATGTGTATCGATAAAATTGCCAAAAGGTTCATGTTTCTTCTTCTTCTTCTTCCTCCTAATTTCATTAAGAACATGAAACAAAACACGTTCAAGCAGGCAGCAGCATCATATTCTGGCGGTCTTCAACTCCTCTACCAATTTAGTTGCCGGGGAACGCAACGCCACACCACTGAATTGCTCCCCTGAATACTTCTTGTAGGCAGCTCTCAGTTTGCTCTCACGAGCCCCGGCGTGGGAGTTCACCAGCATCTCCGTGCAGTCCCTGAATATCGATCGATCGTTCCAAAGTTTAGATGTTGCAACACTGACTGGTCTACAAGTAAAAACTGATCTCTTGTAATTAAATTACTACTTACAATAGCTGGTGCTCAGAAAACCCGGTGTGCCTCTTCAATCTCTCGTTCCAAAGAGGTTTCTTGTTGAGCGTGCATTGTGCAGCGTACACTCCGGAAGCGGCGACCATCGACGGGCAAAACATAATCATGGAGTAGTTCATTAGAGCCAACTCCGCAAAGAAGTACACCATGTGTTCCATCTCCTTATCACAAGTTGCAGCCTTAATAAACCTCACGAGGAACACGTACAGAGTTGGGACAGTCAAGTTCCATTCGAGCTTGTTCAGAATCCTTTTCTCCATGCCAAGGACTTGCTCTCGGGAGTATGCCCTGTCCGCTATGCAAATGAAGTCGTTGACCTGCAAACATACATACATACATACAAGATTCAGCTACAAGCCCCTGCAATTTCTAATCATTATGTGCTTGCTGCCTTTGAATAATACCTCTGGTGCCCAAATTTCCTCATACTTGCTGGCAATGAGCATGGCGGATACACCAACTAGCTGAAATTCTTTACGCAGAGCGGTTTCCGTTGAAAGGTACCGATCTATTATGTTGAATGTTAAGTAGAGTGTCTCAGGGGTCAGCTGAAACCTATGGTTCACTTCGATCAACCAGTCAGCAAGAATGGCTCTCATCTTCGCATTGATCTCCACCTGGGAGTTCATGTAGTCATGGGGTCTGCTTGCGTGCTGCATTAGTAGTTCCACGAATCATCTTTAGTGAACAGATCCAATTGAATGATTCATGAGTTATGAAGATTCGACATTGAAGTACCTCATTAGATTTGTAGAACTTGTAGATATCCTCGACGTAATCGACGACAGCCAATTGGTCACCAGTATCTGCTGCATCAATCTCGTCTACCAAATCCTTTGGTTTGCATGAGATTCCACAAGCAATCTTGCTTCGAGCAGTGAGTACAGAAGAATATGCATTAACTTTTTTCCTGGAAGACCTTTTGTGAGAAGATGATGCTCGGTGTGTTTCGACATCAATAGCTGTCACAACTATCTTATCAGCTTCAGTCGCTGCTGCAACCTTATCCTTGTTAGCGTTCTTCTGTTCATGCTTACTCGGGACCTCTGCTACAACCTTATCCTTCTTAGTGTTCCTCTCTTCTGGTTTACTTGGGGCCTTGTTGAGAGGCGGCTTTTCTGCTGCACGTTTGTCGATTGCCCCATCAGATACAACCACCACAGGGATCTGCCATCAAAATGACACATTTTGAGATTAGTCATTAACAAACAACGGTGCGAATGAGAAAATCAAAGAGGGAAAGTGCGAGATACCACCTTGTTAGCTTCAGCAGCGGCGGCTTTTGCATTTGCCAGAAGTTGAGCACCAAAGCTCCTGTGACATAACGCATGGAAATCAGAAAAATTGAAAAAGTAAAAGAAAGAAAAGTGAAGGTTCTGCCGCAGTGACTTACCTTGTGATTGGACGATTGATTTGCAGTTGTTGTTTCCTGACAATTTGAAGAAGACGTTGATTTCAAATTATATGATAACCGCGGTGTGGAAATGAAGTCGATTGATTTCTGCACTTACCCTTGGGTAACGCGGGGATTGACCAGATTGCCGATATCTCCGAGCGCCCTGCGGTTCTTTGCATCGGCTGCAGTGACAATTTTTGGCTTGCCCGCGGCCGGTGGCGCTGCCCCAACAACTGATTCGAGGAGAGACAACACAAGTTTAGGCGACTCATGATCAAGAAAAACATAAATCAAGATCAAGAACTGGGTTGCAAGAAACACTAGGAAGATTAATCGCTCCGACGATGAGAAAGCAACAGAAAGGTTGGATTTTGACATGGATGGTTAAGAACAGATCACGGAATCGAATGAAGCGCAACGAAATGGCTACCTTTCTGTCGATGCAAGACAGGGGCCTGCTGACGCCGGGAAGCCATATCTGCCGCCTTCTTCTTCTTCGTTAGCTTAGTCCGGCGTTAAACGCAACAACTACGGCACATTCACCTGCAAGAACGAGGAGGAAGGGCGGACGAGGAATGGGGAAGCGGTGGGGATGGTGTGGGGTTTAAAGAAGGGACAGTCGGACACGCAAATGTAAAAAGAGGCAACCCCTTACGAGCTTCCAACGGTCGAATTCTTCTTTCCATAAAATCCATTTTCCCAACGGTATAATTTTGGTGAACGTGGGAGCACGTGACAGCACCAGGTGGCTGCCCACAGAATTGCGTTGCCTGTTTGAGGCGAAAAAGGGGATCTCCTCCTGGTTTCGGCTGTGGTACGCTACGGCTAGTTGCGCCGCCCAAAAAGTAGCCGTTGGGTGGGTCAAAATTTATTATGTCAGGAATATTATTGTAGTTGTCCATATTACTTCTTTTAAAAGAGAATATAAGAAAAAAAAAAAATTATTATAAAATAGAAAGAAGTAAATTTTAGATAAACTCTATTATCTTTGTTATGAGCTGAGATTATCTTTCACTTGGAAGTGCGCACATTTCTATATATCATCAGTTTCAATACAAATATTTGAAATAAACCTACATTTTTTTTTAAAAAAATTAAATGTTCTGTTATATTAAAATGAAGGCAAACAAAGTTCTCTCTTCTTTAGTTAAATTATTTTTTATTTTCAATGTTTTTTTTATCTATAAAAATTATCATATAGAATTGGACCATGGATTAACTCCTGATTCGATTCAATTTTAATCACTCACTGTATCTCTTACTACGAAATCAAATCCTCTGGTTCACCTTCCCCTGAAGGTCCTCCGGCCGCCGGTGGTGGGCTGGGATGACGAGTGGGACACGGAGACAGAGAATATTATAGGACAGCAAATTTAATCTCCTCTTACTACTTGCTTCCAAGTGACCTGTACATCTCTATGTATACGCTCCTAACATGATCAAATCCAATTGTTAAGCAAACTGATTGACCAGATTCAACTAGTGACCGAGGTGAAGCTGGGTTCAGAGCAGTTACTAATCTAGCATAATCATCGACTAATCAGTACAACAGATAATACAAAAGTATCTCGGAATTAAAATAGGAGACAACAACAACAACTATATATGCTGTAGCCAGTCACATACCACTATTTGTTTCAATTAGAACTACCTTTGTTCCTTCTTCGCACTCATCCCTCTTTGTCACTTTGTAGTTTGTACTAGCTAAAACAGTATCATGCCACATATATACAGAACTTCGTTAAATATACTGGCGAAGGCAGCAACATAACCACCCATCTGCCGCACGTTATGCAATTCTCTTGTGGGGATTGAAAATTTAGCAGTTCTCTTCATTCACCTGGATAAAGAAAAAAATGAAACAGAAAGAATGAACTCGTATTTTGGTGAAAGGAGCAAATAAAAGGACATTAAATCAAAGGCATTTTTTGAATCAAATTTATCCGAGAAAATTGGGATTTTAAAAAGAAATAATTTTGACTAGAATGGATATGGTAGCAAGTAAAACCAACCATACCTTGTGAGGTACTAGGGCTATCAGCCAGTGGCTTAAAATCCTCAAGCTCCATGAAGTTCATCCAAGGCTTGACCCAGACTTTAGCCTCATATTGTTTTTTGGATCCACAATCATTAGCCTCCAGAGTCAGGTAGTACATTTTACCAGCTACAACTTGCTCTTTGGCCATCACTAACTGTGTAAACTTGAGAAGAGCATTCTACACAAATGATATAAATTAGACGAAAATGTTGGTATCATATATGTTACAACAACAACCACCACCAAGCTTTATCTCACTAGGTGAGGTTGGCTATATGGATCCTTTTACATGGCTTTATCCCCTATATCATCATCTATACTTAAATAAATTTTATCTCTAACCAAATCTTTTTTTGTTCTTCCTCTTCCTATGTACGTGTTTATCATAGTTTCACATCACCTAAATGGAGCATATATTGGTCAATGTGTAACACTAGGTTCTAGAAATAAAATCAGCCAAGAAAAGGAAAAAAAAATGGTTGATTCCAGAATGCAGCCAATAAAATCAGCATTCATCACCTTTAAACCTAATTACACTAGGTTCCTCTTGGTTTCATAATTGCTATAAGCCTATAACCTGTTGGAAATCCTTGTCAAAACTATATCATAATGAAATACTATCCTTTAGACCTAATTACACTAGGTTCCTCTTGGTTTTATAATTGTTATAACCTGCTTGGAAATCCTTGTCAAAACTATACCATAACCAATACTATCCCTACTGTGATGCTAGGATTTCAGGGGATGATAATGCAACATGGAATTCAGAGGAGGGGCTTGCAGTAAAAACATGGGTCAATTATAAGCAGTAGTGCCAAATGATTAAGTTTGATGTATATCCCACAAGCTCACTGTTGTACATTATAATCCTGAGTGTTGAAAATTGATAGATTGCCGTATGCTAGGCTAGTTCATAAAGAAACTCAAAACTTCATAAATGAACATCAAAGTAAATATCGAAATCTGTGGACCTATCCCATATGCTAAAGTATTACTATAGACATAGTCACATAGAAGGAAGAGTACTTGACAATCCGAACTCAATCAAGAATTGTTGCCCCATCAACACAATTAGCGAAGGATTCAGGACTTTTTCAAAATTGAGGTCATCAGCCGTTGACACAAATTTTGAAAAAAAAAACATGTACGTGATCTTGAAAGTTACCTTTACACATTATAAAATCATGCCAAAGACGCATTTGAACAAGTCTAGGCTCAATGAATTTTTTAAAAATGCAACAAAAATCAATATAAAAGAAACTTCATACTTCGTCGCACGAAGCTCATTGTTTAACCTAGCTTTTCTGCTGGTTTGACGGAAAAAGAGAACAATAATTAAATCCATAAGAAAATTTGTTTACTCCACCAAGAGTAAAAAAAGTTAGCAGCACCGAAGTGTTTAATTGGGCAACATAACCCAATAACGAATGATGCCGAACGACGACGATGATTCAAAGAAACCCAAACAGGGCATGCACCTGCTTCTTGTTGTACTCCTCCACGGCAAAACGAGCAAACCCCAGGATCTCGGCGCTGTTCCGGAAGCCTTCGCAGTCATGGATGCCTCCCATCATACGCATCGAAGAAGCGCCTCGCAGCGAGAAGAACAAAACTAGGAGAGATTTCAGCAGAAGCGAAAATCGGCGACTCGGCAGGGAAGCCATGGCGGAAACCTCGACCGGAAGAGGAGCAGCGAAACACGTCAAGATAAAATAGCGGAAACAAAACGGGGTGACATGTAAATAACGGGTTCAGTTGTGGAGTTACAATGTTCCGAGGTGCGCCACAAAACGTGTAACGGACGATACATGGCGCTGATTCTCGTGTCTGTTTCACGACACGAAACAGCGAGAAAGGGCCTGTTCCAGCTAGTGACGCCGCGTCATCATATACAGGCAAGCTGCCATTTGCGTACGTGGTGTCTCGCGAGGGACAGACAAGAGAGAGACCACAGTGCTAGAATGTAATGAGATATTGAGATGCACTACAATTATCAAAGCAACAAAAAGCAAATGCTCTCTTTTACTCTGAATTCTTTACAACGAAAAATCATCTGGTGCCATTATTGCACAATCAGAGCTTTAGTTAACAAACTTGAGATGAACGTGATAATATATGGATTTTGCTCTATTTACACTGATAAATTAAGATGAGTTGGCTATCCATTCTATTTGCAAGCTACTCCAGTCGAACCATTTACAAACATGGTCTAAAGCAGCTTGACGATGTTCCAATAGTGGATTTGCAGCACACAATTCCTTTTTCTTCCTTGGTATTTTCCGCGAGGCAATCTTCCACCTTGACTCAAATTCACAAGCTACAATGAACCAAATGTTAGTAGTTATTTGAGAAAAACAGTGACAGGAATTCAGGAAGAATGCTGATGGTAGCAAGGAAGTTATGATGCGTTGTTCATTGTTGGAATGTAATGATTGAAAGAAAATGAAATTTCAAGTCAAAAGTTTCCATTTAAAATTAGGGGGTAATGTGGAGTTAACAATCTAAGCTAGTTAGTAATGCTGTTCTACAACGATTGCATAACCTGTAGTATGGAGTCTGGTGGTATGATCGATTAGAATCAACTAGCTATAGACTGAAACTGAGCTTAAGCAGAATCAGGATCATAAACTTGCTGAACAATCTTGGGCATCCTACAATAGATTATCCAAAAGTTGCAGAACAAAGCTGTAAAAAGTAGTAAAAGACTTGCAACTCTTATTCGATGGATAACAACAATTTTGATTTTGACACATGGGCATAACACCTGTTTTAACTTGACGCTATCTAGTTGATAAAGTCAAGCAAAGACATTTACCTTCACTTCGATCCTTGAATCCTCGAATAATACATGCAAGACTCCAAGGCCTTCCACCAGAGCATGCTTTTGCTCCACCTTTTAATATGCCATTGTGTTGCTTCAGTCTGAAAATATGTCATCTTTTGTCAAACAATGGGAAGGGTTTCACTTACATATGCACGAATCTATATATTCATTAACAACATCTTCCTGCCAGATGAATCTAATGAAGGTAAAGGCACACAAATAATACATATAAATGTTTTCAGAAAATATTTCAGTGGCATGAAGTCTGAAATCAGTGCTTAACAAATTAGAAAAGCAATCATCTTTTGAGTTTTGTCAGGGATACATTTAACTAGCACCTTATCTGGACATAATATAGGCATTGGCCGTGTAATCAAAATCCCATCTATTTCGATAAGAACAAAATAAATTAAGGAAACGTATACAAGCGGGAAGTTCCCAACATTCCACCAGAAAAATCCATGATCATATCTGTTAGAGCTTCAAATCCGAGGCCAAAAGCTTGCACAAGGTCATTAGAGACTTTCACAATGTCATTCAATACTAATACACTTGCTCATAAAGTCCCAACAATCATAATCATGGGGAAAATGAGGAAATCATGTAAGATGGAGGTTGGACATATAGCCTTCAATCAGGAAATATGCTAATCCTCTCTTAGACAAGCCAGCGGCAGATCATTTAGCAAGTTTCTCCTCAAAATCTGTCTAAATGTTGCTTCACCATCAGTAAAATTCAGCAAGACATGTCTATGTGCAAGGTTGTTTTTTCGTAAAATCTTTGAAAAATTGATAAATTTACTGAATTCCACTTCCTGTCATGGCATTGCAAAAACTTCCGTAGGGCTGGACCAATCGCCTCCAGATTAGTCGGTTGAGCTAGATACTTGGATTACCTTCCCAATAAAAAAAAGGCAAAGAAAAATAACTAGGCTGAGTAGGTTCCGTATAGATCTCAACCTTGCTAAGTGACTATTTTCGTACTGACGAGAACAACTAAATTAATGAGGTAGAAGAATCATTTTCACCAACAAATAAAAACAGCATGAAATCTTGCTGACAATAACCAAATTACATGAAGATCTTCAACAATCTGCAGTTTTTTCTTTAAAACAGATAAAAGGCTACCAAGTTCCAGTGGGATCAGTTTGAGTTTCTAAATGTAATCGTTGTCGATTCCATATCTTCTTCTAAAACCATTATTTAAATCAAAATCAAACCATTCAAGAAAAACGAATTGTAGATGTGGATACTCCTATGCAGCTAATAAATCTTCAAACGAAATTGGGTAATCTCTCCACGTTTTGCAATAGAGCCCCACAAGAGGCGAAAATTGCTCCAGAATAGATCCTCACTCAAGCAATTATTTTTACCCCAACAGATCAAGGACACAGAAACGATTATCAAAAGGCAAAAGTCACAAAATTGGCAGCACAAACGATGCAGGGAAGGATTGGAAATTAGACTTCAACGAGTCGAATCGAAAAGTTTCTCATTGAAAAATTGGGAAAGTACCAAAATTTGATCGGAAGCATCCATCCATCAATCACAGTAAACAGGAGAAAGAAGGAGAAAAAGCCATCGCTTACCGACGCGAGAAGTCGGTGGTGACGCCAACGTAAGTCTTATGCAATCGGGATGAGACGATGAGATAGACTTCCCAATCTCTGGCCTTCTTGCGACGCTTGAGTCGTGCTCCTCCACCTCCACCTCTGTTATGGCTGCGGTTTCTGGACTCCGGCGAGATTTTTCCATGATTATCCGCTGCAGATGTTCTACTCCGGCGACAATTTTTGACGGATCGGAAGAGGCTCGAGAGAGGCCTCATTGTGCCCGTTGAATTAAATGGCAACGCTCCTGAGAAGCCTACTTGGTACATCTCGGGAAATTTACATTCACCACCTCCAAGAGTTTATCATCTGCCTCAAAATGTCCATAGAATTTCAAAATCTTAAAAATACCCTCAATAGATGTTTATTGCACAATTAAATATTAATACATTTATTATAAGTGTCATTTTCATATTTATAAATATATGGTTTTTAAAAAAAAAAATACTTAAAAAGGACACGTGTTCGAGACCTTTCAGCAGGGAGTGAGAAATTATATCTCGGACGAAGTCAAGTCAGTCTAAACAACTACTCTCCGGCGGCCAATTTCTCAAAACGAACCGGCGGCCAATTCTCTCCGGCCGGAAATCGCGGGTTCAATTTCTTGCGGATCCGAATCGGACCCAGCAATTTGTTGATCTTCCGTTGCCGTGTGGACTACACTGCCGATATCGATATATCTTCAGTAGTAAACAAGGTAGACAGACCGCGGTCAGCCGGCGTCGGGCTCTCTCCCCACGCCGAGGAACTGCTTCCGTTACCATGGCTTCCGGCCAGAACTCGTCCGGGAACACGCTCATGGATCTCATCTCCTCGGTTCCCACGACTGCGCCAGCTCCCGCCGCCCCTAGCTCCAGACCTAGCGAGGCCTCGGCTCCCTCCCAGCTCGGCAAGCCCGCGGCGACGGTGGGAAAGCCTAAAAAGTCCACCTTGATGCAGATTCAGAGTGACACCATCGCCGCCGCCAAAGCGCTCAACCCTGTGCGAGTCATCCCGCAGAGACAGAAGGCGACGGTCCGCTCATGTTTCCCACTGCCTACATCTTTGTCCCAGTTATTGTTATTATTCTGTTCATGAGAACTGCATAGGCTCTGTTTCTTTTTATTGCTCCGCCTCAGTCTAGTTTTGGTAGTAATGCCTAAAGTTGTATTTTGAGCAGCCGGTCTCATATTCCCAGCTTCTGAGGAGTGTGCATGAACTCGCAGCCACATACGATCAGGTTTTTTGGCTTGCTATTTGCTATATCTTGATGTTAATTGTTTTGATTGTTTGAAATTGATACCGATACTGAAAATTATATACCACTCTATAGAGAAGCTCCCAGAAGCAATTGGTGAATCGCGTGTTTCCAAAGCTCGCTGTTTACAGCTCTGTGGATCCTTCAGTTGCTCCATCACTTCTTATGGTATTCAGTTTCTTCTCAATTCTTACTTTTTGTTCAAGGACTTTCACTGGTTGCCAAGTCTTCCTATCTTTTGATATTTTATGCTACCTGAATTGATAATCATAAGGAATTGAGGATCACTTGTTAATACTGGTAGTTGAATTAAGGCGTGCATAACAAATGATTTCGTGGTATAAATTGATATCCTTTTGGTAGTCCTGCGGTTGAAGGTGGCGGTGATCGTTTTGGGAATGAGCAGACCCAGAGGATTAGTTGCCCCTAAAGAAGTTACTCAAATGCAGGAGTGCGGTAAATAATTAGAGGGCTAGAGTTATTTTACTACTATGAGTGTACCAATGGCAAATGTGGGAGACCGTCAAGGAGCAATATAAATTTTATCACATGCTATAATTTGAAAGATCAAAATCCATCCACACAGAGTTATTAAATATATCTCATTGAAGCTTAAATATATACAGTTAATCATTGTAGGTGCATTCATTTCAAGTTGATTGGTAGAAGTTCATATAATGGTTTCAATATGACTTAATCAATCTTGGATCCTCATGTATAAGAATTAGAAACTAACCCATAGCGCCTTATGTTTTTTTTCCTCAGCTTCTTCAACAATCTGAAGATAGAAATGTTTTGCGATATGTCTACTACTACTTGGCTAGAATTTTGTACGATGGTGATTCTGAAGGTTTGAGTCCTAGTGGCGGAATCCCTACACCAAGCTGGGATGCAGTTGCTGACATTGATGTTGTTGGAAGGGTCACAAGAGCAGATGTGATACCTCGAGTAGTAAATCAGCTAAGTACTGAGGCCACAAATGCTGATATTCAATGTAATTATTTTATGCTTTATCATCCATTTTGACATTACTATATTTACTAAAGACATGCTTAATGATACCTTACATCATTTAATGCTTATTTACCATCTCTGCATCCTGTTGTCTGAATCTCTAATCCACCACAACTTCAGTTTGAGCAGGAATAGCTTCAATAGTGTGATAAAATTGTAAGAAAATATTAAATTTCTTTTATTTCTGACGAAGAAAAATGAAGCTAAAGAATTTATTTGACTATTCCTTATTGTTATTTGTTGATCAAGTGTAAAGGAGTTCATAGATTGGGAAATTTCATCTGCTTTAGATTGTAATTAATCACCAAGTTTATGATGCCTTTTCAAGTAGATATTGGAATAACGAAGCAGTAAGTACATTCAGAGTAACTTTACCCTTCTGCATGATACTCTAACCCCTTTATTTTCTGTCTTTCTTTTACTTTCCTTCTTCTTGCCTAATACTAGTATCAACATGACATTCTATTATTATAATCATCATAAGTATTTGCCTCAACAATATCCATACAAGAACAATTGCCTTTAGTAGTCTAAGAATTTTTACAAATACTTAAAACAAGGCTACTTGAACTAGTATAGGAATTTATATTCATAATTCTCTTAGCTCAAATAACAACAACCAAGCCTTCTCTTAGCTCAAATAGCCATATAAAAAATTTTAAGCAATTTTTGGTACAATAACTAGAAAGTTTCTGTCATAAATTGGCTGGTTTCTGATGTTTTTGTTCATACCTCATTGATCCTTGGAGATATATATATATTGGTATGAAGGATGTGTGTGTGTGTGTGTGTGTGTTGGCCATGTTGGAAAGAGACTCCTTTTCGGAGTTCAGTGAGAATATACTCTTTGTTCCTTTATCTTTAAATTGATAGCTTCTCATGTATGCCATTGTTGTGAACATCTTTAGCTGCCAGGCTTATTGGTAAAACTCTTAATGATCATGATTAAAATATTATATCATAACTTTCCTTGTCATCCTAGTAACTTTGATATTCTCTTCTGAAGTCCATGCACGTAGGCTTGCAGCGCTGAAGGCTCTTACTTCTGCCTTAGCAAACAGTTCTGAAATCTTGGAGAAGTTGTACGAAATTGTATTTGGCATTCTAGAAAAGGTTTGCCTGCCTCTCATGATCAATTCTTTGCATAGTTATATATCTATTTTAGGAAAAGAAGATATATTAATTTCAACACGATATCCACCATACACAGTTTGACCTTTTAGCTTCATTTTCTTTATGCACTTCTTTGTACTGTGTCCTAATTAGTTAACTTTGTCAGCAGATGATCTGTGTCAGCAATAAATGCTCCTTTTTTTGGAGGGTTGCTTGTTGCACGAGCTACAATCTAGCTTTGATTTTTCTTTTTAATTTTTTTTCTACTTATAGCTTGTTTTCAGGTTTCTATGCCATTTACAAAATTCCTGTTTCTAATTTACATGATTTTAATTTTTGAGATTGGAGATGTGAAACAAAAGTCTCGGAAGGGCATATTAGTAAAGCAAGGTGGTGATAAAGAGGTGATTTTCTAATCTTCTCAACAAAATTAATTGATGGTCACTAAATCTGGTTCATTTTGATCTTTCTTTTTCTTATTTCATGGAGAAACTGAGGGCAAAAAGCTGCTGATATTTAAGTAATAGAGGATACAATCTGTCCATACTCCATGGTCATGTAATAAATGTTATTTTCATGTGGTATTCTGCTAACTCATATTAGTGTCATTTATTTGCGTGTTCATGTGAATATTGAATGGTTTCTGCATCTTATCATGTATTTCTTTTTAGTTTATAGTTTATTTTAAGGCTATGCCAGTATTTAAGCGTGAACAAAAATTTCAATTTCTGTTGCTGCTACTATTCGGTATTTACAATGATTGAATATCTGGATATTTGTGTTTTTTTTAATTCAGAAGCTGTTAGTGGGGAATTTGACTATTCCTTTAAAAGGACAAGTTATTTTTTCTTGAGATTAAATTTAGTTTAGCAAGAGAAAATTGTTGATGACAATCTTTAGATATCCAGAAGGTTCATGTAGTTTTGTCAGATATATTGAACTGTTGATGTTTATTTTTATTTTTGTAAAAGATTTGCCATCCTGGTATTGGTAAGGTTTACATGTCAGTAAGATTGGTATATGATGTGGTTGCTACACTTGATGTCTTGTTCTCATGTATCAGTAATATTTTCTTGATACAGTAATTGTATCCTTCTCATGTTCGCAGTCTAAAATTCATGATAATCTGCACTATGCTGCTCTTGGTGCTCTAAGAAGACTTCCTTTGGATCCTGGGAATCCATTATTCCTACATCGAGCCATACAAGGGTCGGTAGTTACATGTTTCTGAGGTTCAACATCATGATATTAGAATCTGCTCCAATAGTACATTTATATTATACCTTATTCTAATTCTATTTTTCTTTTGAAATGATGATCATATAAAGTTACAATGCAGTATTTATATGACTTAGAATCTACTACCTGTACTAACTGATGTTTAGTGTTATCTATCATCAGCTAAAGTAATTTGCTAAAGGTATTCTCTTTGCAGTCTTTTCATTTTGAATTTAATGTTTCAAAACTAATGCATGAACATACGCCTTTATTTTAAAACATACTATAGCTTATTTATGACATAAATTCACAGAAAATTTAAATTGCAAATGATCATACTTGCAGATTGAATTAGTTGTTGTAGGAGCAAGGTTTCTCAGGAATGCTATTTTTGATGTTCCCTCTCTGTTATGAAGTAGTGTCATGTGCTACTATATTTCTTTGTGTTTGGAAAAACATATGTTTCATGTATGCAGTTGACCACGTTTTAAAACAATGTTGAATAAGCATAACCAATATGTTATTTGAGTATCAATGGTTTTTAATCATTTTAAATTTATAGTTGTTCATTCTCTTATTTAGCTTTTGATTCAGCATAGGGCTGGAATAGAATTTGAGAAGGCTCATGCTGATTTCTCTTGGATGTGCCGGAGCTTATGGTACTCCTGAGACTGTATGCAGCAATTTAATATGCAAAAACTTATCCTTTTCATCAGGTTTATCT
>JBAMIB010000092.1:4929-18067 GCA_037177415.1 Kaempferia rotunda | reverse complement strand
TCTTTGTAGACTGACACAGCATCGGCATTGCAAGAAGCCATTGGGTACATCAGATTCCTCCATAGTCAAATCAAGGTCTCTCTCTAACTTAGGACATTGAATTGAAATTCAAGCAGTACGATAATTAAGGCATGAGAGATTATCACATGGTGTCAAAATTTAACGCATTCGAGCATATACCTTCCCATATCATAATTATTTGTAATAATGACTAGTAGTCACCCGTGATTTACCTCCTCTGTATTGACTTGTATATGAATTGACAGAGACACTGAGACAAACAAATCACTTTTCCCCTAGGACATTGAATTGAAAGAGAGTGAAGTATTTTCTATGATTTATAAAACAAAAAAGCTGGCGATGTGCATGCAGTATACATCCTATTTCAACATGCACCTCTATTGTTTTAACCTACTAACAAGTAAATTGTGAATCAATACATATTGATAAAACAGTCAAACAGAACATGACGAGTAGTGTGGAGCTAATCGTAACAGAAGTTTCTTGTTTAATTTGATGCCAAAGGTATACGGTTTCATGATTAGTGCAAAATTCAAAATTTGCAAATAACAAATGTTTAAGCTAGCAAGCTGATAATTCAGAGATCACTAATGTTGCAATGCTTGAACTGAACCATGATTCAAAACCAAATTTGCCTTCCATCCCATTTATTAATTTTGAAGCATTTATTACGAGGATCTTTGTTATTCCGGATTAGATAGACCTAGGATGTGTTATACCGGACCCTAGTTCCTAAAGATGAGCAAGATGCAAGGAAAAACAATTGAGTACAAGGATAACTAGTCTTAGTCGCGTGTAAGCTTACTATAACAATCCACTTTTCGTACCCTTTATAGAGCTACGATGACAACAACTTATACATTAAAAAATTGATGCGAACTAACTAAGAATTAGTTGGATGAGACATTTGGTCTAAAACAAAAAGTGGGCGATAGTTTCATCCATTCACTAATTGACTGACCAATAACACATCCTTGATGGCGATGGATAGATGGAACGCCAACTGATATTATTGTCAACTCATGGTCCTCCAGCGAATTAAATGCGAGCCCTTGACTGCTGGGATTCTGATAAGCTTATCATGCTCTGAATAAGAAAAAAAAGAGTGAGATTAGTCCCACGGCGACAGGTATGCAAGCAGGATCAATCCAAAAAGAAAAAGGTGCATATGGAGGAGCATGGTTTCAAAAATCTATTCCATGCCGGCTGAAGAGTCAACAGGCATATTGTTACTCATTAACCAATTGGCAGCACAAATCTGAAACCCTCGATATGAAGAGTCGATCTTCAGATGTCATAGCTTCCACAAGTGACCATGACAAGACTTCTGCAGGCATAATTCCACAATGGCTACAGAGCTTCCGCGAGTAACAAGAATGAATCTTTTGCTGGCATAATTCCACAACTGTCGGCTCGGCATGCCCAACATGACACCAACATACTATTGGTATAGCCGATGAATGAAACCCTAACTCAGAATCATATTTCAAACCTTTGATATGAAGTATCTATAACTACTGCAAATACATCTGGTAAATCTTGGTCCTATGTAATCATGGTTAGTTTCCAAAGCATGAAGAGTATACGAGCAAGGTTCTTACCAATGGCAATCTTTTCTGGGCTCTTTCTTCCAAGTATTTGCACGGTTTGAAGAAGCCACCATACAGCTCAGTCCATTTCTTGAGTTTGGCATATATGTAATCAGACCCAACCAAGTCGGCCCAAAATACAATACCACCCCTTCAAACAAAAACCAAACTATCAGAACCATCTACGGATCTACCAAGTCAAATGATCATTACATGAGTTCACTTTAAGTTTACCATCATAGTGTATGTGAATGGGTATACATGTCCACATAAATATATAAACAGATACACATGCAGACACAGATGTACAGAGCAAACGTATGGGTAGTTAACTCACCTGTATCTGGGGAAACTCATTCCAAGAACAGATGCAATATCAAGGTCGGAAGCTCGAACAACCACCCCTTCAGCCATGACTCTGCAAGCCTCATTCACAACTGGAAAGAATATCATCTCCAAAACTTCTTGGTCGCTTACAGTAATGGGCTATAATAAAACAATATAAAAATTAAGCTTAGTGATGAAGAGCAGTGAGCTCGTCTGGAAGTATAAATATGTAGTTAAGCCTAGTCAACTGAATAAATAGAATGGCATACAAGGAATACACTGTCAATAATTCCTAAAGAGGTCAACCAGTTAAGGAAAAAATGTGAATGGATAAGTTCAAGCAGTCTTCATTTGCTTCCCCGTGAAAACTTATCCAGTATGGCAGTATACTACGAAGCGTATAATGAAAAACAAGGAAACATCATTGGCTGACAAAAAAAATATAGAAAAAAGGATTTTAAAATATTTTCTATGCTATCATTTAAGCTTGTAGAGGAAAAGAAAGAGGAAAAATCTAACAACTTTATTTGTCAAAGACTAAAATAAATAAATAATAATGTTTTAAAAGAACATTTTTAATTTAAAAATAAATAGATTTGAGCTTCATTCCAATGTTTTTGTCACTTTATTTTCTTTATGATTTTCTTCTGTCATATGAAAGAGGCCCTTGCTTCGTATCAGAGGTTAGAGAGTAACCATCAGTGTTATTGAACAAAAAGCCATGACGTCATCAATTGATTGTAATGTGTAGAAATATTATACCCGTTCAGTTTCTTAGTCTGCCCAATCCCTAATCGATTTTCAAAGGCATACCAACTTATCATTCTATGGACTTTTCCTCATATACATCTTTACTGGCTACAAATTCCATGGGTGACATCTTATATTGCTGGACGGCTGGACTAGCAGGGCAATGAACAGTTATTTTAGTTCCAATATCACTTTGCTAATATTTACACATGCACACACATATTTACAAATTGAGATAGAAGGAATTGAAAACCTTTCCACCAGGCATGGCATTGGCAAGTCTACTAGATTCCTCTATGATAGCTTGCACACTTGGGTCAGGTCTAGGCTTCTGTCCCTTTTCATATATATAATAACCCTTGCCATTGCTTTTGCCTGCCAACAAGGATGCCTCATGAAATGCCAAAGAAATTAGAAGCTGATGGAATTTTTAGCATAACCGATTCAGATTTGTACCATTGCGCCCACTTTTAACCAGCAATTCAACCAAATTAGTCTCGAATGTACGTCCCCTGAAGGCAGAAGCATATATATCTTTCACTGCCAAAGCCACTCCATATCCTGCCAAGTCTTGTAGCCTGTTCAAATAACATATAGGAAAAACTCAAGAGGAAATTATCACACTGGTAAAGAAACAATTTCATCAAGGGAAACTAACAAATTTCAAAAAGAAAAGACAGAAACAACACCATTTTAGTTTTCAAATGATTCTTGTGGTTAGAAAAGAGGAAGCATGATCGTAGAATTCATCTTAACCATGGCAACACTTTGGCAAAATCAGCAGGCAATTAATATGATAAATATCTATTCATTTATATGAAACCTTTTTTTGTTGGTTTTGCACTAAAGAGGTTTGTTCCATATAGGGCGGCAATATGTAAAATGTTATATTACTATTCCAATTTCTTGCCCAATTATGATGAATTCAAAACTGATTAGCCAATTGGTTTTTCTTCCTTTGCCACTTTTCATCTGCTCATTTTTTAGTAATGGATCTATGAAGTAATCTATGATTTCAAACATGAAGTCTAAAAACGAGTACTTTAACACACACATATGACCTACCCCCTTGAATGAAAGTTTTCCAAGTAACCAATTAGCAAAAGCAATATGTACAAGGCTATAATGTAATAAAGAAGGTGAAGATTTATATCATATTTGACCGCAAAGACTTTCAGGTATATGTATATGCATGCAAGTATCTTCATATTACATGTATATGTGCATATGGAGACATCTGTGCCTGTTAATAATAATAGCCATGTTACCACTTACAGAGTTTTTCTGGCATAATAAAAAAAAAAAAGAAGAAGAAGAAAGCTGTTCTTATTCACGTTGATCATAAAATAGTGCTGTCATTTAAGTTCAAATTTTCAAAATAATTAATGTTAATATAGAATTGTAAACTTACTGAAATGGACCAATTGGCAAACCAAAATCTGTGACCACCTTGTCAATTCTAAACAAATTCACACCTAGATGGGCCAATAATTGCGCCCCTTGGGTATATGGAAAAAATGTACGGTTAACTGCAAAGCCTGTGCAGTTTCCCACCACAACAGGAACCTTTTTTATGGCTTTCCCAACATTCATAAGATCAAGGATTACTTGCGGGGATGTCTTGTCTGTCCGAACTATTTCCAGCAGAGGCATCACATGAGCAGGACTGCCATATAAGATATAATACAAATGGCTAATCAGATTCATCAATTGTGCATATGCATAAACATGATTGATGCAGTAAATAACATGGTTATATAAAATTTTGAAGAATATTCGTTGCAAATATGAGCAGTGAAAATCATGAAGTAGATTCCACTTCAATACTAGCAGGACTTGATGTAAGAATAAATATTCTTGAAACAATAAAGAATAAGATTATTAAGCTTATAAAGTTTGGCATGCATGGGAAACATATGTATATATGTACACATACACACAGGTAGTTAAAAAGAAGCTCTACGTTATGATTTAATTTGAAAATATCAACTCCAAATGGAGCCTTATTATTTGAAAACTAATCAAAGAAGATTCATCTGCTCCATAACATAAAGTTGTTCCTGTGAGGTAAAAAAGGATTACACTCTTGAAATATGTTCGTTCTCCTCCTAGTGTCCAAACCAATCAAAGATTTGCCTAGAAATCAGGAACCCAAAGAGAACTACAACAATATCATTGAATAAGGCAGAGGTTTGGCACAAGCAGAGCTTGAGAGGGCCTGGGATAGTAAAGACACAGAAGTTTGGAACGAGAACATAGGCAAAGCTCAGGATGGAGAATGCTGAAGCAAAATAATTTCATGAGGATTTGCATGATGATAAAGGAGCGACGGATGGATGGTGCATAGAGGTGGAGTTGGAAATGAGAATAACAGCAAGCTCGAGAATTGACACAGAAACTGAGCGATAATGAGTGACTCAACAGAGCGAGATCTACATAGCTTCGATAGTATGCTACCTATCTATTAATGATTTTAAATTATAAACACTAACAGTAAAAGTAATTACATGAGATTTTTTTGTACAATGCCTATTTACTACATGAACCAGAATAAAGTGTGCTCATCTTCCAAGTTTGGCGTAAACAAGACCTATTGTGAAGTCTGAGAAACTACAGCAATTTGGCAATGGGAAAGAATTTGATTCATACAGATCAAAAATAAGATTTGTAAAAGTTGTCTCTGTAACTCTTATGTTTCTAGTTTGTTATTTTTGTCAAGGATTTTCACACATTTGTCTATTTTCAACATAAATTCCTTAAATAATCCTCTATTGCACGCAAACTACTGCAAGATCAATTGTCCCCAACCTGAAAAAATGAGCCCCAACAATTCGATCTTGAGAATGAGTCTTGGCACCAACAATATTGAGATCAATGGTGGATGTGTTTGTTGCCAAAATGCAATGTGGAGGACAAGCCCTTTCAATATCAGCAAATATTGACTGTTTAAGTTCAACCTTTTCAATAACAGCCTACAAAATCAATGAAGATAACATTGTAATAAAAGAAAATTAAATATAATTTTTTTTAGATGTAACTATTAAGCAGCAATAATGGTGGTGGTGGTGGGATGTGGACAAAATCATTGGTTAATTATGATACCTGAATAAACAAATCGTACAAGGAGTTCAATTATTTAAAACCTCACGACAAGCTTAAATGTAGTGTTATTATGATCAGCAGTGCTATATCTCGAGAATTCAATGGGTAAATATTTTAGGACTATAACAGTGATGAAGATCATAGTGCTTGTTTCTCCCAACAAAGGAGACTTGACAAGTGACTAGGGCACAATTTTTCCATTTGATTATATAGTGAAAAGGTCAGAAGCTTCTTTAAGTTTAGATGATTGCTAAAGAGGACTTTTTGCAGAGGGGAGACATACACAATAGAATTAGGTTGCAACAGTCACAGATGCAATCATGAGGGCAGAATTGGAAGACAGCAGGAAAAAATAATTAACATTTGAAGATATATGGGACACATCACACATTTGCTCTTCCAATGGAAAAGCTTTAATTGTTACAGGAGTTATATGAGATGGTGTGCACTACAAGAGTATTTATATTGTGAGGAAGAGAAAGTTGATTTTATGAGGATGCAAATGTGCACAAGACAAAATAATCACGCGCTTTTTCTACATCTCACTTTGTTGCAAATAATGTGAATGAAGACTCATAGATTGAAGTTTCAGTAATAAAAAAATAATAGGTTGCAAACGTAGTTCCAGCACCTTGCATTCAAGTTTCTTAATATCCCTGTATTCTAATATTTTTATGAAGACATGCTCTGTTGCATCTCATAGAATTAAACTCAGACCACAGGAAGAAGATCCAACAAGCTGAAATTTGCATTTTTCAGTTTGTACTACATATAGGAGAGAGAAAAGCTAAACAGATCATTAATATCGGATATAATTAAGGATCTACAACTAATTTCTACCAGATTTGGTGATGGTCTAAAAAAAAGTAAGTCACCATGCATATCCACTCCAATTTATTGGAGTTACCAACTATTGAAATATCCTTAATTTAATTTATAGAATGCTAATCCAATCAAATAGGAGTCAGAAGAGTGACCTCGATAACCATGTCAACATTCTTGAACTCTGAGTAATCTAAAGCACCCTTAACAAGTGACAATGCTTTGTTCATTTTCTCCTGAGACAATGAACCTTTCTTCACAAGGCCTTCAAGGTTAGCTGTAGATGCAACACAGGAAAAGTTCACTTAGTATAATTAAACTATCATACTCGTGAAGGCAAAAATGGGAGTATAATTGTCGCATTAACAGCTAGCCCTGTATCAATATTTCTTTTAATCCATATGTACAGCTGCCAAATATTTACAAACTTACTTTGGATTGTTTTCAGTCCCTTCTGAAGAAAATTAGAATCAATCTCCTTAAGGATAACCGACGTATTACTTAAGATAAGGGCAGTAGCTATTCCAGAACCCATTAAACCACCGCCAATAACAGCAACTCTTTTTATTTTCCTTGGACTAAGCCCAATATCAGTAACATTAGGTACCTGGTCAAGACAGTTAAATGACTACAAAATATCAAAGCCCCAATTAAACAACAAACAAGGATATTGCTCAAATGTAAATCATACTACAAAATATCATCTTTCCCTCTTAAATTTTATGTTTGGTACAAGCATAAAAACGATTATATATTGCTCAAAGCATTTTTCAATACTTCAATTTTGATTTAATCATTACACCAAACGATGACACACCAAAGAGAAAAATAAAAAAATTTAGTTCAAGTCAATTCGCAAATTGAAGAGTTAATGGAGCAGTATGAACTGTATATACATCATCAATGACTTCGAAAATTAACTAGTTTGAAGAATGAAATGCATAAAGGCAAAGGTTGAAGAATGTATTTGACTCTTTCCACATTATCTACATGCAATTTCAGGTTTGTATTCTGATAAAAACAAACCTCAAAACTATAGGAAAGGCAGGGAAGAATGTTCATTACATGGAACCAATGCACTTCAAGTAAAAAAGAAATAGAAGCAAAATTACCTTCGATGTAGTCCGTTGTGCAAAAAAGACGTGAACAAGCCCTTTTGAGGTATTTGAAAGCACCAACTCCTTGAAAACCTTTGCTTCCTGATATTGTTTTATCATTAGACAAGGAGAAGATTAGTATCTAATAAAAGTTTAAGGACAGTATCCTCCCTTGAAGTTGTGCAACAGTTTCCTATTTATTTTCAAGGGGAAAATGTTATATTGACATCACAAGTTAGTTGGTTTCTCATGTCACAAAGTGTATCATATTATTTAACAGATTGCTCACAGAAACAACTTAACCTGATCAAGAACTGAGATTCTCATTTGTTGGCTAACCTACTTCTGACTTCAGTACACTAGTACACAATAGTTATAATATATGCTGACCAACATAAGAAGATGGAATTATTAGTGTTCTGTGCAATTGAACTGACAACATATTATCCAATGGCCATGCACATTACATTACATACTTGATTTAAGAGTCACATGCATACCTTGAGCACGCCAGCATATCCACCAAACTTTACACCTTCCTCAACTGAATCAAGGCATGCCTGGTGCTGCGGCATATTAGGAGCTATTTTCTTAACTTGTTTCCTAGCGGCTTTCAGTATTTCATTAGCTTCAGAAAGAGAACCAATTTTATCAGTCCTACGAAGAGAACTGATCCATGGTCTACGCCGTTCAGCAATTTCCAACGCCCATACTCGTGCAACTTTGAGCAAATCCTCAGATGAAACAATAGCATCAATGAGGCCATACTTCTCCCCTTCCTTTGCTTTGATTGATTTTGATTGCTAGATTGAAGCATTAGTAATACGGCTTTAATCAGTAATTCACTATGCCAGTTATAAATGAAGTAATATACATAACAAATACATCACAAAGATGTTTATCATCCAAATCAATATATATATTGAAGGCCCACTACACTGCAAAGCATCATATACAACTTGCTAAGGCAAAGCAAAGAAAAAGAATAACTTTATAAAATCTGACAGAAATAAAAAGCCAAAATCAATTCTTCCTTTTGAGAAACTAACAAATGAAGAGATACATGTGGACAAGCATGGTGCATCAAAAACACCAAATTATGTTAACCAAATTGATCAACTTACCAGCATCATTTCTAGCGCTTTTGGTAGCCCAACAAGCCTTGGAAGACGTTGTGTGCCTTTTTGAGCATAGAGAAGTTTACAGTGAGACGATGACAAACAGGCTAAGATAAAAAGGTCAAGTAACACATGTAATATCTCACCTCCAAATCCAGGAATGACGCCAAGAGTCAACTCTGGCAATCCAAGTTGAGCTTCTGGAGTAGAAACTCGTGCATGACAACCCTGCACAACAGTTGTTATTCATATAGCAAGTAGGTTGGAAAGTCTATATCAACTGGTAAAATAGCACAAACCATGGCTAGCTCGAGACCACCACCAAGCGCAAGCCCTTGGATGGCTGCAACAGATGGCTTTGGAGCATCTGTAAACCAATAGAATACTTAAATATTAATTCCTTGAGTTGGTGCATATCATAAGTAGGTAAATAGCAGCAATTTAACCAAAAACAAAAGAAGCTTAAGTAGCAGCAACCTTCCATAATATTGACCACAAGTTCAACCGATACATCTGGTAGAAGTGATAAATTCCCTGAAAATAACAATTACACTAGTGAAAACTCTGATTTCTCATCTCGTCCATATGTCCAAAAAAGACAAATTTAAAGGTTTTTCTTTTATATATGGTCACCTGATTTATGAATCTCGGCAAAAACATTGATATCAAAACCACCAGAAAACTTGCCTCCATAACCTGTTAGAAAAGAAATTGCAAAGAGCATCAGATCCACATATATGAGAATCAAAACTCAGTATGCAAGAGACTGTACTGTGAGAACAACTCCAGCGTGATAATCAAATTTCATAAACGAGAACGCATGCACAATCAGCCATTTCAAAATTGTTGACTGTATCTATAGGAAACTCTTCGGCTTATTGATGTTAAAATTTAAAAAAAAATGAGGATGACAAAAGACTGGGAAAAAAAAATCAAGAGTGCCAAGTCTCACCAGTCAAGACAATTGCTTTAACATCACTTCTTTTCATCGCCTCGGCATATTTCTCCTTCAACCCAGCAATAACTACAAAAATCCAACTAATATCAATATTATCCAAATACAAAAAAAAAATTACAAACAAATATGGCAAACGTAACTATCAACAAAATCGTCAACCAAGATGCTGCTAATCTTGGAAAAATTATTAAAATATTTTTTCAAGTAAGATCCACAAACACGGAAAGGTAAACAAAAAGGAACGGGAACATACTCGCGGGATGCAAAGCATTGACCGGTGGGTTGCAGATAGTGATGATCGCCACTCCATCGCCCCCAACCTCCATGGTCACCCGAATAGAAGCCATGAATCAGATCGAGAAAGCTAAGGGATCGAAAACCACCCTCGAAACTTAGCTTCCAAGGCCTCTGCCGAATCACTGCAAGGATCTCCGCCAATCCAACTCCAAGTCGAGATCGAGATTCGAGAGGAGCGAGAAAGCGCGATTAAAAGGCAGCAAGCGGATGGGAGCAAGACATGCCTAAATGGCCGTTAACTGACAATACTTAACTACACTCAACTCCGGTAACTTGATCCTCAACTACTCTTTTATAAAAGTACACTATCTACGTGGCATGATCATTCCAGGGCCAACATAGGTAGAACTAGGTAACTAAAGGTATTGCGAGAGCACATGTGGATGAAACATTCCAGACGCCTGTTTGAGTTAAGCCATCACAATAACAGCAAATTTTAGTATCAGCACTCAACTAATCGATCATTACCGTTCGATGGCAAAATTCCAAACAATTAACGGTTTAGATGGATCCATATGGTGGAATGAAGAAATAGCAGGAAAGCGATTATCAGTTGCCGGATCAGGACAGCATTCACTAATAAAATGATTTCACAAACGTGGCAACAAGTATACGAGGCTTTAATTTGATTTTTTTATTTTTTAAGATACACATGAAAATTAATTTTTTTATTCTTTTAATTTTTTAAGATACACGTGAAAATTAATTTTTTAAAAACTTAAAAATCAAGTCTATTCCATTATAAATAAATAATAATAAACCATATTCAAAGTAATATTTTTTATTATGAATTAGGTGGATTGTGAAATTATTTTATTAGTGAATGCTGTCCCAAATTTAGTACCCTCAAGGTTGATATATTTATATATATATTAGGATGGTAATTAATTACAGGTGAGGAAGGAGAAGCTAGGCGATAGAATAACAAGACTGCACCGATTAGGTGGTGTTTGAGAGAACTTTTGAGAAGTATTTTTTAGCTTCTAATTACGTAAAAGTACTTTTGAGTATTTGTGAATGTTAGATTCTACTTCAACTTCTATAACTTTTACTCAAAAGTTAGAAGCAGAAATTTGATATTTCTAACTGCTTCTGCTTTTTTATTTATGATCTAAAATTAAAAATTAACATTTATGTCCTTAATAAATTTATTATTTTACATAATTACCACCCGCTTTTAACCTAATTTCTCTCCTCATTCACGCCACTTCTCATACCGACCACGATTTGTAAAATTATATTTATATATGAGTTTTTAATAATATCTAATAGAATTTATAAAATTTCAATGATATTTTATTATTAGTATTTATTAATAAAATAATATTTTATATTTTTATATAATTTACATTTTCAAAATTTTCTATACATATTTTTGTGTATTTTAAAATATTATTTTATCATTTATTTTATTTTATTTTATATTAATTTTATATATATTTTCAAACATTTATGTTATAAAAAAATAATTTTGATAGAATATTTAAAATAATTAAGGATATTATTGTCATTTAACTTAAAAAGTAAGTTCGGAAACAATTATTCATCAAACACTCAAAGTTTATCTTATATTAGCTTTTGGCTTCTATTTCCAAACATTCTATGCTTTAGCTTCTCACAAACTTCAAGATAATCTATATAAAAATAACTTTTTAAGAAGCAAAAACTCTCCCAAACACAGTCTAAATTGTTCTATATCACAAATCACAAAGAGATTAAAATAATAAAACTTACCTTGTCATAAATTTAAAATAATAAATAATAGACATAAATTGAATTCATAATATTGTTTATTTTATTATCAATTTAACATAATAAAAAATATCCTATCATATTTTTCTACAATTTTTAAAACTATAATAAAAGTTATTAAATATTTTAGTGCAATTTTGTTGTTCAAGACTGAATGTACAAATTTCGATTGGTTGAAAAACTTTGTTTTTGTTTTGTTTTTTTTAACGTGCAATGACAGAGAATTAGTTATATATGCAAGAATAAAAATGTAAATTGGATTTGGGCCAAAAACTTTTGTTTTTTTGTTTTTTTTTTGGTTTAATACGTGTCAGAAGAGAAAAAAAAAACAGAACAATTTTGTAAAGAACTCTTTTATTTTGTGCGAGAAGCTCCTATTTTTTATTTATTCCGTGCAAGAAAAAAAACGAAGGAATTTATGAATAAATTTACAGATTTATTTTGTGCGAGAAATTTTCTATCTATGTTTGTTCCGTGTGAGAAGAAAAAGAAGGAATTTATGAAGAACTCCCTAGTCATGGCTGGATAACGAATTTACAGATTTATTTTCTTCGAGAAGCTTTTATTTTTTTTATCTGTTCCGTGCAAGTAAAAGAGAAGGGAATTTGTGAAGAACTCCCTCGGTCACACGGCTTGATAATTAATTTGTAGAGACTTTATTTCACGGGATAAGGGGTGGGCCACTAGTTCAGATTCTCTATCCTAATATCATCGTGTCTCAATGTCCAAGCGTCGATCGAACGGTTCAGACATCTTCAAGATGTGTGCAATATCCTCGTGATATGTACATCATCATTGAGATGTAATTTGGACCGTCCGATCGGTGCTGAAACACAGGGACACGGTGATTGTGGGAGAGAGGATCCGAACTCGGCCAGCACGAGATCAAATCTTCTGTCCCACAAATCTCCCTGTCCCCGTGTCCCACTCGTCATTTCAGGTCACCGCTGGCGGCCTCTGGTCACCAGCCCGACCAGAACTAACCCTGAGGGGAAGGTGAACCAGAGGGATGACCGCCGGCGTGATCGGCATCTAAATCTGGCCGGATCTGAGCAGATTTTCCTCCACCTTCGATCTGAGCTTCTACTCAGATCCGGTCGGATTTAGGTGTCGATCGCGCTACCGGCAATCCCTCTGGGTTCATATTCCCCTCAGGATATAGTTCTGATCGGGCTAGCCGCAGACGATAAACTGAAATGATGAGTGGAAAACATGGACAGAGAAATTGGTAGGATAGAGGAGTTGATTTGAGCCAGCACGGGCCTATAAATACCTTCGCCCAACGGCCGTTTGCGACCACTGTGG
>JBAMIB010000090.1:7565-21164 GCA_037177415.1 Kaempferia rotunda | reverse complement strand
TATGATAAAATATTATGACTTAAAATATTACGCATTGAATTTTAAAAACAAAAAAAAGATAAAAATAAATGGATAAACTAAACCCTAGGATGCTAAGTGAGAACGTTAAATTAAAATTAAATCGGATTCGAACTAAATTTAATAAGTAGGTGCAGAGATAAGGATTACATTGGTTAAAATGTAGATTGATTTGGAGTTGATTTGGTCAAGTTATAGTAACCAGTTTAAGATTTGAATACATTCGATTAATTTAAAATTAATTAGAATATTTTTTTAAGCAAACATTCTATTTTATTTTTTTTCTCTTCTTTTTCTCCATACGTACGTTGCAACCCCGTTGTACCATATGTCACTATAGCCAAATTTTTTGAATTTAAGTTGGCTTGAGCTATTTAAATTTGAAATTTAGACTTTTGGACGGTAAAAATCAATCTACTTTAATATTTTTTAAAAACGCCCCGCCTGATTGAAAATACTGGCTACGTCACTGGCCGTATAGATGACTGGTCGGATGCCTGGCCACTCTTGAACCTTGTCCCAAAATTATCTCATGAAGGGAGAACATAAGAAAATATGATTATTTGACTCCACATATTGCTGGCATAGGAGCTAGCACTGCTTGTAAGGTTCAAACGTCAATCTGTTTAATGTCCACAATTGGTGGTGATCAAGCATCGATCCAACAACAAAATCGGTGCTTGGGCAGTATGTCGGCTTTCTATACATTTGGCGTCCAACAGACAACTGCTGGTTGTGGCTAAAAAAATAGATAGACATTAGTTGTGTCATCTTTCTCTATTGCAAACCATTTTAAAATTTTCCTCTTGATCAAAGGGGAGGCCGACGCTTTGTATTGCGCGGCCACTATACCCCCTGAGGTAATGGTGATGCATCCAACGAACCCAAAGCGAATCCTTTTTAGTTTAGATGTTATATAATGTCCGGCATATATAGTAAAGTGTTATTCCAAGCATGCAAATCCCGATGTCATAGTTTCCTTTGTCTTTAGATAAGCAAATAGTCGATCAAGAGATTGGCAAATGCTTGGTGCATGGATCAAACAAAAGACCGACAAATTCCATACAGTTAATTTGTCAATCACTCTACTTGGAATGGGGAGAATAGATAACCAATAACATTCAACTCGCTGTAACACCCACTGTACTAGCTCCAAGTCTAAGCGTCCCGTATAAGATAAAGTGTGTTTCGACAAAGAGATAATCTTAAGAAGGGATTCATAATTTGCAATCCGAAACTACGCTGCAGCTAAAGGAACACCAGGTACCTAAAGGGAAGGTACCCTCTTGGAAACCAGCCATTTGTGGAAGCTCATCCTTAATTTGTCCATTCATCGACACTCCTATGTACATATTGGACTTCAACGGTTTACCTCAAACCCTCGCTTTGCCCCCAAATACCTTCAAACAATCAATGATCCTATAGCTAGAGACAGTACTGAATACATCCACTAGCTCTTGCAAACAATTGACATATGATAAATGGGTCGCTTCACACGTAGGATGGAAATGCAAATCCTCTTGCTTTGATGCTACACCTTCAATTATTGCGAGAATATACCTCGAGTATGGAACATCTTTCGTTGATGGATATGATAATATTACTTTACAAACGTGCGATATTAATTGCCCAGGGGCTAAGTGTAGGGACCATGTTTTTAATTTTTCAGATATCTAAATATTTAAATTTCAATTTTGGTGAATTAGTTGATTTTTTTTTAATAAACGATTGATCTAAACTCTAAAGATATTACTCTTACAAGTGTATATTAATCCGCACGAATCTGACATTCAGATTGGATTCGATCGGTCCTTAATTTAATTTGTAATGATCAGTTCATTGTGCATGGATACATGCTCAAATTAAGTAACAGATAAACATATATTATAAAAACAAAAAGCGATTTGTGATTAATTCCTAAAGAGCGGAAACACAGAGACAAACATGCACAGAAAATGATATACAGAAGAAAAATAACTGAATGATATTGATACGCAAGATATATATATATATATATATATATATATATATATTCTTTTCAGTATATATGTTCTTGATATATCGATCGTAAAGAAAGAAACAGTAATTGTTGTAGAAAATTGAAAAAGTACGACATATAGCTAGGTATTGCATGGATATTTCTCTAGTATATATTTTTAAATCTATAGAAATGCCCAATATAATTATATATAGATAGATAACTTGGAGTAGCGATGAGGATAATTGAAATTTGAGTGGTTGTGCACTCCGTCGTAGACAATCAAGAGAAATCGTGGGTCTTGTGGATCTCGCTCCACTCTCTTCTTTACTCTACAGCCCTCGCTCGAGCAATGGAAATAATTCCTTGGATTTGGATTGTTTTTTACTCTCTTTTTCCCGTACTTTCTCCACTTGAATCCGTCGTCCAAATTCTCCAACTCCCACTGTATTTTGAATCCAATTTTGCACCCAACTCTCACATCCTTGTCATTTCTGCATATATATATATATCACAATATAATTAATAATCACGTTCATTAATTAATTTGTTACGTTACGTTGGATCGATCACCATATATAATTAAGATTAATGATCTTAAGCTTAATTCTCTAGGGACGTATACCTCCAGAATTAATTAATAATTAGCAGTGTGTATATATATATATATATAAACTTACATTAACTCACAAGTAGAAGGAGAAACATGGCCATCGTCTCGGACCACTGTTTCCTCGCCCTCTTTGGTGACCGCCACCAATGGTGAGTCGTCGACGTTGTCAAACGAGGCTACATAATCGTCGGAGATGTCGATCGGAAAGAGGCCATCGACATCGGCGGCGGTACTGGTGAAGTTCTCAGAAAAAGCAGAGTGAGTGTTATAAGGGCTGTCGAGGAGGAAGGAGGAGATGGCAGTGAGATGATCCGAGTTATAATCAGCCATCGTCTGATCTTCGATAGTGTTAGATTTGGCGGATCAGTACATAAATGGACATATTTATAATGTTAGCTAGCTAGCTCACTTTAATCAAATGAAAGATATATAGCTACCAAGGTAAGTATATGAAGTCGTAAGTAGTTTCGAGTTGACGTGCTAAATCAAAGACATCTTTAGCTAGCTTGTTAATTTCCAATTTCCTTTAAATTTGTTTTTTTTATTAAAAAAATTCTTAATTTGCTAGTTGGAATATTTAATTTTGTGGAAGAATATAATGTGAAACCAAACGAGAGTAAACGCATATTAGTCAGCTAATTTTCCACCAAATACTTTTCCTCAAACTATATATATATATATGGATTATATATATAGAGAGAGTTAAACATGTTTGAAATATATATGGAATTTGATTTGATGTTTTTAATCAAATTAAAGCTTTGCATGGTTTAACCTTTTTATAATTAAAAAAAGGAGGAATTAAATTACTCAAATTGATAGCATTGATTGGGCAGCTAGCAAAATGTTTGAAATATGTGGAGTACTGGCTGTACAGAAACTCTAGGTTCTACGCAGTACTAATAACAAAGCCATCAATTCTAGTAGTTGTAAATTTATATATATCTTGACTTGTTCAACTAGGATATAGTATATATTTAATGGGAGATCGAAAAGGATGTTTGTGCAACAGCATAGACGTACGATTTAGGGACGACCCAAATATGAAGAAGATTATATAACTATTAAGTGTAAGAGTTCAATTTGTTCACATTAGTCAACCATCAAGTCTTAGATATATATACACACAAGTCAATACTCGATTGATCAATATATAGTTAGCTAGCTTCAAAAGGTCAGCCCTTGCATGCGTATATCTGTCAATCGATTTAAGCTAGCAGGATACTGCAGTTCCATCTAGCTAGCGCATGCAGTGAGGTGTGGAATTGATCAATTCTACGGTCGGTCGATGCCTTCTTTACTTGTGGATGGGAGCTAGACGGACAGATAATGAACTCGATCGATCGTAAGATCCAGCTGATAATGATAGTAATATATAGTATGAGGACATCATGCATGATGTGGCAAAGCCAAAGCCAAATTAAATTAAATTAAATTAGAGTATTAGTTACGTTACGTTGGTGCCAAAATTAACACACACCTTCAAATTTTCACATGTTTTCAACGAGCTTAACTCATTGACAAGTCAAACGGTTTGAACAATGTAACGACCTTAGAGGTCATCCGAACATATGAGAATCACCCATGAGTGTGCATAGGAAAGGTGTGTATATATATATATATATATCATCATCATCACATATTTGGTTTGGTTTGATTTTGTTTTGTTTTGTCTTGTCAATCATCGATGATACAGGGAGTATCAGAAGTCTCCACATAGGATAGAAAAGTCATAGGTTTTGCTAACATGAAAGTCAGTTCAAGGTGATATAATTAATTACATTGATTCAGGATATGGGCACATGTACACTTACACATGCATGGTCGTAATGGCTGAGTCGGAGCATCCCTAGCCTTCCTTTAAGGCTTTAACGCTTTATGTTTCCCTCCCCTCTTTCTACAGTCTCGCAGGCGTTGTTGATTGGATACCACCCTTAACCTTCGAGTTCCTCCTCCCGGCAGTCAACACATGATTGGTACAGATGCCAACTCATCGGTTACTCTCGTTCACTTATGATCTCAGAATTAATATTACAAGTCATCAAAACATTGCTTGGATATCCATATTTTACTTCTGATAATTTTTTTTTTTTTTTTTTCAAAATCAAGTTTTAAGAACCGAAAGAAGAAAAAAATTGACACTTTTGTTGTGATATCATGTGTATCTAACAATAAGCAACTAATTATTTTTAGCACATCGATCGACACTTGTGATGAAGGTTGTGCTGGAAACTTAATCACAACTTATTGCACTTGTGATTGGATGGATACCTTTGCTGGATTACAGGAAGGAAAGAGAGCGGCGATCGATGTTCTCGTAGGATATGGGTGGGTGTTTCGCATGCAGAAAGGAAAAAAAAAAAAGAGGGAGATGGCGATTAATTCCCAGAGAAGGAATTAACTCTAGGGGTTAAAAAAGGGCGGGGATGGTTCCCAGAGCAGAACTACGTACGTACTGAGGAGGCAAACGGTTACGGTTAGAGGATAATCGATCTCTGTTAGGTGGCTCATGGATTATATTAATGGTGGCAAAAGCAATTGCTTGTTGATCCTACAACTTGCCCTCCCTCAAATGTGGAAGGAATTGGTTCCAGGACTCTACTAGTACTCTATATATATCTAAGCTCACAGCGCATGCAGTGAAACTTAAAATCCATCGATACGATTGCGGCTGACAATATGGTTTCTGAAACAGGTTTTAATTATTTCTGCAATTGACAATGCAACTGGTGTTATCATGGAAAAGCTAGTTTGTTAATTTTACTGGGGTTTCTGTAATGACTGAGGCAACTGCTTCTGATAGGCGTCTAGTGTGCTGCTGATCAGCAACTGCTGGAATTCTCATTAGCTTCGAAACTGAACTTGCAGTTACTGGTACACTGTCTGAGATTGTAACTTCCAGATTGGGGCTTACTGTAGCAAGGGTCCTCCCACTCTGATCTAGATGGTCTTCTCTATATTGTGTTTGCCTCGTTGACTGATCAAAGGCTACGAAATCCTTTCCTGATACAGTGTCAGTTATTGGCTTATGGGCTGATACAAACCCAGAAGTTACTGATATATATTTCTGAAATTGAGTTGCATTGTCAGGAAGCTAAGTACATTAGGGTTTAGTTGATTGTCAGGAAGTACACTTGAGAAAAGTTCACTTTTTCTTAGATTAAAATGAACGAATATCTAAGAACGAGACAAGTGGATGACAGTAATGCGAGGGATTGATCTAGCATGGGTTTATATTTATTTTATTTGTATATATAGTTGGGTTAGAAATTGGAATATTTATGTTTATTAAAAAATTAATTTCTTTTGCTGTTTGATTTGTGATGTTGTTATCTGAACTTTATTATCATGGTTGGGTTTGATTTTAACAAAACTATTCAAACTAATTAATGTAAAAGGTTAGATTATAAGTGGGAATTTAAAAAAAAATATGTATAAAATAGGAACGTAAATACGTAATGCACTAAGGGCTGATTGTGGGCCGACACTCTAGTTAGATAACAGTACACTTGGCGGATATGATAGATTTGATTGAGGCCCATTAATGTTTATGTATGAGTGGAATTACGAATCAGGACCTACGTCTGAGTAGCTTATCAAATTATGTATAAGTAGAGTTATGAATCGAGGAACTACGCCGGGGGAGATTACCAAAATTATATACGGATAATGGTTTCATTCTGAGGTTCGGATCCCTACCAATTTAACGCTATGGTAAATGTTTGATCAAATGATTATGTTATGGGGTGGGACCACTTTCACTGAACAGAACTCTATTAAAAATGTTTAAGTTTATGTTATCCAAGTATATATTTATGTTAAACACATTAGTAATATGATATGTTTATATTTGTGTCATACTGCATTTATGTTAAATCCATTACTAATATGATTTGTTTAATGTTTATGTCATGTCGCACTTTATGTTAAACTCATTATTAATATGATATGTTTATATTCATGTCATGTAGCATTAATTAATATTAAATCTATTAGTGAGATGATTACTTAATGTTCATGTTATGCCGCATTTATGTTAAATCTATTAGTAATATGATATGTTTATATTTATTTTACGTCGTATTTAAGTATAAAAAATCATCTTATATTCTTGAGATAATAACATAAAATTTTCCCATAGTCTACTAATAAAAACATTTTCCAAAATTAAAATTTATTTATTTTTATATTAAAATTTATTCATTTTATTTATATCTATCCGTATTTTTATAATAAAATGGATCACGACTGAATTTGTTTATGTAATACAATTTTTATCGTATTTATTATCTAAATGTATATTTTAATAAATGCATAATATAACCGGTGGATATTTTCCAATTTGAGCCTGGCATAGTATTTAATCAAATTTTAAAATGATTTTCATAAGTATGAATCAGCGGATCAGGTGGTCGATTAATCACTGTTTAATACGGATAAAAAGCTTAAAACGACGGTCACAATCACAGTCGCATCTAATTCATTAAAGTGTTCATTGTATTCTAAGACAACAGAAAGTATTCATTCGTTCGGTTACCTACCTTCTGGTTGAATGTTTAAATTATCATAACATATTTTTCTCTGTCAATATTAAGAAATTCAATGATTTTTTTTCTTTTCTGAATTCAGTTTTGAGGATTTCATATATCTCTATTACGATCAAACAATTTTTAATTAAGTTTAATACTAACTAATTAAATTAAGAGAGATGTTATGCCACACATCACACACTTTGTCAGCATCTAGTATATATATTTTAATTTTTTAGTTTAAATACTATATCCTAAATTTTAAATTTTAAATTTTAAATTCTAAAAAAAAAATAATAATAAATACTAGGTGATCACGGTAGTGTGGCGTAGCAAAATCCATTAAATTAAATTTATATAATAATAATACTATTAGAAATATTTAATTTTATCATTTTAAGAAAAATTATGTCATGGTTAAATATGGAATGATTACAAATATAAAATATTTGTTTAAAAAAATATTTAATTATATTTATTTTTTAAAAAAAGGTTAAATAAAATAAAATATGGAATTCAAAATTTTAATAAATTTTGATTTATTGGGATGATTAATGGGATAAATATTTTTTTTATTTAAAAGAATGCCGAAAAGAGAAGATTACCTTAGAACTTAAAGTTGTTTTTGTATTTATCACAACTATATATTTCACTTGAAAGATTTACATGAATGTATTAATTTGATTTGTGACTCCTTAATTAAGTTTGTTTTTTACTCAATTTAGTCGACCCAAATTCTTCCAACTGGCCAATAATTATATAAAAAAATTTCATATAAATTTAAGGGTGGATAAAGAAAAACAAACATATAAACATTAAAATATTATTCTCCGGAATTTCTAAATATTTGTATCATTGATATTTTTGCATCTTTCTGTAAAGCCACGTCCCTTCTCATCTTCAGCCGAAGTTTCCTCTGTCAAGCGAAGTTTCCTCTGCACTCAAAGACGTTGACTTGGGTATCGAACATGTCCAAGTCAAATTGCTTCTCGTGACTCCTCCCTCTTGTAAATTCTCAGTTTCGCACCCAATCCACGCCCCTCTACCGACCATCGCTGTGACGATGATGATGCCCTACACTGGCGAAGGAGCCTCAGAGGCGGCGGTGGCGGTGGCTGTTTGCGGCGGACTCGGCGGCGGCCGTCGCAGCAGACGCGCGGTCCGTTGGGCCGCCAAGTACCTCGTTCCCCACGCCCACCGCGTCGTCCTTGTTCATGTCATCCCCGCCATCTCTTCCATTCCGTCTCCGTGTAAGCCCCCGTATCCTCCTCTCTTCAGATTCCCTTCAAACTCTAGAACAAAGGTGGGATTTTTTGTTTTTGCTTTTCCCTTTTTGCAGCGGGAGAACTGGTTCCTGTGGACTGCGTGGGGAAAGACGTTGTGGAAATGTACGTGCAGGACCAGAAAATGATCGCCCAGCGAGTGTTCCTCGAGTTCAGACAGCTTTGCGGTACCAATAATGTGAGATCTGTGTCGCTAGGTCTTTGTCTTTCCTTTGAACATCCTTCTCCATTGGTTTAAAAATGGCAACTTTTTCTACAGATTGACACTGTTGTTCTGGAAGGAGAAGACCCTGCTTCCGCTCTACTAAAATATGCTTCGGACTCGGGAACTAAGAACTTGGTCTTGGGATCTTCATCCAATTTTTTGAGAAGGTCTAGGTCTTTCTCATCAGACATACACAATTCTTCATATATCAGTTATAGGGATTCACTGAACAATTCTTACTGCTTCTAACTTCATAGGATACTGAAAGGCTCGGATGTGCCAACGACAATCCTAAAACACTCATCCAACTCTTGCAACCTTTTCGTTGTGTCGCGATACAAGCTCGTAGTGAAATTTGCTAGCCAACTTCCGAAAGATGGTATACATAAACTTAAGCCTACTGAATAAATGATATTTTGACGTATTCTTGCTTATCTACAAGCATACATGACTTTTGTAATGCTGCTTATTGCAGATGATAACTGTAGCACCCATGTAGAAGCCATAAGCCACAAGTTACTTGGCCGGAGAGGTAGGAAATAGGACTTCTTGCCTTGATGAAGAGCATTGTTTTGCATGTATTGAGCTGAAGATGACAATAAAGCCTTAAAATCACTGTTGACAGGTGTTGGCTTGCATTCTTATCCCACCAGCGACCAGAAGTCATTCGTCAGTACATATTCTGAAACTTCGCAATTTAGTGTAGTACACGATGAAGGAGAATTAAGTAATGAAATAGTAAAAGTTCCTACACACAAGAAATTTGGTTTTCTGGACTATATTAAAGACATGTCTTTTATGGTCTTCCACTCGAGGAAAAAGGTTCTCTCTATCTGACAGAGTATATAATTATGTGATTAGGGCTTATTTGAATTTGAGTTTGTATTAAACGATGGTGCTACGTGCTGAATTAATGATACTTGTCTAAAACAATCTCCAGGATGAATCTTCAGCTGAAGTATCAAAGTTAAGGAAGGAGTTACAAAGCACTCTTGCCAAGTATCACCAAGTTTGTGACGACTTGTTTCATGCAAAGACAAAGGTTTCAAAAAGTGTTTCTTGCTATTTTGACTAAAGCTGGATCTGTCTTAGGTGCTTCATATTAGATTATTATCCTTACAAGGAACCAATGATGCATATGAAGCACATGTTGCCTTAATTTGTGCTTGTGGTAATGCATATTATATATATATGATCAAGATGCCAAGTCCCCTGGCATGGCTTGGATTTTCATTGTATCGTAGTACCTTCTTATTTTGTCAATTTTTGGGGGAAGTTTTGGCTTTCTGGATGAAACTTTTGCTCCTCCATTGTCATGGTGTTTTCTTTTCCTCTCGAAACCACTCAACACAGATTCTCTTGTTGTTTCATCACTTCTTTTATTACCTGACTTTTGTTCCCTAAACAATCTACACTATTATTTTGTGCAGGTTCAATTACTTTCCACTGAATGTTCTTTAGCTGAAAGGAAAGTGAAGGATGCGTTAGAGAGGGAGAAAATATTAAAAAAAATTGCTGCAGAAGAAAGATCACAACATTTGAAAGCTGTGAAAGAAGTTGAGGAAGCTAAGCAATTAGCTTCACTTGTGCAAGAGACCCTACAAAGACAGAATGCAGAACCTGCAACAGCCAGGGTGTCTTTTGAGAAATCAGAAATAATAGATTTCTCAAACAGCAAATGGTGTCAAAAATATTCCAAGGATGAAATAGAAGCGGCTACTGATAACTTTTCGGAAGACAAGAAAATAGGAGAGGGAAGTTGTGGGAGTGTCTACAAATGCACACTTGATGATACCTCTGTAGCCGTCAAGGTTCTTCTTCATGATAAAAGAGACAAGAGAGAACAGTTTCTTAGAGAGGTAAATGTTAATCATAAAACTTTATTCGACAGAGGGAATAGATGTAACTATTAATTTCAAACTTGTGCAGCTAGAAATTCTTAGCCGACTTCATCATACTCACATGGTTTCACTCCTTGGAGTCTGCCCTGAGAATGGTTGTCTTGTGTATGAATACATGGAAAATGGAAGCTTAGAAGATGTACTATTTGGCGATGGCAAGAAGCCGCTTCCTTGGACGATCCGGTTCCGTATTCTTTATGAAGTAGCTCTCGGACTATCTTTTCTGCACAGCAACAAGCCTGAGCCTATAGTTCACCGTGATCTTAAGCCAGGGAACATCTTGTTGGATAGCAACTACGTGAGCAAGATTGGAGATGTCGGACTAGCTAAACTCCTCTCAGAAGTGGTGCCCGATGGTCTTACAGAATACAAGGAAACTGTTCTTGCTGGTACATTCTTTTACATGGATCCAGAATACCAAAGGACCGGTACAATCCGCCCAAAGTCGGATCTCTATGCCTGGGGCATGGTTGCGCTACAACTGCTGACAGGGAAGCATCCACAAGGATTGATAATGAGCATGGAGAAGGCAATCAAAGAGGGAAGCTTCACTCGTGTGCTCGACAAATCAATCACAGATTGGCCCCTTGCTGAGGCTGAGAGTTTAGCTAAACTCGCTCTGCGGTGTACACAATTGAAATGCAGGGATCGACCTGATCTCAATTTGGAAATTTTACCAGAGCTTCAGCATATAGTGAACGAGGGAAATGGATACTTCAAAAGAAGACAAGACAAGATCGTCTTGCCAAAGCATTGCCTCTGTCCCATACTACAGGTAAAACTAAAATCTTCATGCTTTTTTTTTGTTTGCTGGCCAATAATTTGCTGAAAAAAAAAAATCAATGTCTGAATATGCAGGAAGTGATGGAGGATCCCTATGTTGCTGCTGATGGTTACACATACGAGTACAGGGCTATTAAAGCCTGGCTTGAGCAATATGATACATCTCCTGTGACCAAACAAAGGCTTTCTCATAAATACATAATTCGTAATGTCTCAGTGCATTCAACCATACAAGAATGGAAGTTGCGAACATCATTGTCGCCTCTTGGAATCAACTAAATTGTGGTCTACCTTTCTATTCAAATTTTGTTTTTTAGAAATGTGTTCATCTTTTAAGTTAGTTATTTTATTTTGGTTGTGTAAATAAAGGAATAAAAATAAAAGTGTACAAATGGTTCTTCACAAATCACAATCATGTATTGTTTTGCAGTTGTTGGATAGTAGAATTATGTGCCTTATTAATGTTGTAGAATAAAATTCATATCGTATGACAGAATCTAACAATTTATATGTCAAATATAAAACTAATTAATTAATTAAATTATGTTAATTTGACATATAATTCATATGCTGGTGGTAAAAGGTAGTTTATTTATCCTCAATGTCTCCTTCAGTTCATCCCAAATTAACACAGAATAGATAAGTTAATTATATATGCCATTTGCTGTAGTGTGTAGTATACCCATCTTATTTATCTTTGTTTACAATTTAAAAATGACAAAACAATACTCATATTATGTGAGGTACGTATAAAGAAAAGAAGATTCAACTATGAACCGATCGAGCTAGTAGAATAGAAAGAATCATCTCATTTCCATCTTCGTCCGTCAAAAATTATATTGGAGTAGAAACCCCATCCAAGCAGAAAAATTAAATACTATTGCTGTGAAAGTCCAAGCAGTGAGAGCTCAATCTAGCTAAAATACGATATCATAAAGTAATTAAAATACTATTGTGAAACCCCCTAGCTCAATCTAATTCAAAGTCAAGAGTCTCAAGTCGAGGACCTCTTTAAGTATAATTAATATATTATAAAACCCTTGTTTAGATATGCGAGATAAAAAAGGTAGAGAGATGCATACCATGTGAAAGTCCGAGGGGAGTCTAATCGACTAATCCCAATAAAAGAAGCCGATATATACTTTTAAGTAGGGGATCTTTCAGTACTATTTAAAAGTATTTTTAACAATTCTAGCTAGCTCGGTGACGTGAGATAAAAATGGATAGAGGGTTTTTTTATCTTAATTCCTTTAACAGCTAGCTACGAATTTACATTTTCTTTACAATCAGTAATCCTTATTGAAGAAACTCTAGGCTAGTTCTCATTGCTATATATATTCCGACCCAATAAGAAAGGAAAAACAAAACTATTAGAATCTATTGCGAATCTGAGGGAACGTACGTATTGAAGGGCTGCAACTTCTGAGTTCTGAGAGAGACCAGCCACCTGCTCGATCGGTTGAATCCAATGATTGACTATGGCAGTTTCTGAGTTCTTGCGGGAGCTGAAACTGTGTGCGCGCGCGTATAGTCAATGTTCTGGCTAAGTTTAACTTTTAAGGAGCAAGGCTTAATGAATTTGATGTCTCATTAAACTTTATATATAGCCATGTCGGTTGGTCATTCTTATGCATGGATCAAAAGTTAAAAAGGTGCCTAGGCATGCATGCACTCAATCGATCGATGTGAAATCCTTATGGCATCCTTGTTGTCGATGTGAAATCCTTGAAGCTATATATATGTTACATCAATTTCCCCCCTCAAACACAAAAGTTGTTGATCGTGTAGTTGGTTGCCGGTGGGTCAGTAGTTGATACTGATGCTCAGCGAATGAGAGATCAAGAGGTTCCAAGAAATATAAGTGGATATATCGGATGTAATTGGTCCTTCGTCGTTGGAAATTAAATCTAGATCTGTCACAATGCACGATTCCAACCTAGCTATATACATTTTTCAATTTTCACACTAGCTAATTAAGCTGCCACTGCACATAAAGCTATCAATCTATCTATCTATCTCCCTTGGAATCCAATCATGCATGTCGCAATCTGGTGCAGGATTGACGTGATAGAATACCTAGCTCTCTCTCACATGATTTACCCTTCCTGGTAAAGCAATATTGTATCAGGAGCTAACTAGCTAGGGAATGAATATTTTCAGCATATCGATCCATCTGTTTAGTAGGGTAAAGCAAGGCTAGCTGATCTGTTTGGTAGGGAATGAATATTCTCTATCTGTGAGTTAAGTGCCTCTTATTGAATGGAAGGCATCGCCCATATATATATATAT
>JBAMIB010000087.1:0-10021 GCA_037177415.1 Kaempferia rotunda | reverse complement strand
AAATGTATCTATAAATAATTATTTTAAATGTAAATGAACATAAATAAATATTAATGTTGGATGATATTTTTATTTCAAAATTATAATAAAAAAGATAATAAATTAACATAAAATTTGACTTACATGAGCTTCTCAATCTACGGGCTAATTCAGCCCGTCATAAGTTGACCCGCGTGGATCGTGAACCTAGGCAGGTTGATATATGATGAATTTAAATTGATAAAATTTTAATTTAATCTGTTTAAATTATTTAATGGGTGGACCAATCCACCAGTACGAACAAGCAAGCTATCTGAGCATCAACCATAAGAATATAAGATCGTCCCCTTCTCACTCACCCTTCGCGAAATCTTTCCTCTTTTAAATGTCACTCCCTATTTTGTTGGTGTTCATAAAATAAATAAATAATTATTATAAACCATATTTTTTTCATCTGTTTCGGCCTGGATCGCCACCTGTCATACGATCCCCAGATCCCATTCCAAATCAGACGGCTGACATCAGCTCCCTGGATCAATCAAACGGTAGTATATATATACGTGTATTGATATGCGATACCGATCAACACACCACTTCCATTTTCTCTCTCTCTCTCTCTTTCTCTCTGTCTCTCGCGCTCAGAGGTCCAACGAAGCAGCACTCCGTCTCGCTCCCCTTCGACGTCGAGTTCGTCGAGCTCCGCGAGCGCGAATCAATCTTTCGATTCCGATCCGTATCGACCTCCCAGGCGAGTGGCGTTCTAGCTCGATTTCGTTCGCTCAAGCCTCCGAGTCGCGTAGAAAGACGATCCCGCGAGTTGAGAGGATCTGTCTTATTCGGCTTCGAATCTGAAATCGTGTTATCAATTCGACCGTTTCTTGTTTGGGATTGCAGGTCTGGGCACTCGGATATGGATGAAGAAAGGAAAGGAGCGAGAGGATCGTGTCGGGAGACTTAGGGTTCGTCTTATGTGATTTGTTATCCAAATATTTTGGTTTTTTTTTGGTTTCCTTCGACGGGGAAAACTCGGAGATCTAGGGCTTCTTATATTGTTCTACTCGCGGGGTTTGATTGGTTGGAATGGATATCGATATTGTGAGGGATATGGCGTCGCTTGATCCGGAGCTGCTGCAGCTCCCGGAGGTATCTCAAGTGGCACTGAAGGAAAAACCTAAGATAGCCGAGGAATTGTTCTGTCAGTGGCTTTCATTAACCGAAACAGGAAAATTGGTTCGTTTTCTCTCTTATCGTTTCTGTGATTGTTGATTTAAAGAGCTAATTTTTCTTCCTGATGTGACTTCTTGTAGAAATCATGAACTATTTATTCATAATGCTTTTGTTGGTAATAGGTATGACTTGGTATGCCAGTAATCAAGTTAACCTAATTGTCTCGTCATTGAAGACTAGTTTTGATTCTTTAATTAATGCATATAATGCCTTGTAATTCTGGAACGAGCATTTATTTCTATCTATATTTATGAAACAAGGTAATGCTTTCTAGATTCTGTTGACAAACTCTAGAGTCAAGTGATACTGATATATTGCTAGTTTCTTAATCTGCCAGATCAAATTAATTGGTTGAATTCATACGATTATCATAGCACCAAGATGATTTGTCAAACTTTATTATTTGGACGTCAATATAATATATCCTTTTGAGGGTAAGTTTATGTAACGTTTCTCTATGCCAACTTAATGTGCCAAACAAAAAAAAAAAAATACAATATCTTAGTGGTCGTGAGTGTTGGTGAACGGTAAGGTAGGTTATTATGGTGCTTTAGAAAATTAAGGTTTATTTTTATGCAATTATACATTTGCATCTTGCTCATTCTAGATACGAGCTTGGTCGAAGTCTAGTGCGTTAGGAGTGTAGGATTGCTCCTTTTATAGATAAAATGACTTACCTTATGTCATATTGCCCTATGATTTCAGCCTGGACAAGAGATTGAATTAGTGTGGCTATCGTATCAATGGTTCAACTGGTCAAAGCAGTTGAACAGTTGGATGGGTTGACAGCAATCATGATTCATTCATATAAATATAAAATAATACATACCAATTCAACTAAAAAACATTGCATAGTCTGTGCTGCCACATGAATGACTTATTTGGCTGTTTTTCTAAAACAATGAGTGAATTATACTTGTGTAAGAGTGCCATATTTCTAGTTACACAATTGATGAATTTATGGATAGTGGATAATTTAACATACAACCTTGATTCTCGTTGTAGCTGACAGCTTGTGATTAATTCAATTTTCAGTCACTTGAGTTATAATTTGGTTGTTGCAGAATAGGATAGCGCAATTAAAAATTAGCTTTAGACAATAAATAAATGATATGGAGAGTTGGCATACATATGCACTATTTTTTTTTTTTTTTTTGAATCCCTATGTCATAGTTTCTGGGATTTGTTGTGTTATGCTAAATTTGGCTTGTTCTTGCATGAGAATGCATTAAAACTAACAATTTTATCTGGTCCTTTTCTCTTTCAAGTCACCCCTGGCCATTACATTTCTTGAATGGACAAAAGGATTTGTTCATCACTTAAAGCTTCAGTTGATATGGATCTATCTTATAATCATGGGGCGAATAAGGTTTCAATTTATGAATAGTTAGGAACAATCACACATTAAAAACTGAGTACAATAGAAGAAAAAAATTCTGTGAACCCTTTTAAGAGACGAAGAGGACAATTATATTTTCTAATCCACCTTAAAGTTCCTTTCAGCTTGATTGTGTTTTTATATCTCAAGTAAAATTGTTTTTGTTGAGGAAATATCTCTTAGATAAGTGGTACTTATGTGATGAATGTTTGGAAAAAGTCTGAAATAGCTAGCTTTAATACTGGCTACATAGAAACTCTCTCAGTAGGATAAAGAGGTTGTGTATCTGCTGTGAACTAAAATGCATTATATAAATCTGGAACACTTTATTTGGACATGCACCAAGTATTTATCACTTAAATTAATTAGTGGTGATTATGTTCTCATTTTTGTTGTTACCAGAACCTCCAATGAGTTACTTGTATCAGTTATATTATTAGATTAAGCACATATCTCAATATAAAATGGTTACTTTCTGATATTGCAGATCTTAAAGGCGAACATGAAGTTGATAAGTATTTTTATTTGCAACCTTCAAAAGATTCTCTAAGTTCAAGTTCTTCCAAGAGTCTAGTCGGCATTAGATTTTCATTATGAAAAATTTATTTGATATTTTTGTTTAAATAATTATTATTATTTTGATAAATAGTTAAAAACAGCTAAACTCATTAAACACACTAATTATATTTAGCTTGATAAGTAGTTGTAGTGCCCCGAACTTCAAATTGTATGATCTATAGACTAAAACAGAACATTAGCTAAACCGATTTGTGCTGTGCAGTAGATTTTTAGAGCCTAGATGTCCTTGTCAGCTTGATTTCATATTGCATATAATCCTTACGTAGGATTTATATATTTAATCTAGAGTAACTATGCCTGACCATTGCCTCGCTGTTTCTATGAGTTTTCCCATGATTGTCATATCTGCACCCAAAGGAGCTGGTGGTGAAATATCACGTTGTCCATTAAATTTCAATTTTAAATGAATTAATATTTATTTTTAATTAAGGTGAAATGAGGACCTATATTTTTTGTAGTATCACGATTAATGTGCTTCATCAATGATATTAAGTTATTATAAAGAATATTCCATTCTTTTATATATTGTGGGGCATAAAAGTTATTCCAAATGAGGTAGAATCTTTTTGAACTTTTTCCTAATGAGTTTCAATTGAGTTTTACGATTTGGTATGATTCTTGATTTGAAAATTCACCAAAATTATTCATGATACAAACCACATGGTAGCCTTGCTTACAGTCATATAATCTTATTTTAAGTGCCTACCAATTATGGAACTCTTGTTTCACATGAACTTCTCATCTGTGTTGCTGATTCCAGGTGAAGTCATTGATTGAAGATGCAAAAGGGAGTTCACCACTTAATGTTCCAGGCAGTTCATGCAGTTCAAATTCTATAGGAAACAATTCTCCACCTTCCATGTTTCCTGCCGGCAGTGTGCCTCCTCTCTCACCTAGGAGCACATCTGGGTCTCCCCGTTTCTTGAAGCGTAACCCAAGTGTTGGACCTTCACCCTTTGGTTCTCCACTAAAATTAGTCAGTGAACCTGTCAGAGAAGTTATACCACAGGTACTGTCTTTTGATCCTTTTTTTTTTTGCTATGCAGACTAAACTGTCTCCTCTATATGGTCACAATTTTTCTAACTGATTTATACCATGACAGTTTTACTTCCAAAATGGTCGCCCACCTCCAAAAGCATTGAAAGAACAATGCTTATCTAGAATTGATCATCTTTTCTTTGGCAATTTGGATGGGCTACAATTACAAGGTTAAAGTGCTTCCAATACTTTATCATACTTATAGTGGTTTGTTATTTTCCAAGGCAATCATTGAGACAGTATTCTTTTCCTTTTCAGAATTCAAAACAGTGACAAAGGAAATATGTAAGCTACCATCATTTCTCTCCACTTCTCTTTTCAGAAAATTTGATCTTGAATGCACTGGAATGGTGACAAGGTATGCAAAACCAAGCAACTATCTGCATTTTGTGCTGTTCTACTATTTAATTGTGACAATTTAGTATGTGTATTATTTATTCATCTACTGTGTGTCTGTATTGAGCTCTTTACACTTTTCTATGAAGCTGTGGGGTTTATTGGCTTTGCAGTCTGAGCCCTCTTTTTCCTCTTTCCAAGGTTCATTATAAATTTTTAAAGTGCCTTAGTGCCGATGGCTGGTAATTAACTTGCTAGAGCGACACTAATTCCTCATTGATCTTATATCTCATTATTCTTATTCTTTTTACTGTTCTTCCTCGTGAATGCACCTAACACAGTGTCAGTGTCTATCTTCTAAGTGGTGATCCTTCCACTTCAGTGTCTTTACATCCTACAATATTTGTATGGGCTTATATGTTCATAACCAGATCTTCCATAAGTTAGCAGATAGGTAATGTACTTCTGAAGCCTACTTGATGGATTTAGAGTCCCAGATGGTGAATCACAGTTAACCTTACAGATGGCTAACTATCGTTCTTGCTTGTGCAAATGTAAACAGCTGTCAGAAAATTTTCAATGATATACAATTCTTGGATTAAACTATTTGTCTTCTAGTTCACAATTTGTGTTATTTTAACTTGAATGGTGTGTTTTAACTGCAAATCTAGGATTATAATCCATATCTAGCAGGATGCAAAATGGGACCTGATATGTAGGAAAAGCAATAAGATTTACCAGTGATACTTTTTCTGCGTGGAATAGAAGTAACAGTAGTTAGCTCTAGGCACCATAGATATAAGTTTTTCTTCAATCCTGGAAGGGGCTATTTAATATGCTTACTTCTTTAGGACTCTTTTATCATCCTTATTATAATATTGTGCTTCATGATATCGTTTGACTAGCTTGGATGGTTTTTAATTTCCAGGGATGCATTTATTGAATACTGGATTAGTAGCAATTTGATGACAAAAGATGTGGCTACTCAGATCTTTACTATTCTGAAGCAAGCAGACCACAATTACCTTACTCAGGTCCTTTTATTGTCTTTTTGTTTTTCTATAATACATGTAAACTATGTTATATAATGGTTGACTAAATAATGTAGCTATCCGTTTATCCAAAAATTGATTGTAGAATTCTGACTGAATTGTAGGATGATTTTAAACCTGTCCTGCGAGAGCTTTTGGCATCCCATCCAGGTTTGGAGTTCCTACAGGGGACTCCTGAATTTCAGGATAGATATGGTTTGTAATTATCATATCTGCACTATATTCTCATTTTTTTTTAAGCTTTTGGATGTGTTGGTTGATGCATGATCATGGTGCTTGTGTTTGCAAACTATATACTTCCATACACAAGTTGTGCTTTCCTGGTAGAAGTTTGCATAAGCTTTGCCACCTTGTGATAGATCTTTTCATGTTGATATTCTAACTTCAACTAATGAGATCAGAAAGCTAAAGCGGTTGTCTTTACAAGTATCTGTTGTATTGAGTTACCACCTTGTATCAAGATATAGCTTAGTCATAGATCATCTTGATTGTGCTATGCTTGCATTTGTGTCCATCATGTGGCGATAAATATTTCTGAGTGAAACTCAACTGATTTACATTTAGGTGATATTCACAGTGTATTCCCAGTTCTCAGCAGAAGTTTCTTAGATTTTGGTGTCATGGTTCCAAATTACTAGTCTATGCCAAGTGTTGGTAGGTGGTTGCACTTTTACCATACTGATACTGACTGATGCATGAGTGTTGGTAGGGAATGGTACCATCAGGCAGAAGGTGGAGGGAGGGAGAGCGAAAAAAGGAAGAGTGTGAGGGAGTGAGTGGGGGCAAAAATTCAGGTAGAAAAAGAATAAAAAAATTATACCAAGGATTGTGTCCTAATGACTGTTATTTACCAGTCACATGGCTTGGTAACAAATGAATTTTAAAGTCTCTATGATACTTTAGTTTTTACATAATATGATGTTCACATCCTCATCCTGTTTCACTAGAGTTTTTTCTAATGATTTAGAAGTTAAACATAATCTACCTATAATTGCTGAATCAATCTTTCTCAACATAAAGGTTCTCGTAAAGCACAAGAGGGCCATGCAGCATCTATATCAAGATAGATTTACATAGTAGAAATTATCTTGGATGCACTTTTATATGCATTGCCAAACCCAATTGGTTCTAGCATGATTACAATTATACCTTGGATTTTGTTATATGCTCACTTATTGAACAACAAAAATCTAATATTACTTGTTTAAGTAATTGTGTAGAGTTCATGATTAGTGTTGAAGCTTGAATGCCCTATGTCTATAGTTCTATATGGATAAGCAGGGTAGTCCACGTTGTGTATATATTGAAAGGATACCTCCCTCATAAGCTATAGGAGGAAGGAGACATCCTCTTAATATATATAATATATGCCATCAAGCATGTTGAGAAGTGAAAAACTTTTTAGCTTTGGCATGTCTCTTCACGAATCACATCCACCATGTCATTAGAGCTAGATCTAATACTACTGAATCATCATGGGCATGAGACAACGTATTGAAGTTAGATTGCTCTTCATTCATAGTCTCACATGGACAAGTGTAGTAGTCCACGGTACTATAAGAGGCTGTCCTCTCCTAAGTGACTTGCCATTTTGGTATGGAATAGGCTCTACACCAATTTAACAATTAGTTACAATAAGAAATATTTTTATTTATTGAAGATACAAGGCATGGACCTGTACATTATACATTGGACAGTTATGTCAAACTTAATTTAAAAACATTAAAAAAAAAAATCAAATTGTAATATTAAAATATTTGAATCAGACAATATGACGAAAAGTAGCTAATACTTTCATAACTAATTAAGAAAACATGTTTATAATGAAAAATCAGTAGAAAACCCAAAGTGTGTGTTCATTGTTTTATTTTGGCTCTCAAGACTTGCAATCTAATCATCAAATTGAAACAAATTTAAACAAAACTCTCACAAAAATGAACAATGAATTTGTAATTTCTTAAAATAAAAAACTCTAAACGAAGAATAGTTTTGACCAAATTAGAGCAATTTTAATTAATATTTGACTATAATTACTTAGTAATTTTGAGTATGTTGGAGCACTTTTGGTTAAAGCTACTACAATAACACTGCACTAAAGAGATTTTCGAGATGAAAAATTTGATGGGGCGCCCTTTTGATATATATATATATATATATATTTTCTCAAAATGGAGCCTCCTTCTAATAATAATAATTAAAATAAACGACATCTTTTGATTTATGCCCTATACTCTTTATACTACAACAATAACAACCAAGTCTTATCCATCAGGTGGGATCAACTACAAGTATTAGTATAATAGTTTAATGGATTCATTCATTGAACATTTGCGTTTAACGCTGGCTGACAACCTATCGCAACCCTCCTTTATCCGGGCTTGGGACTGCCCATGACATTAGTGGCATGGGCGGAGTTGCCCTATACTCTTTATAAGAAATTTAAATGATACTTCTCATATTGGCGAAACTGAAATGGTATAAGACATTCTTGAATAAATTTTATTTCTTTTGAATTTTGATAGATTATTTTTTATAGAGAATTTAAAAAATTATCAATATTGTTAGTGACAGAAGTTCTTTAGTATAAAACACAGATTCACCACGTCCTCTTCATCAATTTGGAAGCTTCAAAATGAATTTTGTTCTCCTGATATTGATTTGCAATTAATTTAGGGATGGAAATTAAAGAACAAACTCTTAAAGTTAACTCTGAAAGCAACGCCGTTAAATTATGTCAGGGTGACTATTTGGCTGTCATGGACCTTTTGCCTACATCTGTGACTTGTTTGTGGAGCTCAATAGTGGCTTGCAATACAAGTCCTCTTCTAAAAGTCTGTTAGAATGGTTTAGAAAACTCATTTGGCCATATCAATTTGATGCAATTCTTAATGGGACTCCAGAAAAACATTCCACATAGTTTTATCTATTTTTATCGATTAGAATGAAGATTCCGGGACATTATGGAATAGTACACACCCTAATAGCAAACAGCAAACAGCTAACAAACTATTAGCAGTATACTAAGGGAGGCATTTATGCAATTAGTGATATCTTGTGCGACCGCCTGACGTGCGTCCGCGACGTTCGGAAGTGATCTGGGCACCCGAGTGCATTCACTTTGGGGTGCCCAAATCACTTCCGACACCCCAATTACTCAGTCACGGACGGGCAGTCAGATAGTATATTTAAGCTAAAGAAATTAAAAAAAAATTTACACATGGTGCTCACCTTGTGAAGGTGAGCACCATAAGGTAAGTAGGGTACTCTCTCTCTCTCTCTCTCTCTCTCTCTCAATATAGCTTAGAACTAATCATATATTGAGCATGCATATAATTGATGCATGCAAAGAATGTGTTTAAATTAACAGTTGATCTAGCCTCAGTTGTCAATTGTAACAATTTTATGCAGGAATTTTAACATTTTTATCTTAAAAAACAACATTTATTAAAAATAGGATAAATTGTTGAGGCTGCAGTTTCACATTCCTACAGGTGTGCATGAATTTTTTTAATTCTCACTAGTGAAGTGCCATGGTCAAATTAGTATGCATCTAAATTCAAATATGCACTAGAGTATGATTTTTTTCCCCTGTTTTTTTTAATATTACTTGGTGGTTTAATAGGCTGACCAGTATGTTAGATCACATGTGAGACTTCCACATAGGTAGTTGGCACCTCATCAATTCATTTAGCAAATACTTAACCTTGGACAAAAATTGTTAACGTCTAAATTTGTGCAGAAAGTTATGATATTCAAATTTGAAGATAAAATTGGTGCTCATTAGAATACATGGTTTTCATTCATTAAGGATATAAACACGGATGTAACGAAGAGTAAAGACTTCAGGCGTAGTAACTGAAGCATTTCTAATAAAAATAGGGTTACATTAAAGATTAGCTCTAAGTCCCTATTTTTTTACACTAATTATGGACGAACTCATTGCACACATTCGAGGCATAGTTCCGTTGTGCATATTGTTTGCAAATGATTTTGTTTTGGTAGATGAAACACGTGAAGGAGTAAATGCTAAACTATAATCTTGGCGGGAAACACTAAAAGGGAAAATTTTAGGTTTAGTAGAATAAAGATAAAATGTATAGAATTTAAGTTTAGTAATATTAAACGTAATGAAACAATTGTTAAGATAGACGATGACAAGCTGTCCGGAACCGAAAGCTTTAAATATTCAAGATTATTTTTGCAAAACATTGGAGGGATTGAGAGAAATACCTTATATAGAATACAAGCAGGATGACTGAAATGGAGGAGAGCGTCGGATGCTTTATGTGATCGTAAAGTACCTTTAAAACTTAAAGGAAAGTGTAGGTGCGGATCGACCGGTAGACGGAGTTTGAGTTCCTGCAAGTTAGATTAAAACTATCTCGAGCTATGCTAGCAGGGATTAACGATTAATAAATCAAAATTAAAACA
>JBAMIB010000086.1:2921670-2939853 GCA_037177415.1 Kaempferia rotunda | reverse complement strand
AACACATCGCGGTGTCCTCCTAGTGGTTTGTATTCTTGTCTTTGTGTTCTTGTTTGTATACTTTCCGCTGCGACTAACCTTAGGAACGAGAACACGACGCGCATTCACAACGATCAAATATCCCAATAGCTTGTAGGCATTATGCTCATTATTTCTTTTGGTGTTCTACTAACAGGTAATGATTAGTATTATTTTCTCACACGGTCTAAAATTAGTTCCCTTTTCAACATTTATAGCATGATGCATCATTTTGAAACATCTTTATTTCCCTCTCAAAGGAATTTTATAATCCTTACTAGTATGACATTTCTACATTCATATATCCTGTTACTGAAGAGTTGGCCCCAGTTTTGAAACATCTTTTGGATTACATATGTTATCCTTTTAATTCACTACTTTTGCATAATTGCATACCACATGAGATGTTCCCTTGTGTCCATTTAGCCTCTTAAGTCTTAACATACCACATTACCACATGAGATGTGTAAATCACTTAATTGATATTATGCAGGTTTGAAGAATCCAATCACTTTGATGAGTTATGTGACACCAGTGATGGCGATCATAACTGCTTTCCTTTCTCTAGTTTTGGATCCCTGGGATACGTTCAAGGAAAACAATTACTTTGATAGCTCTAAACACATAATACGAAGCTGCCTACTTATGCTTCTTGGAGGAGCATTGGCATTTTGTATGGTAAGATTTCATGTTATGCGTGTTGCAACTTTCAGGACCAAATTTACATGTGCTCTTAACAATTTGCTTTTTGAATAATTATTCATCAATCTATCTAGTCAAGAAAGCAAACTTCTCTTGTGCAGGTTTTAATGGAATATATTCTCGTTTCAGCAACTAGTGCTGTGACAGTAACAGTAGCTGGCATTGTGAAGGAGGCTGTTACAATTTTGGTATGACCTATTCTTGTCTAGATGACTTTTAATATGCATGTCAATCTAGCATAAATGCGGAAGCATCTCCTAGTTCTTATTGATGCATGGGCACATGATGCATTGTAGCTTCAATTAGAAAGTCACATGCTCACTCAGTTTTGTTAAGCAAACATATAGTGAAATTAACCATGATTTTAATTGGCAACGTTCGTTATTAAGAAGAAACAAAACATATTGCGATAGGTATTATTATGGGGATGGATCATAATATATTAGTAGAGAATCCTCTATTCCTATTAACCAGTTCACTTGTAAATCTATAGAGTCTACTGATTCTTCAGGTTGCTTCTTTTATTTACAAGGTTTTGTAGACATTTTTTTGTTTCTCAAGAATTTTGCATGATCATTGTACCTTAAATTGTCTAATCTTGAGGTGTCAAATTTTAGTCACTTTACACAGGAATCTAATTTTTTTTATGATAACAACTTTTTGTTTATTATTATATAGTTATATATGACGATTAGATAAATAAAAGCTAAATGCAGTTTTTCTAGAACATTGATATCTTTTGTTAATTACTTCTAACCCAGCACCAATGTGCTTCAACTGCAATTTGCTTCTCTCAATATCTACTGAATTCTTTCTGGGTTGCCATTTTGTAGTTTTGAATTTACTAAACTTCCAGATTGCTTGAGTTATTAAGGAATATTAAATTATTACATGATTGAATTTCACATCCTAGCCAAGTACACGTAAGAATTAGGGTAAAGTTTTATTCATCTTAGCCATCTGCATGTAGATTTCTTCATCTTTTGCATTGCATATTAATGTAAATATTGTTGAAGTGTTAAGTGCTTTGATTATCAATGTATTATATATTTTAAATGTGTCAGGTTGCAGTATTTTACTTCCACGATCAATTTACCTGGTTGAAGGGAGTAGGGCTTTTAACTATTATGGTCGGTGTCAGTTTGTTTAATTGCTTCAAGTAAGTTTCTCTGTTCTTTTTTTTTTATCATTTGATGTGTATTTTTGTCATCGGGTGGTTGGAACCTTCATAAGATACTTGATTGTTTTTAATTCAATCTACTATATTCATAAAAAATACCATGATAGGGTCACTCTCATGCTATATGTCAAACAAATGTTGAATGCTCTTGAACATCCTCCTCTTCTAGGACTCACTGTAGGTTTGTTATATGATTCTAGCCAATTGAGATCTTTTGTGATATAGCAAAATATGCTAACAACATGATTTTGACTTAATATACATTCTATGTTTCATTGAAGGGGAGTCTTGGTGTAACGGTAAAGTTGTTGCCATGTGATATGGTGGTCACGGGTTCGAGTTGCGAAAATAGCCTCTTGCAATGCAAGATAAGGCTGCGTAAATGGACCTAATGTGGCCCGACCCTTCCTCCAGACCCCGCATTCGTGGGAGTTTCGTGCACCAAGCTGCCTTTTATACATTTATGTTTCAATATGTTTGTCATTTGATTATGCAATGTTAAAGTCACGAAGGATTTGGCATCCTTTCATTTCCTTTTAGTCATTGATTGAAGAAAGAGATACAAACAAAATTCTAAATATAAGTTTAATGAAAGCCATAAGTTATTGCTATTGGTTATACCGTCTCCTAAACCCTGCTTTATTTTTATGTTGCCATCTGATGCTCAGATACTACAAGCTGAAAAAAGAAGGAACAAATAGATTAACTGAGCGAGATGCAAAATATGTTATTCTCGATGACACAGAGCTTCAAGATGATGAACTTGAGTTTCCATCAGTGTAGACAATGACACCAAATTTGGTTGGTGGGTGTGTAACTTGATCAATTTGACACTTGCATGGTACATTATCATCATAGTCATCTAGTTTCACTGTCTTGTCATTTTACAACTGATTTCTTTTTCAAATATGCTTGTTTTCTTGATATAACAATTTCTTTATAAAATTTCTCAACTTATCACTTCTGCCTATTTACACGTTCCTAATATAATTCTTCCTCTGGCACACACTGTGAACTTCAATTAACCCAAGGATAAAATCAAGCAATGCCGTTCCATTGTATGCTATCACAAACTGGCGGATAAACTGTTGCTGAAACCTATTTGGCCTTTTAGCTATTAGTCTGGTTGTCACAGCAATAGTAGAGCATTGAGTAACAAAACTTTATTAGGCTAGTTATTTGTTATCCATCTTTTTCTTCATTCAGAATCTTCCATCTATTTCTGGGTGCTCACACTACATACTAGTTGATCTTTTCCTGATGAAATACATATTTGTGTTTGTCATAGACAGCAAAATCACAAACTGGCAGGTAAACTGATGCTGGAGCCTATTTGGCCTTTTAGCTATTAGTTTGGTTGTCGACAGGAATAGTAGAGCATTGTGCAAAAAAATTTTATTAGGCTGGTTATTTGTTATCCATCTTTTTCTTCATTCAGAATCTTCCAACTATTCCTGGGTGCTCAGACTACATACTAGTTGATCTTTTCCTGATGAAATACATTATGTGTTTGTCATAGACAGAAAAAGAACAATCTTGTTTAACTGTTCTGCATGACATTGGTTCTCCCAACTGGTAAAGTACTCATAGGTTGAAGGATAATAATATCGAACAAATGCAGATTATCACATAAGCTGTAAATTATATAGAAGTTTGGTGGTTCTGGGAAATTCTGATGTGATGCTCCGTTTGCACTTAGTCCACAAGGTACATGGAACTGATAACTCAGAGTTGACGTTTTGGAGGTTGGCAAGCAAAGAACTTATCCCAGACAAATCTTCTGAAGAAGAAAAAACATAATTGACATCTTCTTCTTTCTTTTCTCTTTGCAAGAAGATGATGCCTGGATTGGTCAAGCAAAACTCAGCTGAACACAGTATTGCTTTGTGCAATACCATCCATCTTAGATAAATCTCTACTTATCTAAAACATTTTCTTGTTTTTTGGAGTGCAGTATTTCTTCAAAATGGAAGCTTGCTATTTTTTTTAGTCTGCACTATAATAATTATAGAGAAACTAAGTAGATATATGAAACCTTCAGTTGTCACAGACTTTTCTTGTTCCTATTCCGAGCACCATTTGAATTTTTTTTCCAGGTACATGGTGCATCCGAAACATCATTTGGGTGTGTAACAAAACTTGGCATGCTTTCTTGATTGACTAAATTCTCAAACGCAAGATTGTGCATCACGGTATCTCAAGTGTGAATATCATCCCTCTTCAGAAGCACCCTACTGCTCTGTAATGTCAACCCCAAGGATTTGGTAATTGATTACAAACTGTTCTTTCATGGATCTGAGTCATAATTTAAAAGGAAGGAATTGTTCAACCATATCCAAACTGCAGTTTGTGAATCATAACAACAGTCTCTATAAGCATCCTTGGCCTCTTCCATTTGAATTTTCATTGCCTTCCTTTCTGTCCGATGCCATTTGTATGCTTTTAGTTGTTGACTTTACTGGATGCTTACTTTGAGCCAATGATCTGTTCTCTTGCTAACCTCCAATTCCATCAGACGATGTAAAGTATCAAAATATTCAACGGAATTATTGTTAAGCAGCAGAGTTCTGTCGGGTGCAAATTTCATATTATTCTGATTTATATAGTAGGAAATACAACAAAGCTTATCCTTGTTTATTCTTGTGATTGTACTGATGATAATATAATTTTTGTACTAGTAGATCACAATGGCAACATGTGCATTGTTTGGATTTTCGACAACTGTGTATGTTCTAATGCTATATTATTGCTTGTTTACCTATCCTATAGCACACGCGGTAAACATGTTCTCATGTTGATTGATAGTGATTTGCGTGAGTGGTAATAAGATTTCTATAATTTGTTTTCTGATGGCCAATTGTCGTCAATGAAATGTCATGTCGAGGGCAATTTTTTCCCCTTGACGTCTTGCATGATAGATTCTTGGGTAAAGCAACAAGTGTTTTTTAAATGCTCTAATATTAATACAAATCCATTCTTAAATTATCATCAAATACTGTAATTGATTCTGTCGGTAAGTAAGCAATCAGACACTAGAGAAATTGTCGTCTACGTAGATCCGTGAGTTACTGACGAGGCCATGATCTGCTTTCTACGTGTCAAAAATTTGAAAAAAAATATTAGCAACCAAGCAGGAATAATCTTCTCCGTGTTTGGTCCTCCGACGCTCAAGTTAGCCTGATGATATCGAAGAATATTTTACTGAAAAAAAGTGGCGTCCAATGATGTATTACATGTGCCTTTATCCACTGTGAAAGGTCATATTTATATATAGAAGAAGATTAAAGTTTTTCTACCAGCTGTCCAAGCGCATTGATTACTTTCCGTATTGGGTTTCCCATAAACGGACTTGTCATGATTGTGAATGTCACGTGTCTGCAACTGGAAGCTTCTTCTGCTGGCAAAGAATATTCTTCTAACATTCAGTTAGGCTAGACGACAAAGATGATTCTTGTCTTTTGTGCCGATCGACTTTCACAACCGTCGACATCCGACTATTATCTGATCGGCTACTGACCTTGGTGAAAGAGATCGCTGACCGACCAACTATTCATAGTAGAGTAGTGATTTCGTGTCCTTGAAGAGTCGATCTCGTCCTGAGGTTGCGATGTCCGATCGACCATACATGTCCGCTCGCCCACATGGTCGTTCGGCTAAACACTCGGTCGCCCTGTTATATCTTTGTTGTTGGTCATCTGTCTGAACAGATGACTATAGGTTTTCCTTAGCAATCTTGAGGGCCGACCGGCTGGTGATGATGGTTTTACACTCTGTTGACTAATTCTTAACTTCGCATTGTGATATGACCCTATGATTCACTGACTTTTGACTCTGCAATATCACCCGCATCAATAATATTTATGAAATAGAATTCCATTCCATAAGACAAACAAAAATTAATCAATAATATTTATTTATTAACATAAATAACTAAAATATTAATTTCAATATTAAAATATTATATAATAGTCTCCTGTTCTTTAATCATCCCACGGCGGACTGTGAATTCCGTCTCATTATTATATTGCCACCTGCGCTGTTCCAACCAAATCAAGTTCTCGATTCTTCTTCGGCTTTATCATGTAAACCAACGGTCCACTTTAGCTTCCCCGTTCCCGTTCACCGTGCCGTCGTTAAACATTCCTCCCATGGCGTCGACCGACCTCACCGATCTCGCCGGAGCTGACGGATCTGAATCCAATTGCTCCCTCTTTCCGCCTGGAGACGAAGGCGACTCGGCCACGCCCAAGTACGATCAGCCGCTCCTCAAACCCGACTCCCCCACCGCTACCTTGGCCTCCGACGCGGTACCGATTTCTTCCGAGGAGTTGGATAGGAAGTATGCCCCCTACGTGCGAAGGGATGCCTACGGCGCGATGGGAAGGGAGAAGCTCCCTCTGACGGAGAAGATTTTCTTGGGGATAGCGGCGGTGACGCTGGTGCCTATTCGCGTGGTTGCGGGGGTGCTGATACTTGTGTTTTACTATCTTATTTGCCGGATATGCACGTTATTCTCCCCTCCGAGTCGGGAGAATGGCCAGGAGGATTACGCTCACATGACTGGGTGGAGGAGGGAGGTGATTGTGCGATGCGGGAGATTTGCCTCTAGGGCAATGCTCTTCGCGTTTGGTTTTTACTGGATCAAAGAGACTCGTCGGGGCCTTGGTAACGAGGTACTACCAGATTGAAGTAGAAATCTCTCTCCTAGTATTCATCCTAAAGAACATATTTTTATTATTAAATACCAAATTTCTAAAACTATGTTTGTAATGACAACTTCGATCCATATTTATTATCAAATCATGAAGTTACATGAATACCTTTTGATTTGCGAAGTTTTTTGTTTTCCTGAATCAGAAGGTACGATGTCAAAAAGAGATTGTCAAGTAGATAAATGCAAAAATTAACGTCAAAATGTGGTGATGCTGAAGTAGATTCAACCATATGTGCATAGTCAATGGCCATGACAATCTCACTGACAATTATGATTCTGCCTCTATTAGTAGTTATAAGAAAAGGCTACCCCTGTGAGACTTAGATAATTAGCATAATGCAAATGAATGAAGGTGCAATTTTTTATTCATAGTCGATATCAAATTAGTCCATATTCTACTAGGTGGGGTCCACTAATATTCCATAGTTATTAAAATCACCAAAAAAAAAAAAAAAATTGGGTTACTGGTTCATTGGGCTATCCAGTAGGTCAAATGGTTGGACTAGGTATCGAATTATCAATCCCAAAATTAATTGAGGAGCTAATAGTTCAGTTACCTTGATTAACTTGCCAGTTGCATAACTATTGCAACAATATTAAATTTTTACTATAAAAATCATCTTTATACATTATCTGATTAACATATCTAATTTTCTAGAACCTAAAAAATACGTATTGATAAAAAGGCATCTTTACCCATCTAATATTAAAGTAGACAAATAGGACAGCCAGATGAACAATTAAGTTTTTTCCCCCCTATTTTTTAATGTTTTTATTTGTTGTTATGTCAAAGTTTTAAAAAGATACCTCTGGCCATCTACTATGAAGGTAGATTAGTGGATATTTTGAAAATTTTGGGAGTAAATAAACTGGTTTAGAAAGCTGGCCAGTTCTACCGGTTTGACAAACACTGGTGAGTTCAACCAGTTTTTATCCAGATAGAATGCAGATCTGATCTCTTAAACAACTCGACCAGATCAAAACCAGATTTGTGTCTGCTAATTGGATCAGATGGCCTATCTGGTTTTAGTACCTATAGTTAACCTATTGTATCCCTTTTAAGGAGTGTGGTTGAATTATATCTCTAAACTAATTTGAGCAATTCAAATTTTAAACAAATTAGCACAATGTAAACTTAGCTAATTCACAAAATATGAATGGATGAAATTGCAAAAAGTGAGATGCATAATTGAAATCTAATCAACTTACTGTGCATAATTGAAATTATGGATCTTATTACCCTAGCTGCCCTATTATTTATGTCAATGATTATACTTTTAGAGAACTTGTCCTAGATTGTTTCTTTTCCTAATTTGCTTAAGAATATTACTTGTGTTGCTATTTCAGATTGGACTCTGAATTATATTCACTATTCGCCTTTGCATTCTACCTTAACATAGATTGGGTCAGTACGACCTTAATTCTTCTAACTATAAGGGAGTTGTAATTTTACTTCAGGCAGGACTAGGATTATGCAGGGTCCCAAGAAAAATAAAATTCTCTCATCAGTTCTATACATCTATTAACTTCATGAATTATGTTGAATCGTAAAGTTTTGTGTTGTAATAAAGTCACTGTGCTGACCTTTTAAACAAATACAAGTCTTCATGCTTAGGAGATCTTTCACTTCCAGATGTAGGTACCCTTATGGAGCATTACATTTTTTTTGTTATTGTTCTAAACTCCACAATCTTCTAAATCAGGTCAATGAATTTGAAAGACCAGGTGCCATTGTTTCAAATCACATTTCTTATGTGGATATTCTCTATCATATGTCATCAGCCTTTCCAAGTTTTGTTGCAAAGGTGTGTTACTTTTTCCTTTTAACAAATGTAGCTAAATTATGAGGATATTATGCTTTGAATTTTTCAGCTAACATATTTGAACTTTGTCATTTTTTCTGAAGAGATCAATAGCTAGTCTTCCCTTGGTTGGTCTCATCAGGTACTTTTCTTCTATTATTTTCTCATTTAGACTTGTAGTTTACTATACCCTTTTGTTATTTGACAATTGTGTAGTTACCATAACTCTGGATTCAGCTATTATGTCTATTCGTGCATGTCAAGTTATCAAGTTTTTTCTCTTGAAAATCTATTTTTCAATCTTGATGAAGAGAAATTTATATTATTTCTCCATTGCTTCCTCCTCTTTCATTTTCTACTCTTCTCTCTGTCTTTGCTCATAAGTATTTGTGAAACTTGAGCTTCATCTTACCAGATTTTACAAGCTAAAATATATATGGTAGAAATGGAAGTACATCTTCTCTTATTACATCCCATCATGGATTTTGGCAATTTGCACATACCTGATAGAAACAATAGTGATTTCCTTTTTCTTGTTACATACCAAGATGGATTTTGCACAATATCTTTAAATGTCATGCAAGAATTTCATGATTTATGAATAACAATAGACAAGATTATGTACTATGCTTTATGCCTCTCATTACTTGTATAAATGAGCTAGATGGAATGATGATACTAGTTCCTTTTCTTTGCAGCAAGTGTCTTGGTTGTGTCTATGTTCAACGGGAATCCAAGTCATCTGATGTTAAAGGGGTTTCAGGTATGTTTTCACTGCAAATCTACATGGATTATAGTATCATATATGTATTGGACAATACTGGGGTATTCGTGAAAGAAAATTCTTGATCTGTATTGTTACAACGTGGATGATCTATAGCTATAATGAAGACAAAAGGTATAGTACATCAAAATCATAATGACTTTCTATATGGTGAAGGACGTGTAGTAATTGAGAGTTAGGAAAGTTAAATGCTTAAAAACAAGCGTCTATGTCTATAATAAATATATTTTGTTGTTAATCTCTGTCTATTTGGTGTACATTTATATTTCTAGCATCTTTAACATCCCATAGCTATAAACCTTTTGGTTCAGTTTTCCTCCATTGTTTAGCATGCTTCTTTAATTGCCTCCTGTTTTATTTCTTAGGTATTGTCACAGAAAGAATCCAGAAATCCCACAAAGAGAATCTTTACCCAATGATGTTGCTCTTTCCAGGTCAACATGCAAGACTGTTCATTCTTATCTTTGACTTTTAATAACCATATGGTTTTTTTAGGTTGACAATGGCTTGGTATGAATTGCTTTCCAATTCAAAATGTTATCAGATTATTATGGAATCATGTCATTATTAAGGAAACAGTGGATAGATGCAGGGTTCGTAACCTTCCAAAAATATAACACTGGGCTTATAAGCTGCTCAAACATTACTCAGAACATGGTGAACCCCTGCAAGGATTTCTTATAAAGTAGTGAGTGATGTAGTTAATTCAATACCAGATAATTAGCTGGCAATTCTGATATAGAATACTTTTGATAAAAAATACATCATTTAATCTCGATTGATTGCTAGGGTCAACATTGCAAGTAGGGTTTGACTAAATTATTGACTAGAAGCCATCATCTTCTCATAGCATTGGACACCAAGTATGACAATGAGCTTAAAAACCATCCCTGTTTGACATGAGACTGGAGTCATAAGTCATCTTCAAACCTTTTGGACTTTGCTTCACCATTCCATATGCCACTTTCTGCAAAATAGTCATTCAACAGATAATGTTCTTGGAACACTTGATCATTTAAATATTTAAATGTTCAAGGAAGGGCAATTAAAGCCACCAACTTGCACTAAAAATCTCTAGGTTAGATTTTCCTGACATACTGATTTGACAATTGGCAGCTGCTTTAATATCATAAGGTTCTTTCTATGTGGTTTATTGTCTTCATTTTAGTGGGATGCTACTACCTAGGGACAAAAAACTCAGGGGCCTCACATCGACCTAGTTTCCCAGTTTTTCTAGAAAACTCAAAACTTAACTCGATATAAATATATAATTTTGTAATTATTTATGTGTTGTATGATGAATATATTATATATGTCCAAAGAAACCTGAAACCTTAATTGAACCCTTTGTTTCACATTTTTCCATAGACTGAATCAATTCTGATTGAGTTTGTTCAGAAACCCACATTGACCTGATCCGATCACTCCCCTAGATAATCCATTCTGAACAATAATTTGTATGAACACCTCCACTTATTACTAGGTCAGTAGCACACACAATGATCCTTTGCCACCATAAATCTTCATCGTCCAGGGAAAGGATTGTCTTGTATTTTTGACACAAAGTTTCTTCATATTAAACTCAAACTGGCTAGTATTAATTCATTATTAAACTTTTTGATAGTGATTTGGTTATTCAATGTTGACGGATCAAGGATTAAAATTGTATTATTGGATTTATCGAGGTCGCAGTTAGTATATGTCACTTGTGAACACTATATTGACCCTGTCACCCTGATTCCGGAAGAAAAGGAAATAGAATAATATACTGGTATGCTGTCAGCTATGGAAATAAATTGAACTTTTTACTTAGTATGGTTTTTGTATAGTAAACTGCTTGCTTATCTTCTTACCCTTGGACAGTTAGTAGTAAGTACAGAGTATAATAATAGGCAAATGACCACACCAACATGAACTTGATCTAAATGAGCATTTTCCATGCATTTGGAGAGAAAATTTTGAAATATTTGTCATATTCATAACAAGGAGCATAAATAGTTACGAAGAGAGCAATGACGATAATGTGTACATCACACAACTTTGGCATGGGCAACAGCAACCAGACTACAAGATTAAGCTCTTTTAATACTGAATTTGTTACTAAATGATTACATGTGTATGCATATATCTACACAAATGAAGTCGTGTTTTCAATATTCTTTCTCACAAACATGCATTATGCAAACTTTCACTTTTATTCAATTTAACTAATTCAGCTAATGTGGTTGTAATTTGTTATCTTAATTTCAGAGGGAACTACTACAAATGGTGATTTTCTTCTTCCTTTCAAATCTGGTGCCTTCTTAGCCAAAGCACCCTTGGTTCCAGTTATTCTTAGGTATCCTTACCATAGATTTAGTCCAGCATGGGATTCCATATCAGGGGTGAGGAATCACCGACCCGCTTGTCGATTAATATTTTTTCCTTCATTTCAACTTATTTAGTACATCTACAAGATGCTTGGGAAGAGATTTTAATGATTTTGATAGAATTTTTGTAGTATTAACTCAGAGTTTGTGTGCCTGCGTTTGGTGGGCCAATGATCCAAAGGTTTGGTTGATTGCATGCAAGTCGATTGTTCAACAATAGTCTCTCATCACCTTGCTTGCAATTTAACAGTTAAATTGAACAAAATGCATAATGTGCAAAAAAAAATAAAAAAAATAACAATGGAAACAATGTAATACATAATTTTTTTTTTAAAACCCATATATGACGATTGATTTTTTACATTTGATACTGAGCATGTAGCATGTGTAAGTTTTTTTTTAATATCCATGTTAGACACCTAGATCCATACTTGTATCAGATGCTTGTACCCAAGTCCAAGCAATGTAGATTTGTACCTTGTAAATTAAATTATCACTTTAAATTGAACTTATAATATACCAGTATGCAAGTAGTTCGGCCCAAAAGTAATAATTGGATGCAATCGTCTAAGTTGATGCCAAAAGAATCGTTACTCTTGAAGTGACATGTGTATGTTATTCCAATTGCAAGAATCCTAACTTCTAATGGTTTAAGTCAACTATTCTATAACTATTTATAGCAAATGTAATGATATAGTGACTAAGGTGTAATATCTTGGCCAGATACTGAGATGGGTCTTGACTGTATTTAAATATTATTACTGTCAAAGCAACATAGATGTGTTTACCTTGTAAAGAAATTATCCCTTTGAATTGACTTACAATATACGAGAATGCAAATTGTTGGGGCCAAAAGTAATAATTGCATCTAAATCGATGCCCAACATATTGGTATTCTGTAAGTGACACGTGTATGCTATTCCCATTGCAAGCATCCGAACTTCAAATGTTTTAAGTCAACTCTACTGTCACTTCAGTACGTTGACACTTGAATGGGCTGGTACTAATTGGTATCAACTAGGTTTTCAGTCAGTGTCAACCCACTCTCCATCTACTACATAGAGCTTGTTTTACTGCAAAAACCCATGAAATTGCAAATTATAAAACTAAATTCACTGAAACTTGAATGAAATGACACAAAAACATAATTACATTATTAGATCAGTACCATAACTTCTTAGTCAAAACCTCTTTGCTATTTATTTGGCATCTCTATGTATAATTTAAGATGCCTCTAAGGCCCAGTTCTAATTATGAGTGCCATTGATTTTGACTCTCCAAATAGGGATCCTTCTTATTAGAATCCCCTTGTGTTCCATTCTAATCAAACTGCTTTAGATTTATATTCCCATTGGAACCTTGGACTCGTCTGCTCCTCTTTGGGCAATTGAGCTTGCTTGCTTCATCTATCATAGCTTTGTTGTAGAACTCATTGCCTTGTTTCTTAATCTGTCTTTCTTTTATGTTCTTAGTCAGCATTATTGTTCTTGGCGCTGCTTAGATGCACATGTTTTGCTGATGGATTTTGTGTTCCAGAGTTCTTTGACATTCTGCTGGATTTTGGGCATTGTATTAATTTGTATGAATATACAATGTGAAGACTGGTTTACAACTTCACATCAATATTATTTCCTCAGAACATCTGTTCTCATAGCGATTTATTATGAAGTAGATTTTCATTTGATGACTGTTCATTCAACACACCTAAGTGACATGGCGTAGTATGTCTACGCAATATTTGACCAGTACCAAATGTCATGGATGTAAGAGTTTTAAAAGCCATCCTATTTCATTGTCATTTTAACTACACGGAAGCAGGCCACCCAACTCCATCTCGTGTTTCATGTATGTCAGTTTTAATTCTCCTGTTTCATGGATGTCAATATATTTTTTTTTTTTGTTCCTTCTGAAGTTACTACTCCATTAGCATTTTTAATAAACTTATATGATGTTAGATTCATCCTTGTTCGTGTTAATTGTGAGCCCCTTAATTTACCCACCTGTTTTCCTCTCATTTTATGGAATTTGCAGGTGCGCCATGTTTGTTTGCTTCTTTGTCAATTTGTAAATCATCTTGAAGTGATCCATTTGCCTGTTTATTATCCTTCCGAGCAAGAAAAGGAGGATCCCAAAATCTACGCTAACAATGTGCGGAAGCTAATGGCAACTGAGGTATGCTTGTTCCCTTTCTAAGGCAGATACACTCAAAGATGTACGATTTGGCTTGATATGAAAGTCCACTTTACTTCTTTACATATTATAGTGTCCCTTTCTCTGAACATACATCGAAGATGTATGTTCGAAGATGTATGTTCTTCCACCTTTTTGTAAATAAATCTTCGCGTATTCTGATGTATCAATTTAATGGTGTCTAATTGCGGGTTCATTTTCTCCAGGGAAATCTAATGCTTTCAGATGTTGGACTTGCCGAGAAACGAATCTACCTTGCTGTGCTGAACGGTAATAGTCTACCTTGTGTTATACGTCGGAAAGATGATTGAAAACTTATTACAAGACTTGTATCAATCAATTAACTCGATTTGTTCCATATGTTATCCTTTTAACTACTATGGCTACACTTCACTTTCTAAATAAAAGATCAGGTGCTTATTTACTATTCTTCTACAGAATTCCCAAACCGTTCTGTGTTTTATGTTGCCAATTTTATTTTTCAAAAAATATAATCGTATAAATGGAAATTATTCTAAATCCTCTACTATTTTTAACCAGCTTGTGTTCCTTTTGTTTCATGGCGCGAGGTGATCGTTGCCGGACTGCATCACGAGAAACTAAACTATCAATCTGTTCTTGATGCAGGTAAGCTTTTTCAAAGTTATTGGGATTCTCTCCTTGTAGATTATTTATTTATTTTTTGTATAATCTCAATAGCAACAAAACCCCTAAAGAAGCAAAATCACGACATCCCGCCTTTCTCGAATCTTCTGCTCAGCCCTCAAACTACTGCAGCACCCCAAAAAAACCTAGGATAGAAAGAAAAAAAAATGCTCGAGGTAAAAATTACCCCCACCTCGTATTTAGCTTGTTGTTGTTGTTGTTAGTTGCAGTGATAACTTTGTATCAGTCACTTACTTAACAATTTTGTTTTGATTACAAGAAAAGTTCACAGAAATGATAAATATGGAGATTAGCTGAGATGTGTCATGTGTTTCCTAGACCAACAACTGAGATTTACTCTCTTTCTAACCTTGATGTTGTGTTTCTTACAAACATTAAAAAGGAAAAAAGAAAGAAATTTAGAAATGGTGCAGTGAAAAAGGCACATAATATATTAATGGACTTCTAGTTTAATCCGTAGAAAAGTTTTTTTTTTTTTTTTCTGAATTCATACTTCTTTAACTTATGATAATTACAGACAAATTAATTCAATTGAATTTGGGTTAAATAGATGAGATTTTAAATTGATCTAATTTTGTTTGATTAGATTTGAATAAAATAACATGGCTTTATCTTAAACTATATTTGGTTCGTTGTTATAAATCATCGCTTTGATAATTTATTTATAAATAATGTAAATATATTTATCAAAATTAATTTAATTTAATTAATTTTAAAATTACAGTATTCAAAATTTATTTAACCCGATCTAAATCAAGTCAATGTGACAATCTTTGTGTACTGAATCAGCCAACAATAAGGACACAACAGTCTAGCAAATAGGTCATCTCCAAATAACTTGGTATACATCACAATCTTAGGGCAAGTGGAACTCAAAATTATGTTCCCTAACCATCTAATGAGACGATAGTACCAAAGTCACAAACAAGCACAATGCAATAGCAACATTGCTTAAATTAATGGCAAGATTAATTTTTCCATCTCATGCACACTAATAATCCATCTAATCCTATTCTACTATGAGTTGATGTAGTTTAGACTCTAATTCGCCTTGCTCTTCAGCATCACCATCCTCTTCGTCCTCCCCATCTGGATCATTCTCGCCCAATGAACCAAGTACTTCCTCAGAGTTTTTGTCCTTTAGTTTTTCCTTGACCTCGTCGATGCCTTCATCCGGTATAAAATTCCCATTTATGTTCAGCAGTTTAAAGTCAGGTTTATGTGAAACTACCTATGCTAAGCATCTTGCCCCTACCCTCCTTGTCATGTTACTACTCAAATCCAGTTCCTCAAGTTGAAGATGATCGTCTTCCAATGCTTTGCTGATGAAAACTGCACCCTGATCCTTCAGTTCGTTCTCAAACAAGAAGAGTTTCTGAGTGATTTTTGGCAGTGATGCAATCAACTAATGCTGGGGCAGCATTTAGAGTGATATCATTCCCGCCAATATCCAAGACTTGTAGAGAAGGCGCAAAAGCTCATTAGCAATGGCAATAGCTCCCTTGTCCTCCAAATTGAGATAGCTAAGGTAGATTTCAGTAACATGCACAAGCTTTTCCATGGCTTTGCTTAGGGCTAGCCCAGCGTTGACACCAAAAATATTATCACGGAGATCAATCTTCCTTAAATGAGTGCAGGTCTCCAAAGCCTTGGCCAACTCAATTCCACCATTAGAGCCTACCCTTGTCGACGAGCATCTGAAATCCTCCAGTAAAGGAGAACGTTTCAGAAGTTCAGAAATAGCAACGGCACCCTCATCACCTGTCATATTGTTGTTGAAATGGAGTGTTGTAAGCTTGTCGGTTGAAGGAATCAACTCACATACAGCTTTTGCAGCTTCCTCAGAGATTCCATCATTCATCAAGTAAAGCTCCCCTAAATCTTTCTGTGATTTTAAAAGTGCACCAAATGCTCGGATGCCCTTCTCACATTGTCAGACAGGTTAAGATATCTGAGAACTGTACCTTCCAAAGCAAAGGAGAAAATTTTCATAACTTCAAGATCATCATCCTCTGGCTCCTGCAACAAAATATGACAGATATACTTCAGTCAGCTGCTTTTTAAGAGAAATCAGAATCGGAGCTGCAAGGTGAGCTGCCTCAACACTGAAGCTTCAATTACTAAAATAAATTTTGTTGTATGAGTTTCCTTGCACAGTTAGTGGCCTAAGAAGCTTTATCTCCTCCTTAGCCCGATAAATGTCCTCTTTCCACCAGAAATATCAAACAAAGTTTCAACAGTTTAAGCAAGCTCACCAACTGCTGCGAATTCTCCATTTTCTTTGGCTGTAGGACCTCTTTTAAGAACTTCCAACATTAACTTGCCACTTTGCTTTGCATAGGACTGAACTGCAGAGCTTCCATCGCCATCGAGTTCATTCTGAAAATGTTCACTGGCAGCGATAAAACATTCATCTTTAATGCGCTTGGCATTCTCATAGGCCTCTTACTTGCTCAACAGTCCATACCTCCTGGAGCAGATTGTTTCCGAGGAAAGATTCTTTGTCATATTGTCCAAAAGCATCGCTCTGGTGCTTGCATTGGGAGGCCATAGTTTAATGGAGAATGTGCTAGTTAGAACGTCTGATACAATTGGATCCATAACAAAACACTGAAACCCCTGCCTAGAAAGTAACTGCAATGAAATAAAGGCGTCGCAACAATTACATGAGAGAAAAAAATATCCAAGAAAAGAAAAGGAACTAAGAATAAGAAATAGAGAGCTGGAAAAGAACAAACGAATGTTGGAGAAAGGTGCACAAATAAGTCCAATTTAACTGAATAAACTGGTGGCATATGATTTTAATTTAAGACTGTACAAAACATAAGTTCAATTTTTATATCTGAGTGATAGAGTATTCACAAAGGAAAAAAGAATTGCTTAGATTTGATAAATTCATTTTTATTGTCTTGCATTTTTCATTCTCGAATGTAAGGAACAAGACACATTTGGTCGAGGCAAACTCTGATGTCATGAGAGCAAGTCAAAATTTTCAGTACATAGAAAGTACACGCAAAACAAACAATGAGAATCAAATTATGTATCTGCTCTCCAACAAGTCTATAAACTACACAAATGACCAACTAATCTGTATGTTTTTTCCTGGTTTCATGCCTCAATTGTGCACAAAATGGACACCAGACTAAACAAATAATGAAATAAAAATCTTGCCTACAAACAACATGCAACTTCAAAGAGAGCTTGCTCCTGTTACTATTATGATACAAATTTGATTCTGAACCATTTCAATCTCTTTATTCATCAACTTATAACAACCAGAACAACCTAAATAAAACAGACCATGGGCAATAAATTATAACTAAAAATAATTGAAAAAGAAAAACTATCAGAGACTTTGAACTTGGTATTAACTCTAGCAAAGTTATAGAAATAAAATACAACATCAAAACCGCATTTTCTCATTGATAACAATAAAGGTACTACTAGTTAAACTGGCATTACTTTTAGAATCATTGCCGCAAATTATACCCCAATCTCCGATTGTCCTGAAAGATATTCGCATTACACTTCAGAAATACTTTGGGGGATTTCACTTAACAATAGATGTGTGCACAAAGCATACAATGAACTGAAGTATACAGTTGGATCATTTAGAACTCATTCGAGAAGAAGTATAACTCCCGTATCCTAAACAAATGAAGGAAAACTAGTAACAATGTTGTGCTTGTTTTACAGAGAGAGAAAAAAATAGAGGAAAACTCTATGGCCGGACCTTTTGTAATGCCAAAGAGGCCATC
>JBAMIB010000086.1:2837717-2848272 GCA_037177415.1 Kaempferia rotunda | reverse complement strand
AGTGATCATTTTAACTTTATGAGGGAATTCTCTTTCCAATTCACACCTAAAGAGGTGTGAATTGATTTGAGGGGTTAGTAGGGAATTGAATTCCAATTCCCTACTAATTCCGTGATAAAAAGTTATACAAAACAATGGAATTGAATTTCAATTGTGAAGGAATTTAATTTCATCGGTTTCTAAACAGGATGTAATAGTACATGTAACTCACCCGCTCGACCTAGTCAAGTCCACTATGACAACTCTACATGCGCTAGTCACCAGCCTAACTCGTGGAGTCTAACCTGATCAACTCCGTGATGATACGTAAGGAGTTAATAAGTTTCTTTTCTATGATTTTACTGAAATTCCACATTTCTCTTAGATGATAACTCAGTCTCGTAGTAGCTGCCCTTTGTAGCTTGTACTGGGGTGGGGCTGCATTCTGGTTGGTGATGGGGGACGAATAGATAGTGTCAGAAACAATCAAAGTGTTTGGTGTGGGTGGGGTTGCTTGGCTTGGGAGAAAACCTCTGTACCATATTCGTCTAATGTCAGGGCAAATCTTACTGATCTATCAATTAATTCTCTCGACCATTTGGCTGATAGCTTGCTTGCTTGCTTGGGAGGGTAGCTACCATTGTTAATCAAGGAAGGTAGGATTTAAACATCGACGGTGGGTTGGGCAGTGGGCACAGCCTTGGGATAAGTTGAGCAGATGGTACCAGATTCTACTTTGCTAAATCTTCACTGCCATCTTAAATTGCTGCCCAACTCGAGGGTTCTGCAATAACGCGTATATCTCCATCGTCATGCCTCACAAGAAGCAGCATCGAACTTTTAACAGGAATAGCTGCTATATTCAAAAGTGATCATAGGGAAAGTTAACTCGCAGCAGCGAGTTTAATATGGAAAAAATCTTACAATTTAAGAGGCCATTATCTAGGCAAAGACTGTGAGCGGTCATCAACATCCATCGATTCGAATATTGAAACGGTTTGCTCGCATTGAATGGAAAATGACAGTTGCCGACTCCTTATACGTCACTTTAATTGCGTTGCCGAGTGCATAATTGAAATCGACTCGATCAGGATCAGGATCAGGATCAGGATCAGGATCAGATCAAGCCATGCACTGATCAGCTTTTGGAAGTCCTACCTTACGGATACAAATCTCGTAGAAAGATCCTAAAATCAAATTTTGTCATTCGGTGGATAAAAAAATCAAATAAAATCGAATCAATTTGCTAATCAAATAGTCTATGTGGCATCCAAATAAATGACTTTATGATAAACCCAAATCGGGTAGCCAACTCACTGTGTAAACAGACTACTCATTCGATTGGCTCTACCGAGCGGATCAACGAATCGAAGGTAACACAGCACCACGAAGCAAAGCTCCAATAACCAATCGAATGGACCATTTGATCAATCGATTCACTTCTCTTTGGAAGATAAATGCAAGAACAAGTATCGAATGGATCAAACAAGTCGGCCAAATGCTTCGTCGAACAAACCAAACAGGTTGGCCGAATGACTCGCTGAATGGACCAAACAAGACGGTAGAACAACATGTCGAATGAACTGAACAAGGTGGTTGTTTGGTTCTAAACTCACCTACCATTTTTATTGCTTAGTGCAACGATTAAATTAGAATATCAGCTGTTTGATGATGCGCACTGCAATTCCTTGTATGAAGGAAATTTCAAATTCTGACACGTACAGATTATACGTTTAATTAAAGAAAGATAGATGTTTACGCCATTTATGGAAGCTCGTTGATCCCCGCGTCAAGTAATGTCTATGTATAAATAAGGATTTTTCATAAGCTACGGAGGTATGTCATCACTATTATTCTACGCTTTATCAATTCTCCATTAATGTTATTCAACGATCATAGCATTACCTTGAGCGTCTGAGGACTAAAAATCAGAATGTCTCCCTGTTCCCAACTTGATTACCAACGTTCATTTTCAAGTTGCTTATTGATGTGCAAAATAAAATAAAAAAATATTATAAATATCATCTAAGTCTTCGTCAGCGACACACCTCTAATTTTTCAAAATCGATCTACACGTTTATAGGCAGATCAGCTACTGAACTTATAGATGTTTAATATTAATTAGTCACACTAAGCTGAACAAAACAGTGTGCGTGTTTACCAAATAGTAAGAATAATAATAAAATCTGGAATTGATTGCAGCACTGCACGTGGTCACCGTGGGAAGGATCGTGGCGCGTGGAAGGCTTTGATAGTCGTCCGTGGCGGCATAAACTTGGCCGTTCCAGATTGGACGTCTCGCCGTGCCGCGTGCCGTCCGGTCCTCCTCCTTCCTTCCTTCATCGAGGAGGCGTGCGAAATCAAACAACGAACTCGTAGCGCGTACGCGAGTGGCGGGGGCTTAATTTAAAGGCAGTCAGCAGGATATGCAGCCGCGTGCAGCGTGCTGGCATACGTGGCACGCCCAGAGGCAGACGCGGCCACCGGCGCGGCGCCACTAGACTGCACCGGTGGTTCTCCACCCTCGCGCACCGCTCTACACGTTTGCCAGAACTATTCTCCTTAGCCCTCCTCTATTTCGCTGTAGTATTTCATCGCCAATTCTAATTAACTCAGCTATTTTGAGGGTGGTCGGTTCGGTTTCATAAAAATTTTCCATACGTCACTATAATAAATCGAGAAATATTCATGGTGAATGATCTAGAAACCTAACATCCATTAATTTCAAACCTCATTTGAAATAAAAATCTCTGTAAATGCGTCAGGAATCAAACTATAGGTGTCTGAGATACAACTGAATATCCGAGGCTCCCAATTCAATAAAGAAAGCATGTGTCCGTGCATCTATTTTTAGATTTAGCTCAAAAATCAGTTTGTCTAAAGATCCACAATGGAACAACAGAGTAATCTGATTAAAGAAAAATAATGTTCCCGTATTCCCTCTATTTTCCGTATGTATACAAGAAATACAGTTGCTTGTAAATTGTCGTTAAAAGAAAAACAATAAATAAATAAATTGCGTTAAAAGAATCTGAGTATCTATTTGAGGTAAGCTAAATGTGTATGAAGTTTCAGCTCTGTTTCCATGTCTCACTTTATATAAACGAAACAAAGTCAAAGTACAAGTGCTAAATAATATGCCATAGATTCTATGAGTTTTCACAGGTCTAAGTCCAACATGGACTCCTAGAATTATCTAGTATCATTCTGTCAATAGAAAGGCATTTAATTTGACTTTGAATACTCTGAACAATGGATTGCCACATGCAAAAGAAGAGGTAAGCAGGATGAGAACTTTCTATGCAGCAACTTGGGGAAGGAAGACAAACGAGGCATCAGGACAAGCCTGCCATATCCGCAAGACCGCAAGTGGGCTTCATGTACCAATGAACAAAAAAACCAAAACATTGCCAGCTGCTAATTTCTTGATAATTCTGTTCAGAGCTCTCTGCTGCCGAAGGAAACAAAGGGCCCATGGTTGAATCCTGCGTATTAAGTTCAAACCCAACCTGGGGACTGGAACGAGATTAACAACAACACCAACAAAACCAGAAAAATAAATAATAATAATAATAATAATAAAACCTAAACTGATGCAATGTGTAAAAGGACACCGAGCATTTTGATTTTTTCCTTCTTTTCTGCACCTTGGTCATGCTGTCAGAGATGGAAGAAAGAGACGGGGCAGCGGTCACCATCCACCAAACAAACAAGAGGCCATCCTGAACATGTCACTTGGTTGCATTCATGCGTGTTGCAGGAGAAATAATTGAGGGAAAAAGGACTGACATAATTCGGTGAACGACTTCCTTCCCTATTTCAATAGGAAAGTACATGGGGATTTCCTGAAGAAAGAATTTAAAGTTTCCTGGGTACATTGGATGGAAGCTACGTCGAAAAGGATTCGTAATAAATTGCACAAAGAAAAGCAAAGCAAAATGAGAATCGTCAATCATAACCAAAAGTATCAGGCATTAAAGAAGAGAAAACGATTGTGGACCGGATTGAATACAATGATAAATGTTTCTAAGATAATCTCAGAAGCCCCCTGTCAGTATGACGATGACCGTTCATGATCAGTGAATCACATTATAGTTCAGAGTTTGATAGTTCTACTTCTGTAATCAGATCCAGTAAAGAGAGTAACCAGGAGTTTGATATTGTTGTCTTATTTCTGAATTGCAACTTTCTAAGAATCACAACTCTGGATGAATTGAGTTCGAAGTAAATACTGAAGATAAATATTTCAACAAGTAAGGTGCACAGATTGATTATGCATTCCAAGTGCACTTCAATAGACAAAACAACTCTCTTGTATGTGCAGGTTCCTAATAGATAGTGTAATAGCTCTCTTAGAATAAGAATTTATTACAGCCAGAGTTTGGCTCAGTCAACTACTGTTAAAATTAAAGATTGCTGATCTACAATTTGTTCGACATACTTTCTCCATTAGGAGAGGCATTTGAATACATAGTGTAATAGCTCCCTAGATGTATCAACTATTTAATCAATCTGGATAATGCATTTTAGATTCAGAATCAGCAATTATTTCAACACAAAATGAGGCCTCTCTTAAGTGCCCCCGCTGCCAATACCTCTGCACCTGTGAATCCTCATCTTGAGGATTTGGAGAAGTGGCATTTAACCCTAATACAAGCATTAGGCCTCTTCAAAAGTAATAGCAAGAATGTAGCAACTTATAACTGCACTCAATGTCTCAATCTCAGATAAGCAGTTTCATATTATCTTGCATCAATGCTTGAGCACAAGTTGAGCTTTGAAATCCCACTGAGGAACTTAGCAACCAAGGGTTGATCCATCACAATTTTATCTATCGAATCAATGAAACAAAACAGTCTACTTCCAGTTTAGTGTTCTTAAAGAACATGGACAATTATCAAATGTTTAGAATAACTAACGTGAAATGACCAGCCGACACAAGGAGAAGTCTTTTATATACAATGTCATTTTAAGAAGATGAAACCAAGGACTTCATTGATTTAACGCCTCAAAAAGCTGCAGCAATACAATGATAACAAACGGGCAAAGAATAACAAAGAGCTCAGAGATAATGATATAGCAAGTAGCAAAACAAAAAAACAAAACTTAGCAAACAAGGGATTCATGAAGAGAATGGATTAAAGACTGAAAAATGAAGCAGCCCAGACAAACAACACAATGAAAAGACTAATTAAATAATAGTTCGTTTAAGTTTGTAAAATCTTCATAATGCAGTTCAGACAACTAGAAAGCCGGGAAAGATACAAAAACAAACATCAAAATGAACTCCATTCCAACTGAAATTGAGATTGTCGATTAATAAAGGCTGCACCACCGAAATTTAGGAAAATTAGTATGTCTCGAGAAAATTGCTCTAGAAGATCTAGATATTTGTAATTCTATTTCTTTCTAAATGAGGTAGTCACTAGTCACAGTTCAAGCATGTTGTTGGTCGGACAAGATGAAAATATCAAGTATGAAGAAGTTATCTGTAGGAAGAGCCAAAGGGGTGGTGATCCTTTTCGTATCAAGTGAATGAAATGAATGAACGCATGAGGTAGGAACCACAAGGAATTATTTAATAAGAGCAAGCATAACTGTTAACAATGAATAACATTTCTACATAGTTAAAATCTCGATCTTTCAGAATGAGGATAAAAAGAATCAAATCTGACATCTATCAAATATCTTTTTAGAAATTTTATGTAGAAGGTTATAAGTAAATTTCTGCTTGGATAAAAATTTAATGCATATCCAAAAACCTAGAAAATGACAGAGTATAATTAGATAGTTAGAAAATGTGACATGACAATGGAGATAGAGGAAACATTAAAAGCTATAGTCCCTATGCAAGACTCATGCACGGTTATCAAATTTTCTCCAGTAGACTCAAATCTAAAATATTACTCTTATGCATAGTGATAATAATGATACAAGTCGGTATCTTTCTGAAAAATATAATCGCATAATCAACCTAAAACTCAAACATAACTTCAAGTATTATAAAAAAAAAAATCAAACAGAAACATAAGCTCAACCTTAAGAATTAGCAATAAGCAGAAGAATGCACAAACTCAAATAAAAGTTAGAAAGTATTGATGTTTGAAGCAGAAGAATGCACAAACTTGAACAAAAGTGAAAATTTGAAGTTTCAAGTATTATCAATATGTGCTTAACCACCATGCCATTGTCAAAGATCAAGTTCCAACATATTGCTAAATAAGAATACAACTTTTTTGAATAACAATGAATGCCAACAAATCTCGGCATGTCATGTAAACTGACATCAGCATCCACATCTTCCATGTCATAAACATCCTCATCTTCCCCTTCTCTATGTCCAATATTAAATCAGTGGAAGGACGTTGCTTAATTTCAAAACCAAATTAGAGCTGAGTCCACTTATGAAATCACACCGAGTTCAAGAGTTTTACATCTGTGAAAGCAATTCTATGTGAAAGCAATTCTATGTGAACTCAATTCTATCTCAAGTCCTTCCACTTTGACTTGTTTCAACAATATCTGGTCACAAACTACAACCATGCGTGCATGATAATTACTACTCTACGAAGTTGATACAATTATGAAAAGAAAAAGGTGGCACACAAATCATTGAATGTACAAATATTCTCATAAGAAAACTATAAGGTAACAGACATGTCAGATCCACTTTAGCTTGTCAAAGCATAGCTCTAGAGAATGAGCTAACTTTATAACTTGCTTGAAATAAGCATTACCATGGTATTATAATTTCAACAATTTGCTATCACATGCTTAGTTGAGAATAAGCACCAAAATCATAGTAAAAAACTTAACAGAATTTGTTTTATTTGATAATCTCTTTGAGAATAGGCGCCCACATATTACAATCATTTGTCTTCATAAAACACAGTGAGGATTATCATGTCAATATAGACCACGGATTCATCATTCATATAGAGATCAAAGTGCATATAACACATTTAGAACAAATGCAAAATCTGTTACAGGATATTATATAAACAATACTAAAAGCATAAATAAGAAATTTCCACATTTAGCCCTTTCCTCTCACCCCTAAGTCAACTAGAACATTAAGGACTGCAAAATGATAATTCCACCACATTTATAATTGCAAAATTATAAATATAGATGTATATTAATTGACCGAGTCTAGTTATTTGAATCTTCATTGCTGTACAATACACAAGGATGTCCTTTGCTACTTAGTTCAACTATCATATCAAATAGAATAGACAATAGGCAGCAATAAGCCTTCTAGTGAATAAGCTTTCTCACTTAAGCAATGTGGGCAGTATAGAAAAAATCTAGAACACATCGTTGCTGCTTCAAGTGAGTCCCCCATGAAATTTGGAGCATGGAGATAAGAAAAATGCAAAGGTAACCAATTAACAATTGAGCCAAATGAAATCGTAGTTTAACTTTCAATTATCTAATGCCTAAGCACACTAATATGATGTGGACATGAGCAAAAAATTCTAATATTTACAGAGGCATTTTTGATACTATATCAGAGAATACCAGAGCAACAAGCACAATCAAAAGTATTATCCAGATCTCAGATTGGCCACGGTTTGCACGTCGAACATGACCAATACCATGATGATGATGGCCATGGCCATGGTGGACCCCCTGGGGATGCCAGCCATGAGGCCCTAGACCATGTTGGAACCCTTGACCCTGCGGATGCAGGCTGTGAAGTACATTGTTATACCCACGGTGCAAAACAGCAGTAGCATCATTGGCAGCTGTATTTAGAAACATGAAATTGCCAACGGTAGCGCCAGCCAAATAAGGCGGAGGAGGCGGAGGAGGCAACTGATTTGTCACTGCATATGCAGGAGTAAGGTTTGTGAGCCCCATGCCAGCCCATTGATTTGAGTTTATGAACCTCGGGTGATGGTGATGGTTATGATTGAGGTTGTGGCGATGAATATGGTTTGGGTCAGGTTGCCGGTTTTGTGTGGCAGTGGTTGTCCTCCGGCCAGGTGGTCGATCCGGAATGTCCATTCCGGAACTTGACCTGGACTGCTGCGGCTCTGCAGAGTTACTTCCACCGCCATAAAGAGGGACAATCTCCTCTTCATCGATGGTGGCCTTGCACACAGGGCATTCAGAAGAGCAGGAGTGGTCATGGAGCCATTCGTACAGACAGGGCCAGCAAAAAAGGTGTCCGCAGAGGGTGACTACGGGCTCCTGCGCTGGATCAAAGCATATGTTGCATTCAAATCTCCCACCGCCCGATGAACTTTGAGGATCTACACTCGACGAATCCCCAGATCTATTGTCCATGACTACCTCCGAAGTGAAATCCTGTCACCATTTCAGGAAACTCTTTATCGTTCTTATCAAAATCGCATCAAGGTATACGGCGTTGCTATTTCTACTGAAAATTACTCAAAAATAAATAAATAAAAAATCAAAGTTTCCTAAATCCAAAGACCAATACAATAAAAAAAAAAGCTACTTTGGAACCCTTTTCAGCTAGGTGTTCGAACAAGGCAGTAAACAAACGACAGATCCACTAGCAGAGAAGCGACGGATAGAACACAAGGCACTAAACAAACCCACGAATTATAATAACAATGCTCGTAATACAAGAAAAAACGCACAGGAGACCAAGAATTGCAAATAATAGGTCGTAATGGCTATTGAAGAACCCTAGAAGTGAAAAGGGGAAGAGATACCGAATCCGGAGAGGGAAAGCGAGGAAGACTCGGAGAAGACTCTGTTAGGTTCTTTCATGGATCATGGCGATGGTTGAGCAGGTATATCTCGATCGCTAGAGTTGAATCGATCTACTGCAACGACCACCACCAGTCCACCACCATTGTCTTTCGCGAGGTGTTCAATATTTTTATTGTCCCACATGCCACTCCACTTCTAGACTTGTAGCGGTGATGAGGTCACAGATTAGAGTGCGAGACTGCCACAAACGAGTTAAGTCACGACTCAATGATAGTCGATTGTTTATTTTCTTTTTATTCCATTATAAATTTATGGTGAGTTATTTTATCAATTAAATACCGCTCGATGGCTGTTCCGGTACGGTCAAGGTCTATTATATTTGTAAGGACGTTGATGCTTTTAAATTTTAATATTAACTTTCCTTATTTATGGGATATATTATATATCTTTTATTTTTTATTTTTTATTATAATGATAACAAAAATTTAAAATATTTTAATAAATTAATGCAATGAACACGTTCAAAGTTTATAACTCACTGCATGTGATGTATTATTCGAGTGTTATAACACTCAAATAATCAGTACAAGTGTTCTAAGTAGGATGATGTTAAATGATGAGTCTATCTCTCTAAGTTGAATGATATTAAATGATTAGTCCGTCAGAATGATATTTTAATAAATTTTAAAATTATTATCAAGGGTATCTAAATAATATAATATTTTATAAGTAAGTTATATTTTATATATCTATTTTCATATTTAATTTTTTTAAAATAATTTTTTATTATTTTTTATCAATAATATTAAATTAATTTTTTAACTAGTTTAATTAATTTTTTAATTAGATAAATTCATATTCTGACTGGTCAAAATCTGACCAGTTAGATTTACCGTTCTAAGAAAAGAGTTTAACTTTAACCAACTAATAAAAAAATAATGTTAAATTAATAGACTATGTGAGTATTTTTTTAATTTACGTTTGATAAAATAGTTATAAGATCGGATTGATCACTCTCTCAATATTAATCAGTATAATTTAAATATTTTATATAAACTAATGTGGGGTATAAGGTGGAGCTTTTTGAGTAAGATTAGAGTTAAAGAAGTCACTAAAGTGGCGGCCCTAATTAAAGATGATCAAAATTAGTCGGGCAAGTATCCCGATTGTGCAAATTGGCTCCCACGCAGCTCAACTCAATAAGCTAAGCAGACTGAGCAAACTCAACTACACAGATTGGCAGTCGACAGTATAACTAAGTTCTTAAAAAAGCCAAGTCATTCCCTGTGACTAGGGGAACCCGACCGAGTGAGAGTCAACTACAAGAAGCCGACCGAGTGAGAGGTATAGTCAGACAAATGACAAGGACAATCAAAACTTTCCTATCCCATCAATCTCGCCTACCTTGTAGGTGCTTAACATACCGATTGTAACCAAAGGATGTGCTTCATATATACTTTATGTATAGGAGAAGCTCTTAGAGTTTGACAAACACATAAATTGCAATCTCAATTAAAAAAATATATCAGAATGTCATAACGGTTTACATTGTGAAGGAAATGCATCAATATGCATACACAAAGACAAAGTTTACACTATAAATAGGGGTTCTCATGCAGGTAAGCAAAAAAATGCATTTACAAACTCTGCATTTTCCACTACTCTTCTCCTTTGAGCCGGTCCACTGATATAAGCATCGGAGTACCTGAGTCGGAAATATTTTTCTTGACCCGATCTTTAACGTTTCCCCGTGATGTCTTTGGTGTGCAGATTCACGAAGCTCGGAGTTGCTCTACACTAAAGTCTCCAAAAGGTCAATGCCGAAAGCAATACGACTCCATGTGTCTCAGCAACCACGTACCATCTCTAATTTCAGACAGATCATCAT
>JBAMIB010000086.1:2816853-2828057 GCA_037177415.1 Kaempferia rotunda | reverse complement strand
ATAGAATATTCTTAATACATCTTATAATTTATTATTCAACATACATATTAATCTGTTAATTTTTTTTATAATAATAATAATTATTAAAATTAATAATTTTATAGTACATAATAACTAATTATAGTTATTTTAAATGTATGTTTGCTTTAGTGTTTATCGCATATTTATATTGTATGCTGGACTATATGTTATGTATTTTATGTTTATTTATTTTAAAATTTTAAATATTTAATTATGTGTTTGTTATGAAATTATCAATAGTATAAATTTTAAAATATTTATACTATTAAGTAATATAATACATATTTAAAATATTACTATTAATGTTAATAACTAATACAATTTTATAATAAATTAAATTAAATAATATTAATTTATAATATTTAGGAATATTTTAATTATAAATTTAATATTATAATACATTAAAAAATAGAAAATATATTAAACAAAAGAAAGAATACACTTGTACTATTTTGGTGTAAAAAATAAGATATGCATTGGAGAATTTTGATATCCAATTGACATTAAAATAGTGTATTTGGGCACTGATTGGAGTTGCTTATTATGATATGGTCGAATTAATTAGAGAAGAAGAGTTTACTCCACTCAGGGCAAGCAATTCCATTCACGCCCATTGCCCGAGGACAAAGGCAAACGAGCCGAGTTGACAGTGACAAGCCACTGAGGCCGGCCATTAAGGCGTGCTATCGGATTTCTAGTGCCTCCGAATTCAAGGATCCGTTTTCCCCATTAACAGATCGGATTCGGATCGTACGATTCACGCCGCACCTAATTGGACTCCTGACGGTCGTCTATCGGCGTCAACATGTATACTGGATCTCAGCCGTCCATAAATCGATGGACGAATGGCATCCCTCGGATCGCTCGAAGATATCCACTTTGGATTCCCACGGCATCCGATATTTGTCTGAACACGGTTTCTCTACCGTACGCTGCACGCTGTATAATTAAACGCTCCTTCGCACCGAATCCTTCGTTGTTTTCCGGGGCTCGGGTTTGATTTGCTTTATTTGCGAGGGTTTGATTGTAAAAAAAACGTGAAACTGACGAGGATTGTCTTCATCGGCGGGCGGACTTTTTGTTCCTCCCGATCCATGATCGCCGCTTTGCCCGGATGCTGAACTCGCGGAAGAAGTTCCGCACCGGCAGCGGCGGCGGCGGCGGAGTTTCCCGTCTTCTCGCCGGCCTCCGCCCTCCCGAGCAGGGCGGATCGCTCGTCGTCCAGACTGGCTTTCCCACCTCACTCGCCGACCTCGTCGTCAAAAACCGCGACCGGTTGAAGAAGCCCTCGCGGAGGAAGAAGCCGCCTCCGCCACCAGGGTTCGATTCCGGCGCTTCCGCTGCCTTCGCCTCCTCCTCTTCCATCTCGGCTCCTCCGTCCAATGCTTGTACTCGACCCGGTCCCAATCCCGCCGTTCCGGAGGCAGATTCGTGCTCTCCGTCGCCTCTCGCCTTTTCCGTGACGGTGAGCAGAAGAATCGAGTTTCTTTTGGTTGTGATGGTGATTTTGATGGCTCTGGCGATCGAAAGGAGGAAACTTGTAGCTGCAATCACGCTGTCCGCCTTTGTTCTACGGCTATTGGATCGGAATGGGTTTCTTCTGCTTTGGTTCTCGAATCCGCGCACGAAACCGAAGAGCACGCTCAATTCGTCCGTCAATGATTGTGAATTGGAAGGAAGGGGAGTGATTTCGCCGATCAGGGAAATCACCACCGATAGCTCTTCGGAAACTGCAAGATCAGAGAGGAGCTCTGTTGATTTGATCCAGGGGAAAGGGGTCCCGTTGAAAAGGAGAGACGTCGAGAAGGTTCACCTCGAACCTGATCCTGTTCCCAAGGCCAATTCAAAACTGAAGAAGTTTCTGAGAAAATTTCTTTCGAAGAAATTTCACCGGCGCAAGTGTCACAAGGAAAGAGAAGCGCTCGTCCCGGACACCAATAAAAATGCAATCTTGGATAAGATTACAGAAATAGAGGAGGAAAACAATGGCGACGCAGATCCCGACATTGAAAGTGAAGAAAACACAGTGAGCATCGTTGCCTCTGATGAAGTTTCTGATCACGATATCAGATTATTTCAAGAGGACGTGCATGAAACAAAATCTAGGAACTCCCAGGTATTGATTTTCTGGGCTATAGTATTGCTAGGGCTTCTGGGTGGTAAGACTACAGCCATTGTTCTAACTGTGTCTTGGCGTCTATTACTCAGACCGATTGAATTCGTGTGGAAGAAAGGAAAGAATTTGATTGTTTTATTGTAGAATGAATACATGCGACTTTTTTTTTGTTTGTTTTGTTTCTTCTGGATCACCTTGTTTTGCATCTGATAGATTTACCTCGTCTTGGTGTTTTGATTGAATGGAGGTGTATTATATGATGTTTATAGGGTAAACAGGTGGAATCAAATTTACAGATGCTCATAATCAAGAGAATGTGTTTGTTTGATTGTTTTCTATATCATTCATGATATTCATGTGCTGCTTCATAATTATTCTCATGCCTAATTAATTCTCTGAACTAGTAGTTTGAATTATATCCTGTCTGTTATCTAATTGAATGAAAAAAGATTCACTGATATATTTTGTCGCGGAGTTGGTTGGTTTCAGTTTTAATACTGAAAACTGCCCGAATCATATCCGTTTCTCATTTGTGCGATATTGATTATTGAAAAGGTTTAATTTTGATGCACATGATCTTTTGTGACCCCTAAAGTTTCAGAAATAACATTTCATCCTAGGGTTTTCGTCAACGTATCATATCGTTCGCTCCGTCAAATATGATCGAAAATTCCGAGGTAAAATGCTAACTCGGAAACTGTGGGGAAAAATAAAAATATCAGTAAATTGTGAGGGCTAAAAGGAAGTTTTCTTTCAAAAATTGCAGTTATACAAAAATAAAGGATCAGAATTGAATGCTTCCAAACAAAGTACAACGTAAAGACACATTTCTTGTAATTTCTTTTTCTTTTTTCTTTTGGGGAAATTTTGTCACGCGGCGAGCGTGCTCGATGATCCCAAAAGGGCGTTTTTTTATCTTGATTAATTTCCGTCGGTTCCTTCCTGTTCTCTGACTTCGTGAACAGGATAAGAAAAGGGATCGATTGGGATGAGGCTGACGGTGTTCGCTCCCACGCGCTTGAAGAAATCATTAGAAAGGGCTTTTTTCTGCAGCGCCGCTGCAGACAAATGGGAAAGCATGGTTTCCATGGTGCAGGGCACTTCGCGGGGAATCGGCCTTGAATTTGTGAGAATAGTGCTTGTTTTCCTTTTAATTCAAAGTTTCGTTTTTTTTTTTGGTTTTAAAACCGTGGAAATCCACCATTTTACGCATGCTTCTGAATCACGAGAATTTTCTTTTTCTCATTGATTTTTTTTTTCTGGTTATTGCTTGTGGCTATCAAAATCATTGCTTGATATCTTGGATTTCAATATTCTATGATGTTAGATCTCCTTTTTGACAAGAATTAAAACAGCTTGAACTTTTTGGAAGTGGTGCTTCCAGTAAATATTTTACTCTTCGAATAGGATTCTGATCAACATGTTCCAATAACTACTACTCCGGTAAATATTTGTTCTGAAGTCTAGTAGTATATTTACATTGAGGAGATTTGTATGAATGCTTGTTTCAGGTGAAGCAACTTTTGGAGAAGAATGATGAAGGGCATGTCATTGCAACTTGCCGGAACCCTAACCAAGCAACGGGCCTTCTCGATCTAAAAAATAAATTTTTGGAACGTCTAAGCATATTGCCTTTGGATGTAACCAAGGAAAACACCATTGAGGTGCTAAGCTTTTCTCCATGATTATTATATATGTTTAAATATTATTTTCTCTAATATAGTAATTTAAACTGCCTTGCATAAGGATTTCCTTTCATCATCAATGGATTAATTTGGATTGACATTTGTGCATCTTTACCAACATTTTGACATCACTGGTCAGACAGAACGTCTAAAACATTATTGAATATGCCTATGTTGATTAGAAGTCGAGCTAACAAGAAACACTCGTCGTGTGAGGTTGAAGTATCTAAATTGCTTCCATATTTTGCTTCATGGCAAATTGGCTACCTTATTCGCTACAAAAAGATAAGCTCTCTGTCCTACCATTACTTGACTGTGAAATTTACAGTGGTCGACCTACCTTTTCTAGTTTACAGAATGAACAGGAGGAGATGAATCCCTCATCTTCTTTAGATTATTAAACAATTTACTTGAAACATTGCAAGGTAATTGAAGGAAATATGAAATGGCTAGTGATTCTTCATGGCTGGTTGATGTTTATTAAGTTAGCCTGATGTTCAAGGAAAAATCCAGTGAGTTGCTAAGTGTCTGTGTAGCTCTATTGCTATTACTTAAGAAACTGCAATGCGCCAAAATGTTTGCTTTCTGATAATTTATTACAGGCTTCATTCTGAATCCACCTTCCTTGGATTAAAAAAAATTTGTTGATCAAAGTATCTGAAACCTTTGTTTTGACAATTTAATTTTCACTCTCAAACTTTTGCATGCACTTTGAATGCACCCTTTCATTCTATTTCAATAAAATCTACTATTGCAGGCAGCAGCAACCACTGTGAAAGAGAGCTTCGGTAAACTGAATCTACTAATTAATGCTTCTGGGATTCTTTCGATACCAGATGTACTCCAACCAGGTTAAGCCCGTAACTATCAGCTGTCTAGATTTCTTTCAGTGTAGATGGCCAGTGTGAGCTTGTGCTTATGGACTTTGTTGTATCTGTATGGGTTTATTGTTCAACTTGAAATAAACTCCTTCAATAATTGCAATAATGGTAAGTTTGAGTCCTTGAACTGTTGGATAATTAATAAACTGCATAAATGAACTAATTTCTAATTTAATTGACAGAAACAACGTTGAGCAAAGTACAGAAATCATCTCTCCTTCTTGCATACGAAGTTAATGCTATCGGTCCTATTTTGGTCATCAAGGTGAACCAATATTCTTCAATAGCTATGTTATTATTTTTCCTTCCTGCTACTTTTTTGTAAATTGCACTTCTTAAATTATGCAAATTTACAAATGTCTCACAAACCTCTGTTTTTGGTTAGCACATGTTGCCACTGTTGAAGGCTGGCGGTGGCTTTGGAACTGAAAAGAAGCATGCCATTATTGCAAGCTTAAGTGCTAGAGTGGGCTCAATAGGGGATAATGGTTTGGGAGGATGGCATTCTTATCGTGCTTCTAAAACAGCACTAAACCAATGTGAGTGGAATATTTTCACAGTGCAATCCAATTCCATTCTCTATTTGACAGCCGTTGGTATCCTGTTAGTTTAGTTCCGCAGACAAGATGTTTAAAGGCTTAGATGATCAACTACTAATAGTTTTATGTGCTTTGTACCTCTAATTGATGCCACTCTGATCGAGATTATTCTGAACCCACATTGTAGTCATTTGTCAATATTTACAGTGACAAAGACGATATCGGTGGAGCTTGGTCGGAAGAAGGACCCAATTGTTTGCATCCTGTTGCATCCGGGAACAGTGGACACAGATCTTTCACGGCCATTCCAAAGAAATGTTCCGCCTGGTAAACTCTTCACAAAGGAGTTTTCTGTGCAAAAAATGTTGAGCATCATAGACAATGTTAAAAGCAGCGATAATGGAAAATTCTTGGCATGGGATGGTGAGGAGATTCCCTGGTAGAATGATGCTACAAACAAATCACTTGTCTCCCTCAAAACGCCTCCAAAGCTCATGGACTGTCTTCATCTTGTTTTGGTACATATTGTACTCAATCTTTTTTTCTCCATGAACACATCTTGTATCCAAATATTTTTATTGGTTGAACTTCTATCTGATAAGAATACTTTAATTTGGTTCGATTCCTGATATCAAGTCAATTTTATTTTTAGTTACATATAACAATGTGTTAGAAGATTAATGCTGTGTCTTCTTGAGTGGAGGAAGAGAGTGAACAAAAAGGGAACACTTCTAATATTTTGTTTTCCATTGCAAGCAACACTTCTAATATTTTCACCAAACTATTTAAAAAAAGAAGAAGAAGAAGAAAAATCAAATCAATAGTGAAATGCATTGGCAGGTTTTATTTTTCTTCGTTTTGTTGAAAAATGTGCCGTTCAGCATTTGAAAAATGAATCAATTTACTCCAATAGTTCGTATTTTCAAAGATTAAATGAACAGTTTTTTTTTTCCGACAAGGATATTAAATGCCAAAACAACTTATTTCCCATCGATAATAACTGGTGGTTCAATAGAGGCCGAGTCTTCGTGGGCTTAAGATTCGTGATCCTTCATCTTGCTTACATAGCAGTTGACGCCGGAGGTGGGCGGCGGTGGTCGGAGAAGGCCCTTTTGATGCTACTGGCGGCTCGTCCCGAAAAAAAACAACAGGGATTGTTGATCGCGCACTCACAAGGTTTGTCTTGGAACCCCAGTTTGTCATCTATTATAGCTTCCGAAACCCATCGTTTGTCCAACGGCTTGCTAGGGTTCAGCCTATTTATGAGAGGTGGTCAAGGATCGAGGTTGTTGATGATGAAACTAATTTCTCGAGTTATCCAGGATATCCACTGTAAATGTTTAAACTTTGGCGAATTTTAGATTTTTGGTGATGATGCCACCTTTACACCAAGTTGGATAAGTGGATTAAAGTGAATCGCATTAGGATTTCACACTTTCAAAATTTATTTTTTTTCAGAAGATTATTAGTGTTTATATCTGCTTTTGGAGAAGGATGTCATTATCTTGTTTTCCAAGAGGCAATATTTTCTTATGCTGAGCTAAGGAGCAATTTTACTCCTGGAGATATAATATGAAAACTGTCTGATTGATGTTATCTAATTCCGAGATTAGCACCAAGATATTTAAAAAAATATTATGCAATATTTTTCCACTTTTTAATACTTTCTACAAGGAAAGTCTAGCACTGTCTGGAGTAAAAGAAACAAGAATTTTAGTTAATCTTTGTTGTTGTCAGTCATAATTGAACGTTTTAAAATTCTTTGATTGTCCAGGACCAGTCAAGCTTTATTACGCACTTAAAGCAAGTTCACAAGGAACATAACATTTCCCTTGAATCATGATAACAATTGATATTGACTAAAGGGGAGCCCAAAATTTTGAATGATCAAGCTAACTATAATAGGTTAATTTGGCCTTGCTGACTGGCTGAGATTGACTATTCTTTACCCATCTTGTGGAGTTAATAATCACAATGTTTACCTTGGGATTGCTATCTCTTATATTAGTAGATTACGGAAGGAAAACAAAACTAGAAATTGTCTACACATTTGGTTCATCATGGAAATTGGAAGGATAACCTAAATATTTTGTTTGCAACTTCTTCTACTATTATTTTTAAGAACCTAATTAAATGTGGCATCAATTTGCATCTCACATATTCTATCTCACGATCATGAGTGTTCTAAATGGCGGTGAAGATGGTCGTCTAGGCGAGAGGCGGGTATCAACCGCACCATCTTTGCCCTAGATGGTTCTTTAGGCAGTCACAGTTGAGTTAGGCTGTGATGCATGAGGCGGGCGAGGCAGTGGATCCGGACGCGTCACGTGAGCTTGGTGACGAGTTCAGACGCGTCGTGCGAGCCCAGCGACAAACACGGACGCATTACTCGCGCTCAGCGACAAACCCAGCCACATCACTCAGTGTCGGCGATGAGCTCGGACGCCTCACTTGAGCTTGGACACTTCACCCGACAATCACCGACACGGGCTAGACTACGTATCCAGATGTGTTGCCGGGTCCCGGCAACACATCGTGACTCGTCGTGCGGGCCGCAACAGTGGTAAGAGGATTTTTGTTAGGATTTAATTAAATAACTTTATGTTAATAATATTAATCAACTTTTAGGTATGATTGAGATAATTTAAATAGGCTTAATTAAAGGCTAATAAAATTATCCCATTAATTAGATACATTTATTTAATAAATATTTTTTATTTTTAATTTGACCAACTAGGCATGACTTGACCTAGGCAGTTGAGATCCGCTGTCCCCAAATGCATGTGTCCCCATGTCCCCTCGCCGATCGGACGGACTAAATCACATCACAAAGATGCTGCACATATCTCGAGGATGTATGATCCGTCCGATCGGCATGGGGACATGGGGACACATGCCTTTGGGGATAGAGGATCTCAACTCGCCTTTTGACTTTTGTCCGATTCAAATTTAATCAAAAGGGAAATTGCTAGTAATAGAAGTTGGTATTTTATTAAATATTTTTCTAATTTATATTTTAAATGAGATTGTTTGATTTCATTTCGTAGCCTTTTAAGTGTTGCCTTCTGGGTAAACTATAAAAAAAGAAATCCTATTATTATTTTCTTGGCACTCTTCGATCCACCTTGTTTTCCAATGGTATAACAAGCCCCGATGATGGAATGGAAGGCTGGTAAAATTGCCCAAATTTTAGCTAGTTTTTTTTTCCCACTCAAGTCAGGTGTGTAGATTCTGCTTAATAACAAATCCTTTTGGAATATATAGTTCTGCTGTTTATGAGTAATTGTCCCAAGCTCCTGCAACAAATATTGACTCCGTTGCTTCATTTGCCATTGTTGTTTATGTGTCTTTGTTTACACCTGGCGCTTACTTGTTCTTTCTATATCATTGTTTTCTATTTTTCTTTTGGTGTTATATGATACCTTTGGAATAATTATATCTGACTCTGGTCTCAGTCTTGTTTTTCCCAAATAAGTATAATATATATAGCAAAGTCAGTTCTTGAATGTGCTATTTAGAAGCATGGCAATGCATAGTCCTTCGGTTTCATCTTGTAATCGCTCATTTTATTTTCAAATGTACGTATCTGATCATTTCTGTTTCTGGTTGACTGAATCTGTTATTTCTAGGCTTTTTTGCGCTCTTTTCTTTGTGTTATTCATTCATATCTCATGCCGTCTCTATGTTGTCTTTTAATTTCTAATTCATAATCTGCATCTGAGCAATTTTAAGATTGATGGCCGTCTCTGTGTTTTCGTTTAGTGGACTCCATGTCTTGCAGTATATCATTCGTTCTGAAGTGAAACTTTGGATCCATTGTGTGTCCCAGTATCTCAGTAAAACATATTTTATCTTTCAGCATGTGCTTCAAACCTTGTAATCATTACGCAATTTCTGTTTACAGCGCTATTAGGTGTTATATAAAAGATAATTCTTGTGGATCAGTATCTACTATCTTACCACTTGAGTGTCTGCTTTTACTTGACTATAATGACTAGTTAACCTACTAGCTTTGTCTATAATAAGAGAAGTTGATATTGTCATAATTTTCGTGCTAGTGTAAAATTAAGATTTCTTATCAATTTTACCCTCCAATTTCATAATGTAAAACTCCTATAGGCTATAACCACTAGCTAGTTTACATTTATAATGCAAAATTTGTGTAAATTTTATGAAACTTTTAATCAGTCATTCTAATTTATCTTAATCAGTGTTGCTGTTGGTATGGAAGCATGCTGTCAGTAAAATGCATGCGAGGACAATGTAGCACCATGTGCGCGCATGGCGGGTTGTGTACCGACGTCTTACTGTCGTTAAAGAGACCGGTGGGGCGAGACCAGATTCTGCTGCTGGAACCGCCGCTGAGCGATGCGTACCTTCTACACGTGCTGCACCGGCCTCGCTTCCTCTTTCTCTTCCTCGCCCCAGTTACTTTCTCACCCACAGTAGCAGCGAGGACCACCAGCAGCTTCCTCATGGTCACAGTAATGGAAGGGTGGGTTGGATCGATAGGGGTTGGATCCCTGTCCGTATTCTGCAGCACCACACTTAGTCTGCTTTGTGTTTGCTGTCGCATCCGCAAAAGAGCCTTCGTCTGACATCGCACAACTTTGTTTCTCGATTCTCTCTACAATTCAATTAACTGCACCGGTTGTCTGATGGGTCAGCAGCTTGTCGTCCAGTCACGACCTCACTTTGGTCCAATTCAGCCCCTGTCCTGCAGCTGTCCTGATCAGTAAGTAATGTTGGATTTTCCTTCTTTAAATTCAAAACTGTTAAACTCAAATCACGTTTAATTACTTTTTAACTTTTAGAGACTTTAATATCGTAAGTGAAGTCTAGTTGCACTGCACGTGCCGAATGTAGTTCGATTCTATTTCTTGATGTTTAACCATATCTTGTCGCTTTGTTTACCTCGATTTTTAGACGTTGTTGCGATTGTAGTGGAAGAAGTTTGACAGGCAAGTAACGTGGATCATCTTGTTGGTTCAACTACAGTCGAATAGGTTGTATAATTTTCAATCCTCGTCAGTATTATGTCCTCCTTAATAACCACGGACGGTCAGAAAAAATCAGATAGGCAATGCAACATAACATTATCTTCTAATATTCATCATTTCGAGCCACAATTGACTCTCCTGTGAAATCTTGACAAAACATATCATGTACGTAGTAGGGAACAACAACAAAGGAACCCTTCGAAATGTTGATCGTTGTAGATATTCTTATGAAAATATTTCATTGAAGCTTAGTGTACAGTGTGAGATAGTCCTTGCTGGTCAAACTGTCGCTTGCCATTCAACCACGGTACCTCGTTGTGTCCAATCATCACCGTATGCTTATTAAGTCTCATCTTTGTATTATAGGTGAAACATATTCCAAGGTAATAACTATCCGCAGCTAACAACCCTCCCTGAAAACAAATTGATATATCAACTGCCCCGGCTGTCAATTTTGATGGGTTCAAATCAGATCGAAGTTAAAATATTATAAAGAAATTCTAATCCGAACACGAATTTAATTTGAACATCTTAAATTTAAATTCGAATCTGGATAATATCTTTGATTTTTAAAATAAAATTTTAAAAAATTCTAAATTAGTCATCTTTAATCGTTTTTTTTTTAAAAAAATTGATATATCAACTACATATAGCCGTATGATTTGTTAAAACATTAACGGCTAGGAAAAAAAAATGGTATAACCAATACGGCAGTTTGAATTTATTATTATTAATTTTTTTCAAAATACAATAAACAGTGTCTCTGACAGGGGAAGAAGAGATTTGTTTGATATAGAAAAAAAATTAATCACGGGCCGTCCCTGCCTTCTGCTCTGCCGCACCAAAAGAGCTAATAATAAAAGCAAAAGAATTCCCTCACGCCATCATCATAATGTCACGCCCCCTCCCTCTCTCCCTTCAATTCATTTCAATTTAACTTCCCACCTCTTCTTCCTCCTCTC
>JBAMIB010000086.1:2771188-2783040 GCA_037177415.1 Kaempferia rotunda | reverse complement strand
GTCTATCAGCCAAATTGATCAAAAGGGGACTGACAATATCCTTGTGATGTGCACGACATTATTAAGATGTGATCTAGCCTATCCAATCGGCAAGTGGAACAGAGGGGACACATCAGTTCGGGATAGAGGATCTGAACTAAAATAGAGTTTGAATCCTCTGTCTCGAATTACCATGTCCCCGTGTCTCCTCGTCAATCGGATGATCATGACATCCTCGAGATGTAGTGTGACATTCTCGTGATGTGCACGATATCCTTGAGATGTGATCTGATCTGTTTGATCAATGAGTGAAACATAGGGGACACAAAATACTGTTCGAATCCTCTATCCTGAACTATAGTGTCCTCATACTTTCTTGTTGATTGAACGGTCGTGACATCCTCAAGATAGGATCCGATATTCTCATAATGTGTTTATACATGTCACAGTGTAACCAACTGCTCGCGGGGCTCTATCCCTGCGATGCAAAACGATATAACGATGCCTATATCAATTATAAAACATGAAGGGGAGGGGGCCAAGGTAAATTTATTTCTGTGACGTTAGGTTTGGATCTCCGGCGACCAGAGAGCGGGCGAGCGAAAGGCGATATGGAGGCGATGAGGTCGGCGCCGGCGCCGGCCAGGAGTGTCCACCCTTTGCCGTGGCTGAATCTTATGGTGACCGAACCATTCTATCTCCTTCACGTCCTCCTCTTTTGCTCTTACTTCGCCGCTCGCAGTTCCGCTGCTCAAAACCTCCCCTCGGATCTATCCAATCATCTTATCCATCGGGTAACTTTACTCATGCTCCATTATGTTAATTTTCCATGTTTCTTCTTTCTTTTTTCTTCTCTATACATTGGGACATCACGAAGGTGACTATTTACTGCATTTTATCTCTGTTTTTTTTTTTTGGATCCACAGGAGATTCAGGCGTTTCTTGCGTTTTTGGTGCTGCTGGTGGTGAAGGTATGATACCATCGGATTCATCATCGCTTCGCTTTCTGGGAACTTAACTTTTTTCTGGGCATAGTTCAGTTTAAAGCAAACTAAGCTGCTGATTGCTTATAGAAAAGCTTTCTGTTCAATGATTTTTTTTTCTTTTTTATCTGAATAAATAAAACTGCATAAACCTTCGAGGTATGTCATGGTTCACGCCCTCCTGCTCTGTATAATGAAATAGACCCCGCAAAGGTGAACTTCAAATTCAATTTGCTAAAATATCTTCAGTCAAATTTTAGCTCATCATATTGCACCTATTTGTCTGTATTTATCTTGTCGCTGATCTCAATAGTTTGAAATTGTGCAGCTCAATGATGATGTTCTTTTTGGCTTAAGGATTTCGTAAGCAGTGTTAGAAGTCTCAAAGATTTCTAACTTAGAATCCTTTCTTGCGACTTTCTTATGACCACCCATTCTTAGATTTGTGAGAATCCTTGTCAATTCTCCACCACAAAGTAATTGGGCATTGGAAGACCTAGGCCTCACAATGCAATTATGTTGTTCTCATATTTGGACAATTGAAAACGTTCCTGTCACTAGACAATCAGTTCTTCATGTTGAAATCTATGAAAACTAAAGTAGTGACTGCTGATGCAAAATTTGTTCTAGGTATAGATGGGAAGTTTAGCGCTGAGTTATTTTCCAATTGAGAGCGACTTGGGCTATTTGTTGACATACTTGGCTACTGATTTAGATGAACATATTTCAAACAGGTGGTGAGGGAGGAAACCTGGGAAGCATTTGTTGCTGATAGTTTACTATATGCCAAGGTAGGTGAATCTATTTTTGCCAATTTGAATAGTGAAGTATATTTAATTATGGTTGCAGCATTGAATCCCTAGTGTTATGACACTTATTTGAAAAATTACAAGCCAACAATTTCCCAAAATTTAGTATCTGCGAAAAAGTCTCTACTCTGGTTCCCATTTTCAGCACATATTCCGTCATTCTGCTTTCAATTTTCAAAAAAAAAAAAAAATTCTAACATTCTTGATTGCCTTTTGCTTCAGGCATTCCTATTTGCAATTGCCTTAGTAATCAATTATAGCTTGGCCCTATGCTACTCGGTGGCTTTTCTAGGTAACGTTACTTCATTTTATTTATTTATTTTTTAACTACAAATTAATTAATTTTGATATATATGCTAGTAGACATGGAAAAGAACGGGCAATAAAGCCACATGATTAGTCATGAGCTATGTTTTTGCTCAGTTTTTATCTTTAGTTGATTTCAGCAACTGGAAAGTTATATAGAGTTAATTTGGTTAAAAATTATTTGGGCTTAAATTTTATTGTAGGACCTTACTTGTAGCTTTAACAGATGTGGAACGCCACATTTCTTTATGCAAAATATTATTTATTTCCCTGATATTTGGATTTATCTTTGCAGTAATATTCGTTATTGCTCAGCAACCACCATATGATGGCCTAGGTATAACTTTTCTCCTTTACATTATATTCTCCCAATCATTATACAGCATTTTTTTTGAAATGGAGGGATGTATGCTATGAAAACCTTTGATAATTCATGAAATACTCGTCTCATTGAATGTTTGCTTATGTTGCTTCGTTATTGTACTCATCAATATATTGGCTTAGCACTTCAAACTTTCTGTCATCATCACTCATGCCATTTGCTAGCATAATTGAGGGATAAGATTCACCACAAATAGTATGCTGAACATGCTTTGAAGCTGCTGCTACCATGTTAACCAGAACATAGCGGATTAAATTTGTTAGACACTGAATTAAAGGGTATGCATGATACTACCATTTTCCTTTGAAGAGTAATTGTTTTTATACTTATCCCAAATGCTTAATCCCTTAAGAGAACACATAATTCATATAGACAGACTATTTTCAATGTCCATTACCTTTTCCAGACATAAAACGGAACCAAACAAAAATGAAACTGTTTTTAGTTTCTGTAGAATAAACTTTGTCTTGGTTTATAAATAAATTGCAAAAAGGATTTAATTGACTTGGTATCGAATTCACCTATTTATGGTTTTGGCTTCCTCAACCTATCATGATAGACTAAGTTTAAAATTTGGACTAACTTCCAAAAAATTGCAGGCTGAAGTCTGGGTTCTTGAACACTGGGTTCATTATGGCAATTTAGCACAGCCGAAATAAATAATTGGGCTGAGACTGGATTCAAGCTCATAACTCTGCATGATACCATGTTAGCATAATTAATGACTACTTCAAAAGTCAAGTTGTTTGGAATTGGCCCGAACTATCTCTTTATGTTTTTCACAATCTACACATTTAACAATCTAATTCTAAGGTAACAAACTGCTAGATATTCACAGCGTGGCTATGGTACAAAATGTATAGTCTGATGTGTGAGCCTGTAGGGTGCCCAGAAGAGGGAGAAGTACATTAAAAAAGACTAGGTGTTGATAAAAAAACAAGCACATCATGTTCAGGATTTGAATAGCAAGATGAGCAATTGGAGAAGGCGACATTAAAACTTCATCAATTTAGATGGAAACTCTTGACTTAACTGAAGAAATTGTTTTTCACTACCTCACTAAACTAACGGTGAATGGCAACTTTCAGATTCAGACCTCTATATGGTTCCTAATCTAAGCTGTGTGGCACATTTGCTTGTTTTAACTAGTTACACTAATGGTTAGATATGTGAAATTAGTTAAGAAAACATTAGATAAAATATTCTCAGAGTTATTTGGGTTTATAAAAGTGTTACTAGTCGTATCCTTGAGCTGATACAAATACATAAGTAGCTGAGGATCTTTGAGTTCAACTCTATTTTCTTTTATGTATGCATTAATTATTTTCAATATAAGCTGAAGTTTTCTTTTTGTGAGTTTCAGGTGATTGTAGTCAATTAACCCCTTTGCAATTACAAAGCTTGTTGACTGAAGGAAACACTTCAAAATTTTGGCTGGTTAGTTGAGCATAATTATTTTGGCAGCTTTTGTTTTACATTTGTCAGCTTAAGTACATGAACAGTTTGAGTTCCTCGACTAGAAATCATTCATTAATTTTATCTGCTTTAGCACTCAAAAAATCATTAGACTTTTCTTTAATTTGATGTTCTTGTGGTTACAAAATTTGCATTGATGATTGAACAGGTTGAGTTTCGAGCTTTGTGTTCTTCAACATATGTGTGTAACAGTCGTATTTTTCCAGATCTCTCAGTAATGTGAGTTCTTTTTGCTGTAATGTCAGGAAAGCTTTTGTGTATCATTGTGCCACAATTTTACTTATTGTAATGGCAAAGTTGGTGCGGTGTGTTTTTGTTTGTTACTCAGATAATCAGGCTTCATTATGGCATAGTGTATTTCAAGGGTAGTTCTCTATGGCAATTTCACCCAAAGTTGTTTCTCCAATGTCTTAATTTCTTTGGTAGATAGTTAAGCCGCAGTTAAAGATTCACCTAGCTATGGAAATATATAACTTTTGAAGATTATTACTATATGTTTTCCCTTGATGTATTTCTTTTGCACATATCTGGCAGATATTCAAATAAAAATATTTCTTTTGGAATAATGGATATTGGGCACTTTCCAAATGCTGCAGAGAAATTTGGAATATCTTTGCCTGGTAATGATTTTTGGATGTTTTATCAGATATTGTTTTATGATCAATTGGTTTCTTTGACACTTACAAGGACTCTATCTTCTTATGCCCTTTTAGAACAATGTTTTTTTTTTTTTTGTTTAATTGACATTTTTATTAGTTCTTTCTTGTTTGGTCATACAGGTCATATCCCAACTTATATTTTGTTTGAAAATGCCGTTGAAATTGCTAGACTGCCAGAAATTGGTTATGCAGAAATCTCTCTTCCAAAAATTTCAAAGGTATTCTTCTCTTATTACTACTAATCATTTGGTATTTCATAATCATCTCAAATACCAAATTAGTAAAAAAATATAATTTCTATCTCTAAACGAGAAATTCCTTTTTTAAAATAAAACTTTACCAATCCTCCCGTCAGTCTCAGATTGATTGTTCTGGGTTGGGATACATCATTTACTGAAATATGACAACTAAAGAGTTCTTGGTGTATTATCATGTGCAATGGTTGAGCTATGAGAATTTTAGGCTTCATGAGAAGTTAGAATTTACAACTAAAAATTTAGAATTTGATTTTTTTACTTTAGAATTATTTTTTACTAACATGGGAATTACCCATGCAACTTCCTGACTTTCTGACCATCCAACATGGGGCTTTTCTGATCACTTGACTTTTTAATCAATTCAATTGTAGAGTACATGGCAACAAGAGCAACCTCTCAAATAGTGCTTAAGTTACTTCACGATAGTCAAACTTTGGGAAGAGTCACTATTGGGAATATGTTAGATACAATATCCAAACATGCTTGATTTAGTAATTAGAAATTTTTAGTATAGTTCGAGAAATATCTTAAGGAGCTTGGTTGGTAAGAATTTTTTGCAATAGAATGTGTCTATCTCATACTGAATTTGCTTACAATAATTCTTCAAGCAAACAATCAGTAAAACCTTTACAATGTTCTATGGTGACAATCCACCTAGTACTCTTGATTAGTCTCTTTTTTTGCAACAAATTTTTGTGGTGATGTCAACAAACAAGCAACTTCATGTACAACAAACACTACAAGCATATTGCTTTCAAAGTAGGCTTAATTTGGGTTCAACTTTGCAAAGAATACTTTCCTTGAGGTTGTCTTAGCAAACTCAGTTTTGAGTCGATCTGCTATTCATAGTCATTCAAAGAATCAGTGAAATACTTGTAAGATCGAACTTTTGGAAGAATAGTATGCCTTACTATAGAAAAGATGAAAGGGTGATTTTCAAAATGCCCCAGCTCGAGATTTGGTTAATGTAAATATGCCCTAATGTCTTCATTTTGTTGTCAAAATTACTCCTCTTTCTATTAACAGATAAATGATTTTGGTGATAAAGGGTAAATGGGTATTTGGTCTTAGATAGGGGCATTTTGACAATAAAGTAAAAAACCTTAGGGCATTTTGATATTAATCAAACCTTGGGGGCATTTTGGAAATTACCCAAGATGAAATGCAGTTTGTGAATGGCTTATTTTCAAGCTAATAAGTATGATGCAGAAGCTCTAAATGTGACTTTTGGCCATCCAACACATGATCCTTCTAATTGCTCCACTCTGCAATCTATTTTAGCGTATAGTTCAATATGACAATTAGAGCAACCCCTAGGATAGCACTGTTATGCTACTTCATGATAGTTAAACAATGGAAAGTCACCGTGGAGATTATGTTATGACAGGCAAGCATTCCTTTTTTGGTACTTGGACATTTTTATTTTACTCATGTGGGTACTTGGTTTCATGCGCATTAATTTTACGAGGCCACTATTGTTCTTACTTTATAAGTTTGTTTGAGTTTATAAAAGTTTCATTGTAGATCCTCTTAGTAAATTAATTAACTTATGTTTTTTTAGAAGATTTTTTTTTTCATGTTTGTTGAGGAGGATGAAAGATGGATATTCATCCTCATTCTTTTGAATTCATAGTTATCCTTTCTCTCTTCTCAGTGGAATTCGTGTAAGAAAGAATTTTCTTGGTGTGGTTAGACTATTTAGTGTAGCCTTCACTGCTACATAATTATCAACTCGTCCTTCATCTTAAATGATGTAGTTAAATTCTTGTTCGAACTGTCACCAATGTTATCTATTCAACCCCAAACAACTGGAAGACTGTTCAAATCTGAATGTGTCAGAGCTAATTTACTTGCTTTTGCCTATGCCTTGCATCTATTTCATACTGTCCCTCCAAATGAATTAGGTTATATATGTACACATGGTACTGTAAAATAAAGATTTTAATCGACTAAGTTCCATAAAGCTCATGCAGGAATTTTCTTGTGTTTCCAATTGTTGAAGCTTCTTTGTCAAAATTTTTGAGCTTGATAGATGACTTATTGGATACATCTTTGGTTAGCTTGCCACGAAACTGATGTGAACAAGTCACTGACAACTTATCATCACCTTGTGTCTTAACCCACCCCAACTGGAAGACTGATAAATCTAAATGTCAGTTTCTTTCAGTGACTGATGACTTATCGTCGTCTTGTGTCTTAAGTCTTAACCCGCCCCAACTGGAAGACTGATAAATCTAAATGTCTTAGAGATAATTAAAGTTTCTTTTAGTTATGCCTTGTGTCCATTTTATCCTCTTCCTGAATGAATTATTCTAAAAGTATGTACACTGTGCTGCAAAACATTAACGACTAATTCATGAGGTTTCATAAAGCTGATGCTGTAAATTTCTTGTTTTTATTGCAGAAGCTTCTTTGTCAAAATTTTGAGCTTGATAGACGACTTATTGAGTACATCTCCAGTTAGCTTCTTACGAAACTGATACCGAAACTTTTTTTGTGTGTTAATTTTAGTTGGTATTTTCTTGTGTTGGCTACTCAAAATTATCTCAAGTCTGCTGCTGGTACGAGTATCGATTATTTCTTTACACGATTATGGATTGTAATGTGAGTTTTTTTTTTTCCTTTAACTTTTTGTACCAAACCCAATGCCGAGATATTTTTAATAAAGATACAATTTATTCATATTATTTAAGCTGTTATGGCTCTTGTCTAAAAACATATACATATGCGGACCTAACACAGTCATGCTGTTCTATAACTTGTTTGAAGGACATCGCTATTTTAGTCTTCTTTAGTGGGTGCACTTTGTCTTCCTTTAAAATTTTACTGCGTTACTTTTTCTCAGACGAAATAAAGCAATTGTCTTTTAGGGAAAGCAATAGTATAAGAATATAATAGAAATATATATTCGTTGGTTTTTTATGGAATAACAATTTCGACATATGAAATAAGTATTCTGGAGATTTATATAAAGAATAGCCAAGAGAAAATAATAGTTCTGTCAAAGGCGAAATCCATATTCATTTTATACATCACACCTGAATGATTATTAAGTCATTTGGGATGTCTATTCTCAAACATATTAAGAACTTTTCCCTAATTTGTTTGATTGGATACTTTGACATTTGAGAAAAATGCATTTCGCAAAAGCATTTTCAAGAGTAAGGGCATTCTTCAAACATAATTTAGCTCGATGAATTCTCATTCAGACTTGCTTTATTTGGTACGTTTCTAATTTATGGTGTTTGTTAGATTTAATTATACTTTCTGCAATGATAATTTCTAATTGCTAAAGTATCTCCTTTAGTTAATTTACATTTCAGATTTTTGTAAATTACAATAAGACAAATCTCATTTTTTGTGTTCAATTCTATGATAACTCTATGGTTTAATTTTTTTCACTAGTTATTTCGGATAATCTCATCTGTCATCATCTTTGCAAAATTACTTTAACTTTGCAAATTTAACCATGAAAGAAGTAGCAATTTCTAAGTGATCACATTATATTCTTGACATGGTTCTTAGGCAGTAGATGTATCCGTCTCATTATTCGATCCAACATTATAGCCTTCTAGATGCTGCTTTCTTAAATCGTCAATTATATTATCCAAATAAGCTACATAAGTATATTTTGCTAGATTCTATAATCTGCCTGATGTTTGTTTATGATTTTGCATATTTTCATTGTAGAATTTTTCTCATCTGATATTGGTACAAACAAACATACCAACAAAAATGATTATGACGACTCCCACAGTACTATAGAAATGGTCTCACATACTAATGCAATGGGGAACACTGAACACCTTTGACGTACTCAATGAAAATAAACTAGGTATCGCTGAATCAATTCTTAGCACAATGGGCCTACATCTGCTTTTATCACTGAACCAAACTTTGACCTGTCAATATCATTTAGCAATAAATTTACCCAAACTGTAGGCCATATTGACATGTTTCCCTGACTGCCAGAAAGTGTCAGTCACAGAAGACTAAATCTTATAAATAAGATTACTGCAAAAATCAAGTCTAATAGTACTCTCTGGATCTATATATCAGAAAAGATCCAAAAAAATATGAAAGTTAACTTTAATGCAATGTCCCTCAGTATTTGTGTTTCTCTGAAACTTGTTTTGTAATGGCTGGCTCCTGTCTCCTGATGGATGCATATCATTAAAGAATTAAAGCATGTCATTTGAAGATGTGCATCATCACTGTCACTTCCCTTTTCTATTTCTTTCATCAAGATTTAGAAAATGCATCTGTGAATACTTCGAAATATTTTTTTTTAGAACTCCTACGTGCTTGCATAAGCATAGTCCACAATTAGGAATTGGACTGTTTTAGCTGAAACTTTCTTTAGTTTGGTGGGCTGTGGGCAACAAGGATCTGATGCTCAATTAATTTCTTTCCATTAGGAATGGGAATATTCTTTACTGATTTATCTAATTTAAAACTGTGATCTATGTCTCCTTGTGAGTTGGGACTGTTTTCGCCTGCTTTTGTTTTTATGTTATTTAAGTTTTGATTACTTTTTTCACAAGATGAGGTAAAATGGCCTTATTTTTGCCGAGTTTGATGTAAATATATACTCCTAACTTTATTTTAACGACAAGAACAACAAAAAACTGTCTTGCAACTCATCAATTGTCTTATACTCATTGTTCTTGCTGTTTAAGTTCTTCCTTTAAATCAAGTCAACCAGTGGATTTGGCATTTACTACTCATCTAGGAATCAGTGAGCCTCATGGTAGACTGGTTACAGCTTTAAATGGCTTTTATTTGCTCACAAGTTCCGCGTGTCTCCATCATGATGAGATGGCCCCATGCCACTACCCAAGTTGATGAGATCCGTCAGTGCAAAAAAGACTTTTGAGATAGCAACATTTTACGTCAACGTAAACAATTGGCATTGGGTTATCTTTCCCTCTGTGAAAAAAATAAATCAAAAGAGCATTTTTCTCTTCTTTTATTTTAGTAGTATTAAAAGTTTATTTTTTCGTTAAATATTAAAAGAATGTTTCTCTTTAGTTATTATCGAAAGTGCTTCTTTAATCTTTACTCTATTCTACTATAGTGTTCGGGGTATATATATATATCTTACTATATTATTAAGAATCTGGCCTAAAGACTGACAGATTTCCAATTAATTTAGTGAAGCCTACAATGAAATTACGTTAATATCCTTCAACTACGGGTATTATTGAAAAATTTTCTCATTAATCAATTATAGATCTAGAGTTCGAGACTAATCTGCAGCGTATTATTAGAAAAATTTCTTATTACAATCCAGGATCTAGAGTTCGAGACTCAGGTACAGCGTATTATTAGAAATTTTTTTCATTAATAGGTATTACACTACTATGATCTCTTTAGTCCCACATCTTAAAATTAACAACACTGCAAGTAAAGAAACTTCTATAAATACCTTAGGTCGGTGACATTAAAAAGCACACCTTTCTCGGTCTTTTGGCTAAGATCAAGTGTAGTATATGTCCTTATCAGTTTAATATATGATATAAAAAATTAAATTAATTTTTTTAAGACGCAGAGTCTATTACAGTAGTTTGCTATGGGATTCTCGAGCGTCCCCCTTGAGTTGTATTACTACATGGACTCGGCACATCATTATCAAGTCTAATTTATTGTATTCATGTATTATATTGCACATGCAACGCGTGTGCGCGATGACTAGTATATATAAAAGATTGGTGATCCTTGAGAAGCTGAGAAAGTTGGGAGATCTTCATAGCCGTGTGACGCTTCCTTCGCATCATCAAACTTGGCAAAAACTATAAGTTCTCGCTGCTGGTGAGCTCTCTCTTACCCAAATCCTCAACATCATTTCAGATTCGCTTGAGCGAGTTTTTATCATTTCCGCCTCACCTGCTCGCCTTTCAAACGGGATCAATCACCAAATTAGAACAATTTAAAATTTTATTGTCTATGTTCCAATGTAATGTTTATTTTCTCATAACAATCCACAATTCTAATTACTTGTCACTTTTCTCAAGGCTTTGGAAAGGAAAAAATTTTGATAGTTAAATATGTAAGTTCTTGGTATAGCGGTTGTCTTACACAATCTTACGGTGGTGAATGGGGGGCCTTTTGCGACTGTGAAGTTGTGGCCGCAAGTGAAATCGTCCACATCTAAGAGTTCGCCCATCTCGCAGCGACATAAGAGATCTCTAGAGATTTAGACACGGCAAACAGGAAGAAAAAGAAAATTCATTTAGTTTGATTTCAGATAGATAAAAATATTTTTGAAAAATAATCGACACCTTTCATTTATTATTTTATGTCTAAACAGATAAAGAATATGCAATTTGATATTTTCTTTCTTATGCACCTGTATATAAACAGGGAATAGAGAATTGTGTTTAAGGCGGGCATATTGTCATCTACCGTTCTTGAAAAAGATCAATTCCTCTATTTCTTAATCCAGAAAAGTTGTAAGGAATCATGGATGATGGCTCTATTATTGGAGTCGGCTCATTTTGTCTCCAATAATTCATGCCTTTCGCAGTCAGCGAGGCTCTATTATTGGAGTGGGTCATTTTATTTCCAATAATTTATGACTTTTGCAGTCAGCGGAATAGCAAATATCTCTTTTTGTTGATCATTCTCTCTCACATACCCAGCTACAATTCCTTCTCTCTTGTGAATTGGGGTTCGGCTTCTTGAAATCAAACTCCTGTTCTTCTACTTCTTCTCAATGGCGGGTGTAGAAGTAGCACTAGCAGTCGGAGGATGGCTGGCGCAGCCTGTCATCAACATGCTTGTCGACAGGGTGTGGAGGCTGAGAGGAAAGCTGCACGGCCTTCAGGACGATGACTTGGAGAAGCTACATAGATCTCTGCTTAATATCGACACGATCGTCGAAAAAGCAGGGATGAGATGGAGCAAAGACGCAAGGTTAGTCGTGATGATGAAGCAACTCCAAGATGCCGCTTACGACGCCGAAGACTTCCTCGATGAACTGACGTTCCATGACATGAAGC
>JBAMIB010000086.1:2759908-2771088 GCA_037177415.1 Kaempferia rotunda | reverse complement strand
CTGCTCCTGCTTCTTTAATTTGCTGTTATTGATTTGTATAAAATATTTGTATAAATGCAATATTTTTCTTCTTGTGGAGGAAGTGGATGATCGAGGTCAATTTGAGGAACAACAATAATAACGCGTTAACATCTGTTGAAACAAATTAAGGTGTTGAAAAGTTCAACACGGAATGGGGGATTCAGATTTGGATTCAACGAGATAAAATCTTAACTTCTGAATCAAGTTTCCATTCATTTGAGCACAATTAGTTCGAACATACTATCGAATTCAGAGGAGTTTCTGATTGCTCTTGGGCCTTTGTGCATCCATTGCCTCCATTGACTCCATATAGTGAAGCTCAATGAGATGCAGCAGAAGGGGAAGAAGGTTTGTTGCATTGGTGTAGTTTGTTTTTGACTGTTGGGCCTGCTTGGATCTTGTTTACATGGGCATCCGCAAGCTAGAAATTAAGAAGATATATAGATCCCTATTAATATCTCCTTGAAAGAAATAATATGGTGATAAACTTCTTAACTAATTGGGTTATCAATCAAATGTAATTCTTAATTTGCTGGCAAGTGGCAAATCCAAACTCTAATCTATTCGACAACCATGTCACAATATTGTGACTGCTCTGATCAGCTGGTGCGTGTATAATTAACTGGACAATTAGTACAGAGATGAAGGATAACTTACATGCAGTTATATATCCGGCGTTGCCGGCATCGAAATGGAACTAAACCTCAACAGACGAGACCGTTCGAGAGACAACTAAACCATACAAGAGGTCCATTTGATCGATGTCCCGTCCCTAGCAAGCTCTGTTTCCCTCCTGTTTACTTTGGTCGTGGCACAAGCTGTAGGTCAACTATCTAAAATTTGCTAGACAACAAAATATAGATAGCTAGGCTCGCAACACGAGTATCCAAGCTAATTAAGATTCTGTTCGTGCACTACGACTTTTTGTACGTATTTGTTCAAGGCCGCCCCGAGCCATTAAGATACACGATCGATACTGCTTCCGACTTCCAGTTCTTGATTTGCATGCCATTAAATATTTCACTTTGAGCTCTAGCTAGCCATTAGCTAGCTCGAAGCTAGCTAGCTAATTGGTGGCCGGCGTTTCAGCAGCTAGCAGTAGTCTGCAGGAATTGCTAGCTAGCTAGCGTTTCGATCTAGGGCTCCATTAACTGTTGTATTTAGGGTCCTCGTCCTAGGAATCTTGCGATTGATCGAGGAAGGCATAGTTCTAATGTTCCATTAACGTACTGTTGGCTAACTGCTGCGTGCATTAATTATATATAATCTCTTATATATTCTTTTGCTGTTGAGTTCCATGTAAACTTTTATACTTATGTGTTTTTTTTTTAACTTATTTTTTAAGTGAAAAAGTGAAGCATTATTATGATCTTTTGTAGGGAACTGTAGCTCTCCGTAGGCGATCGAGACAAAAAAATACAAATGTTGATCAAGACGTTGCATGAGTACTCCTCCTCAAGACAATGGATCGATCGTCGAGCTCTCGATCGGCTAGCTAGCTCGCAAATAAATCCATCACGAGGGGGCAGACATGAAGATAGATAGCGATGGAGACGTATCGATGTAGCTGCAATTAAGCACGTAGGACGACGACGCTGGCGGTGGCCTCACTGCCTGCAATCAATTCGTACGCACAATTAGCTACGTAGCCCTGGCGGTGCGTGCTGATTAAGCTCGATCATCTTCTTCCATCCCGCTGCACATTAATTATTCCTTTCATTTTGATCTGGATAAAAAGAAGCCGGGTCTGATCAATAAAAAGCCCACGTCAGCTGCCCTCAACGAATGTGTGATTGGACGATTAATTGGTCGACCGAGTGAAGCACTTGGTCGGATAGAACGGATGTAGACCAACTAGCCGAACAGAAAGGAGTCGTCGCTCAAAGAGCTGACCGGATAGCATACTCGGTCAGCAAAGTAGTTGCAGACAAACCAGATGCACATAGAGAAGCAGCTGTTAAGAGAGCTGACCGAGCATTGCACTTGGTGGCATAGATTTGATACCGACAATGCATAGCAGTTGTTTCAATTGTCCGACCGGGCAACACATTCGGTCGGACTTATCAAAACTATGAGGTTGTTCACCTACACCAAGAAGAGCAGTCTGCCGACCTGGAGATACTCACCATGGTGTAATGACCGATCGACACTCACAGGTATAATGTCCCATCGACACTCACTACGGTGCAACATCCGATCGGCTTCAAAGCTACATGTCCCCTTTGTCGTTTAGCTCGACAAAATGATAAGAGAATATTCGTTGTCAGAAACAGACACTGTGATGCCTTATATGTAGGAAGCTTTCAAATCTGACACGTACGGATGTCGTGCTCAATTAAAGAAAGTCCATTAAGGAAAGAAATCTGGCGTTATAAATTGTCTACGACATTTTAGGCAATCTAAAAACGGCATTTTTCCCTCTTCAAGTATAAGTATAGCATCTCAAAGGTATCAAATTAAGGTACGCGAAATAGTATCAATTCTAGCTTTTTCATCCACCATTTCATTTTCTTCTACATTAGGTTAACTTGAGCGTCGAATGACCAAACAAGGGACATTTCTCCTTATTTGGCCGTTAACTTTTTCTTCAAGTTTGTTTTGGACAGTGTTCAGCTCCTCCTCTCGTTGACCGTCGAACACACATTCATTGCGAAGCTAATCGAGAGCAGTACTGTGAATTTACCTGAGTGAATTTCCCATATGGACAAGACGTTCACAAATAGGACTGTAACGCTCCGATCGATCTCGTGTTTACTCAAAGGGCGTACGTGGAGTAATGATGAAACGATCGAGGAATCTGCAGCCAGCAACCCTTCCTTAATTTAATTAACTTCCCAAGCACATGGCTGCATTAATGCCGGTGCAACTCCTTCGTTTTCCCGCCTGAAAATTCCACGATATCGAGGATTTCGATTCACGGATCAAGGAAACAGGCCCAGTCAAATGCATCGATCGTCATGCACTAGTGTTTACTTTTTACAGGAGCAGAAGTAGTACCTGAGTCTTAACCTTTGTGGCTTATGTGTCATGCATCATTGATTCATTCTGATCCTTTACACGGAATTACATACATATATATATACTACGTACTATATATGTACCACAAGCTATTGTTTATTCAGTTCTTCACTGATTAATTCCGCTCATTAATTAAGTTAATTTCTAAGTCAGTGGCCAAGTCAAGTTAATTTATCACAATAATTAACAACTCATTATTCCTACGAAATCATACCATATTATATCATATACAGTACCTCCCCTATGTTTTGACCATTTGTATTAATGGTTAGTAGTTATCCATGATTTACCTCATTCGTTTTGGCCTGGAGACGGATTAACGGAGGCGCTAGGGGCGAGCGAATTACCTTTTGTCACATATATAGCAAATCAAATGATGGATCAGTTGATTAGCTAGGGTTTGGAGCTAGTTCTTCATGCATGCCCCAGGGCAGTCAACTAATTTCTTCTAATGCATTGAATTATTTTATTCCATTAATTTCATAATTTGAGAGCCTCTTTCATTTTGTAACAAAAAATAATGAACAAGGATTTATCTTTAACATAAGATAATTATTAACTTTGTCAAATTATCATTTAGGACTAGCTAGTTAATTCCAATTTTTAAAATATCCCAAAAAATTATAAAATTTAACAGATACTTTTCCACTATTTCTTATAAAATTTATCTTTTGGTTTTGTAAAATTACTTTCAAATAATACTTGATTCTAAGAAATCAATTTATACCTAAAAGTTGAGAAAATTTAGATTCAGAGAATTCAGAAAGGCTCATGTAGCTAGGCATTTGACATGTAGAAACCCTATTTGCACATTCTCTATTATCAAGGCCCTATTTAACTGTTCAGAATAATAAACAAATTAATGAAGAAAAACACCATAACTGTTTAAGCATTTAGTAATATAGAGGACCTACCATGGGACAATTAAATAGTAGCCTCATTATTTACTTTCAAGGATTCTTTGTCTATTTACTTCTAGATCCATGCATGCAGTCCAATCAATCATTGAACCTCTAACATTTTTTTTTTTTTTTTTTTGCATGAGTAAAATTGGCAGAATATTATCTTGTGCAAGTAAAACTAGGGTTCTTGTGGGGTGATACATAGTCTCCCTTTTAAAATTATAAAATAAGGCATTTACAATCGATTAGATCGAGATTGAACAAGAAATTTCTCATAAATACCATTAGTTTTACTAATCTCATGCCAAAGATATTTGTCTCGAATTATATAGTCTTATCATAATCTTACTAACTATGTTGTTTCATCTTCATTTCCTGCCCTCTATCTCCTTCTCTACTCTCTTAGAATTTTGTTTCCTTTCAAAGTATATATATCTGAAGATAAGCTCACTAGTGGCATACATATTAAACTTGGAATGACATGTATAAATAGAGCTACTGCAAAGATGAGCACTGTCACTGATGATTGTAAATTTGTAATGACTACAATCAAACTGCTGATCACATATAATTAATGGATCCTCTAGCTAGCTAGAAGATCCAGCACAATCTACAGTGACAATTATTTTCTGCGAATCTTTTCCAATCTACAGTGCCAAACTTTACTTGTGTTTGGGTACAATATTGTGGTCCATCAGAGTAAATGCATACACCAAGGGAACAGGTGCAACATGAGAACAATGAGAAGTGCCACAGGAATTGATCATTTTGTTAATGACAATAACTGCAACTTCAACTTAATTAATTGTTGAATCCCCACTACTAATATATTGAGGTGTTCCTATCTGATCGTTTCATTCATGCAACTGTGAACTTCATGACTTTATGTACAATATGAACTCTCATCACAAAGATGATAGTTTTTGTCCCCACACTCCTAGTTTTTTTATTTTTTTTATTTTTTCTGAAAGAGAAGAAAAAGCAATTAAATTTAAGACATGGAAAAGCAGTCCTTTAGACCTGCTAAATGTAAAGTTCTTTCAGACATCTGCATGATATAGATCGTTTGATTAGTCGTCCTCCGCTAGCCTCTTCTCCTTCTTCCTCGTTCTACATCGTATGCGCGCAGCAAGCTAGCTAGGGTTTTGGAGATCAGCAAACAGAGATGTCGACTTCCCAGCACACTGCAACAGGCCACCTTTGCTACTTGCACTGCAACTTCTGCAACACAATGCTCGCGGTACATCTCCCTTTCTCTGTCTCATGAAATTAAAAAAAAAAAAAAAAAGTTGATTTGCTACTTGATTTTAGAACTGTGTTTAATTTTCTAGTGTTTTTGGATAGATCATATGAAACTCAAGAACATGAGAGAAACCATATGCATTCACATCCTTGCCTAGCAGATGTCCTAAGTCCAAACCCCCCTTCTCACATCCTTGCTTAGCCGGACTCCTCTACATGCTTGTTTTTTGTTTTTTTGCTCTTTTCAAGCAAACAAAAGATGGATCGTCGAAGTCATAAGTGAAAAACAGGAATGAACACTTGGACTTAGGGCTAACATAAATTTAAAGTGCACACATATATTTTAATTACTTTTAGCTCTCTGTTTTTTTTTTTTAAGTTTGAATGATAAGTTAGCCTACTTTGTTGAGGTTTGTGAGAAGGAATTCCTTCCCTTCACCATTCCACTTCGCAAGCATCAGAAGAATAATTGAAGGCACCGGCCACTCAAATCAAAGAGAGCCGCAGTAATTCTCTTTGTAATAAACATGAAACTTAAAAGAAGGCAATTCACCTTAAATAATATCTGTGTCAAAATAATATTATTGTAATTGTGCTTAGTTACCTCCTATCTTTTGCAACTTAATTAGCCGCTAGCTGTTGGATTTGGTTCTCTTAATTTCAGTGTACTAATATTATGTTAACATTGTTTCCTATGATTTTATCATCTTCTAATTACTTATATCTAACTTCACTTTTATAATGATAGTTTAATTTGTTGTTCTACTTCATATATGATCACTCTCAGTTTCTCATTTCTGCTATGTACAGGTACTCAGTCTTTATTTCATCCCACTAGAATTAACTTTATCTTCCATGTTGAAAATGTGTTATTGTTGTTTGTATTTTCAATCAAGGATATGATCAACATCAATGATATAACTATAATGAGAAGTACTTAAGTATCCTACTAGTCTAACCATTTGAGAGAGATATATGCCCATTCTTTTCAGCCCTAAAAAGGCCCCTACAGGTACTCTTCTTTGTGGGACTGTGGGTGCAGAAACAGAAGGGAAAAAAAAGTATTTCAACACACTCCTTCATATGGCCATTCCACTGTAGACCATTGATTGAGCAGTAAATGTTAACCTTAAATGATTACTCCATTAATATAAGCACTCAATGGGCAATGGATTGTCTTGTTGTCTAGACTACATAAGTTGTACCCATGCCAAAGATTGGATCATGCCGCTTTGAGCCCAACTAGTCCGCGAGGTAGGCTAGGCGATCGTCACTTGACCTATAGGTCATGTTCAAAAAATGGTGAAAAAGGCATATTCTTTGAACCCTAACTTATCCACCATTGTTCATTATGTACTAACTATTTCAATGCCAATAATAGTGTCAAAGTCATGCTTTAATAATGTAGGCAATCAAGTGAATTGGATGAATAGAGAAAAGGTCACTTGTAGGAGAATGCCTTGTAATGTACATATGCTTATGGATTGGTTATATACAATAGATGAAGGCAATTAGATCCAAATATCAAACTCAATGACTGTCAAAGCCGGTTTGAGACAATACAATAAAACCAAGTTAAAGATGACTTGACCTGATCCACTTCTGCCTCATATAGTAAATAAAAGGTTAATGTAAGGTAAACCTAATATTTATGTACAATTTGTCTTATTGTATTAATTATAGATATTGTATGGGATATTCCTAATTGTGCTCAACACAACCTATTTGGATTTGTGTTGGATTATAGGCACAACGTCTTGGCACCTCTAACCTAAAGATGTAAGTAAGTTGCTCTCATATAGGGGGATATCTCATTCTTATTCTCATGCCACTACAAGAAAACAGGGATTTAGAGATATATACAAATTTCCATCTCTAAAAGTCATTTTTCCATCTTTAAAGAATGTTTGAGATAAAATATTTCATCTTGAAAAGTCATTTTTCCATCACTAAAGAATATTCCTGTGGTTAATTTTGAGATGAAAATATTCAATCTCTAATTTCAAAAATAGATTGAAAAACTATTTATGAATCTGTTTTTAATTTGATCAAATAAAATTAATTTATACAAATTTTGTTTTGTTTCAAATAACATATTAAATATAATTTTAATCTATTTGTAAATCCATTTATGATTTTGTTGATATATCAATATATAAATACATTTCTAAATTTATCATTAAATTTATATTATAATCAATTTCTAGTCTACATGTTACTTTACAAGAAACAATAACACGCTTTAAACAGATTAAAAATAGTAAAAACAACTAATTTCTCAATCTAAAAAAATCATACATGTAACATCAATATTAATAAATATTCACATCATTTCAGTAAACTTAATCCTTAAATTTTAAACAAGATTTTATTTCTATCTTACAATTCTGTTCTAATTTGTATATATAAATATGAAACGAATTTTGTTGTGTCTCAAATTTTTATTAAATTTTAAATGAGTTTTTGAGAGAAATTATATTGTTTTTTGTAATCTATATTTATTTATGTTTATAAAAAATGATTTGTAATTTTGTCTTAAATTCATTTTAAATTCAGTTTCAAATTCATTTCTAATTTATATAAATCTGAAACAGATTTTATTTCTATCTTAAAAATCTATCTCTAATTTATATAAATTTGAAATAATATTTTTCCGGTCTTAATTTTTTATTAAATTTTAAATGGATTGTTTTTTTTAACAAAAATTATACTATTCCAAATTCCATTTGCAACTTGTATTTATTTTTGTTTATAAAAATTTATTTACAATTTCGTTTCAAATTCATTTTATATTTCCATTTCAAATTTATTTTCATATATTATATTTTATTTAACTAAAACAGACTAGTACTACCTCCATAGCAAATCCATTTCTGATTTATCAAAATCTGAAATGGATTTTAATTTTATTTCAGAAATCTGTTTCTACAACCCTGATTTCTTGTATATGAAGTTGTGTTATTTAGTCTCAACAAGGAGATATTATATAAATAAAATACAATCCTTCACCATGTCATGAATTCTATCCATTGAATGCATTTATATCAAATGTAACCTTCCAACCAAGTATTTAGGAAACCTTTTCTTCTTCCACTAATTTCTTAAACTCTACTTGCAAAATTAAGTGGGCATCCAATCATGTTGGTACCCTAAACCTTAAAAAGAGGTGATGTGAAGGAACTATATATATTGCTTGCTTTAGAAACTTTTGTGTTTGAGGGCCATACATGCCTACTCCCAAATTAATGCCTACAGTAGTATACTTTCAGATTTAATCTTTACCTAAAAAAACACAGTATCATTAAGTGATTGTATATCTATTTGTCTCTCTGTGCAGGTTACACTCCCTAGTGACAGATTTTTCGACATACTTACTGTTCGTTGCGGCCATTGCGCCAGCATTTTCACTGTGCATCTGGGCACCATGTTTCAGCCCTTTCCCTCCCAAGATTTTCAGGTTTTGAACAGGAATTAGCTACCCTACGTTGATACATATAACTTAGTCAATATTTTTTAATGCTCAATAACAAATGGTAAGTTATAGATTAGTACATTTTCTTGTTTATAAAGTATTAAGTATAATTGTTGGATACATAAATACATTACGAAAGTAAATATGATCATTAAGGCAATGACCAATTCTGACATATTATCATTTGTGTTTCACTTGTACATTAGTGCTGGAGTGTGGTTTTCACCACCAATTTAGTTAATTTTTTGCTTCACGTAAATGGTTTTACCACTAAATTGTTGGCAGGAATTCAATGTTGGAGCTATGAAAAATTACCAAATGGATTTTGGATCATCTTCACAAGATAGGCCGCCTTCTTTGATATCCGCAACCGAAAATGCTGAACGACAACATTTACCGGTTCCTCGTAAGCATGCATTTTGTCATTATCATACATATATCGAATATATTGATACTCAACTAACATATTTATGAGAAGTTTAATTAAGTTAATTGGCTCAAAAGATAATTTTTGAGCTTGTTCATTATGTTATAACTATCATCACAGTGATCAATTGTTGCTCTTTGAAGCGAAAATAGAAAGTTTATTGTGTAGGGTTTGATTGATCAACTGTTTCTTTCATCTATATTCAGAAAATTAAAGTATTTTGGGTTCATAAGAAAATTTAGTCTAAGAAATTACTATAGCAACTAGTTAGGAATGATTCAATATATCTTGGTGAGTTTAAAACTCATGCTAATTACTTTGTTTGTTTTAAAGATAGGTAAATTTGATTAATTAATGTAATCAATTATCATGCTAATTACTCGGAATGTTTTTATTTACCAGCTCCTGAAAAACGACACCGTCTCCCTTCTGCATACAACAAGTTTATCAAGTAAGTTTATGCTCTTTTTCACTTACAATCATTCCAAGTGAATGGGATTAATTTTACTAATTAAAATTCTCTAACAATTATATTGCATCCACCGAATAATTATGGGTTCAAGTAATTTGCAATTTTGATTTTAAATAGGGAAGAGATTCAAAGGTTAAAGGCTAATAATCCTAACATCAGCCACAAACAAGCATTCAGCACTGCAGCAAAGAATGTAAGTTTCTCCTTGCCTGATATTTAGAATCTTTGTTAATTAACTTGCATTTCTTAATCATTGGAAAAGATACATATGAGGATTTTATTAGGTCACAACAATTAATAAAAAACACTAGGTCAACTCATCCTAAAAGACCCTTAAAAAAACTTTATAATCCCAAATCATGTATACTAACTAACAAACAGATATCCTGTTAATTAATTAATTAATACTATCTTGGTTTTGGTTTATATTTGCTAATCTTGCAGTGGGCACACTTGCCTCACGATATCCCTGACAACGATGAGCGACAGAAGATTGAGGAGCTAATGACTTCCCCAGGTGATCTAAAAAGTTAAATCAGTGAACTAGGCGTTCCTAATAATGAATGCATCATATATGAATGTTTAAGTCATGAGCAGATGCTTAGACTCCTGAACATGTACTCTCACGTATGGTTGGATTAGCACATCAACTGCATTTGAACTTTAATTAACTTTGCTTCCATTAATTTGGCTAACTTTTCTCTTGGTTAATTTTTTATCTTTTGGTTGAGTATATATATTACTAGCTCACAACGATATATCCGGCCATCATGAATGGCATATGGATTAGGGCTTCCTTATTTTTTTACATGGATATAATCTCATTCGGAAGCTGAGTAGACGGGTGAGAGCCAGTGAGAGAGCAAGGATATTGTCGGAGGAAGAACTTGAGTTGGAAACCTTAGACCTGCAAAACCACGGGCCTGCAAAGCATTAGACTTGCACACGTCACAGAGAAAGTCAACATGAACATTAAAGCAAAAACTAGGGAGGAAGTCCCTGGCGCATATATATACTTTGGCGCTCAAGTTAAAACAGTAGCCGAGCGAAAAGTGAAAAAGATGATTAACAATAGAACAGTAGTAGAAAAGTGTGCGCGCACGTACTTAGCCAATGTAGAGAATCCTTTTTTATACCACCTCTCATTACCTCGATAATAATGAAGCAATAGAGAATATTTAGTGTTAGAATTATAGAATATGTCAAGTAACAGAGGATGTACGACAACCTTCTCTTAGGCAAAGGAAGATTCTATTGCTTGTATATGTCATAGTAGCAGAATATTCCTTGGTGCATGTTATTATTCTCTGATAATGTTGTCTAATGGAAGGAGGCTGGTTGACGCTAGGCCCGATCGGGTTTGTGCTGGGAGTCATACCCATTAAGAGTGAAGAGATGAGTCTAGAAGGATCTAACCCGCGCTAGGGCCGACTGGGTAGTGTTGGGAGTTATGCCCATGAAAAAGTAGGGACTTGAGCACTAGAGATCTGTCCGGCGTTGGGCCTATTGGGTTATGCTGAGAGTCATGTCTATGAAAAGTGAGGAGCTGAGTCATCAAAGAGCCGATCGACGCTAGGACCGATCGAATTTATGCTGGGAGTTATGCTCATGGGAAGTGAAGAGTTG
>JBAMIB010000086.1:2721752-2732520 GCA_037177415.1 Kaempferia rotunda | reverse complement strand
AATTGCGAGTTGAGATCCTCTGTCCCAAAATGCATGTGTCCCTATGTCCCCTTGCCAATCGGACGAACTAAATCACATCATGAGTATGTTGCACATATCTCGAGGATGTGTAATCTGTCCGTGAGAGGACATGGGGACACATGCATTTTGGGACAAATTGCAGCTGGTGCAGCCAAAGGATTGCAATACTTGCATGAGATTGCAAACCCACCAGTGATTTATAGAGATTTCAAGGCATCAAACATCCTTCTCCGTGAGGATGACAACCTGAAGTCATCAGATTTAGGCCTCGCTAAGGTTGGTCTAATTATTAATGGCAACACCTCACGCACTAAAGTTGGTCCAACTATGTTTATGCAAGAGGACATAATTAAGCATAAGGCCTCTGATCAGTGATGTGGTCACTGCTCTCGAGTACCTGGCTAATCCAAGGACCAATGGCCCTAAACCTTTATTAATTATCATAATTTGTTGAGCATACCATACTAAACAACCATCCAATGCAACACTACAGTGCTAATTCTTGGACAACATTACAGAGAACAAACCAAACGAGTCCAAGAATTCATTTAGTCTTCAGGCACATTCTTCCGATCGGTTCTCAAGTTCTTGTAGCCAATTGCTCCAGCTTTCTCCATTCCTTTTGTGTCAATCACATCCACTGCAGAGCACATGCTCGGAAGAAACCTTCCACTGGCTGGCAGCAACTTCTTCTTCTTCTTCCTCCTCCTATTCTTCTGTACTTCTCTACTTGAGCCTTGCTTTTGCTTGGAGTCTCCACTGGCGGAGGCTTCCTGGTGGTATGGATTTAGCCTTCGAAAGTACTCTATCTCCTGCGACACCAGCGATCCAATTGTTCCCCGGGCACCAACCTCGGCCGGAGGCGGCGGCTCAGCTGCCATTTCCTCGAGTTAAAGCTGTGGAAATGGAGTAAGTAGCTCAGAACGCTGCTTTGGTTTGGTTGGTTTCACTTTGTATGCTTTGTGGCTGGAGATGCAGTCGGTGCTTGCCTGTCACATAAATGCTTGTTCTTTTTTCCATGCTTGCCGTTGCAATTTGTCTTTGTGTTGTTAGATTTGATGCTGAAACAATGCTGTCGATTTGTTTAATAGAAGGATTTGGCTTTTCTCAATCTGTAACTGCGATAATTCTAAAACTCTAGAAATATTTATAAACGGCGCTATAAATTATATAGGGCTGTAAATGAATCAAATATTGGTGAATAAGTTTGGTGTTCGGTTTGGTAAGAGCTTATTTATGTTCGTTTAATATACACCAGATCAAATAAATAAACAAACTTGAACAACTCATTAAACTAAACAAACAAACTTGAACACATATGTGTTTAACTTGTTAATATTTATGAACAACATTTGTGAACAACGTTCGTCAACCATGTTTATTAATAAATTTTTTATCAAGGTACTAAATAAATAAAATAAACAAATAAGTTTGAATTATCATGTTTAATAATCAATCAAATAAATAAAAATTTTAAACAATCAAATAAGTTTAGATTGGAAGATCGATAACATCTAAACAAACCAAGCTCGAATCAAACTTAAGCCAAGCTTGAATTGAGAGCTCGATAACATCTAAACAAACCAAATTCAAGTGAAACTTCAAACAAACTTAAGTTCATAAAAAAAATCAAGTAAGTTTGAATAATCATTTCAAACGCTTGGTTCATTTTAAGCTCAGCTTAGTTCGGTTATTTTATCAAATAAATTTGAACTTCTTAAAGCTCAGCTCGTCTCATTTACCGCCCTAAATTACACGAGCAACGTGAACTTTCTTTCAGAGAAAGCAGAGGGAAGGTTTCATTTTTCAGGACTCGATATAAATGGGCTGTGATTGCATGAAGCCCAATTCGGAGCCCAGAAAGGCATGCACGAAGAGGGGCAAAGCTGGTATTTGCAAATTTCTGTGAAACCCTAACATGGTAATGTCGTCCTCGATATAAAACGCCTATCCGTCGCCCCTTCGGGTTGCCCTATCTCCATTGGCTCCGGCGCCGCCACGCGGGTTTCGAACAGCACTGTGCCAACATGGTAAACTGATCAATCCTTTTCCTTGTCCCGGTTTGAAGTAGTCTGTGATTGTTACCTCAGTGCTTGCTTTTAATTCGATCTCCACTCAATCTGTCTCTTTTGAAATTAAGGGTCAAAATTGGATTGTAGTTGTTATTTTTTGATCTATCGGGCACTTCTTTGTTGGTGAAGTAAGAGGCTAGAGAGTTATGCGAGTTTGATCATGTTTTCTGAGATGTCCTCAGGTGAATTTAAAACAAAATTATAGTGGCGCTGAAATCCTATACGCTTCTTGAGCCTGATTTGTGCTTGGAGGAAACAAATCTGATCTACAGTAAGTTCGACACAATCCTTGTGAGGATATCTGAGTAACTGATCATTTATGCTCGGGAAAGTTCAGTATCTAGCTAATAAAGCTATGGTCCATAGCTTGCAGTGCGTGATTTACAATTATTATCTTAATCCGTACCAAATAGAAAATGCTCACTTAATTATTCCACATGATGAGATTATGCTATTGTGATTTGCTGCATCTTAAATCAAGCTTTTTTTTTTTTGGAGTAGAAGAGAAATAAATTAACTGATGCAAGACAAAAAAACATGTGGGATTCTGAACCTTCAACATGTTATATTTATGGCATTGATTATGAGAAAAGTATTATCGTGTAATTCACATTTTTCTTTGTGTTAATTGGTTTGTGGTTGAAGTTCCAGAGTTTATGTTCGTGATTATATTTTTCTCCTGTAACTGGATCCCTTTGAGAGATGAGACTATTAATTCTTTTAGAAGGCCCTTTGTCTCTTTACTTTTATTGCATTTCTTTGCATAACTTTTTTCTTGACTCCTGTGTTTTGATTTTGTCACGCAGGTGAATGTTCCAAAGACAAAGAAGACTTACTGCAAAAACAAAGCTTGCAAGAAGCACACCCTTCATAAGGTTACACAGTATAAGAAGGGAAAGGATAGACTATCTGCTCAAGGAAAGCGCCGTTATGACAGGAAACAATCTGGGTATGGTGGTCAAACAAAGCCTGTTTTCCACAAGAAGGTATTCTGGCCTTTTCTGTGCTCCAAAAATGGGTTAATATTGATCTTTTACTGTTGTTAGATACCAATCTGCTATGTTTGTGAATATTTGGTTACTTGATTGACTCCAAATCATTGGGTGTGGGTTTTATTTTCTTGAGAAAATGAATCTTCTATTTTACCAATAAATTTTGCTTCAAAAGACTATGTAGATGATAGTTGCATAACACATTTGTAGTATGTGGCAATATATCAACATAAAATACTACAAAATTACTCATAAGATATGGATAAAAATTACCAACATATTTACAATAAAAAATATTAATCTGTATATCAAATTCATACTGAGATATAGAGAAATTCAAATCATACAATGTAAAACTCAGAGTACAACAACTAATGTTAATCAACAATATAAATAATGTTTGTATAATTAGTAATATATCTTTCATAAAAAGTGTCGTAAGTTAATATTTTATAAGTTATCATTAACAAAATTATCTTATTTAGGTGTGTGTAGTTCAATCTAAATTAGTTAAAATGAATTAATTAAGATTTTTTTAATTGTATATTTGGTGCTACATGCCATATGTGGTCAAATGTGGCTTTTATGGGGTTCTCAAAATTTCTTATAGGGTACCCTTCTGAATTTCCCTCGATGATCTAGGTGAAGACCATTTTTTGATATGTGATGGATGTGTTACTTGTTTGATATTTTCTTAAGTTCTGTTTTGAGCTTAGTTTCTTGAAGTTAATTCATAGTCGTATTAATGCTTAGCAGTATAAAATTGTAAGCGATAGAACTATTCTTTTTTCAGGCCAAAACAACAAAGAAGATTGTGTTGAAACTTCAATGCCAGAGCTGCAAGCATTATTCACAGCATCCCATAAAAGTTTGTACTGATATTCTACCTCTTTGCCCTTTGTGATTTTTCCACCTGTAGCTAATATCTATTTTGTTGTCTCAGAGATGCAAGCACTTTGAGATTGGAGGAGACAAAAAGGGCAAGGGAACTTCTCTCTTCTAGTTTGTTTCTTCTCTGATTCTAGGTGATGTTATGTTCTTATTTTCATTGGATGTGATAGTAGTCTGACGTCATGGGAACCTTATTACTGTTTCATTTATCTACACTTCTGTGATGTTATTTTGGTGTCAGCAGAACCTTTCTCTGATTTACAAATTTATTTCACTTTAAGATGAGTGTTGTAAATGAGTCGTTGAAATGATTGTCTGTTTGGTTTGTGCAAGGGTTTTTTTTGGTTCTTTTAAAGTTTCTTGTTTAGCTTGTCTAGCAACATTTTATTTATTTATAGTTTTAATTAAAAGTACTTATTTCATCAGGGGTGGGCATAATAGTCTGTGAATGATGAATCAAATGGAGCCAAATTTAAAATTTAGTTTATTTGTTGGCTGCCCACCCTGGTCATCTTTATATCTATTTCAAAATTGATATCTTAGATGTAATTACCATGGATTGAATTATTTATGATGCAACCTCATTGATTCAAACAGTAGACGGTTTGTATAGCCAAGTTTGAGGCTTTGCATTTGTCACCGGTACTCTTTAATGTGGTCATTAGAGAACTCTAAAGTTTAAATTTTAAATGAGATGATTATTAGACGAACTAGAGGAATTGTCTAGCATATTTAGTTCATTAAAAAATAATTCTTTTAGAGAAGAATAATTGAATGACCTACGATCCAAGTTAGATCTCCTTTATAAGGTCACAGTTATCTTATTCTTTGGGTCTTCCAGACGAGAACAATCGAATAACTGACAAATGAAGCTATATCTCCTTTGTGCTTTAATGGAGACTCTGCATCAAGCAAGGCATTACTTCACCCTTCACGGTGAACCCACAAGGCCATATAATTTGTATATATTACACGAACTTGCTCGTGGATGCTTCACCATTCACGGAGATAATTAATAAGCATTAGTTCGTCACCATGTCTTCCTGCGGCGGACGCATCGGCGACACGCTCTCTCGCCTGTCATCGCGCTTGAACGAGGTCAAGCACAAAGTCGACGTCCAACCGGAGTCTAAAGGTTTGCCAGACACCTTCGATCAGATCGAGAAGACGATGAACCAGATCGAGAAGACGATGAAGGTCCTGCAAAAGCATCACGGGCGGGGAAAAGAAAGCCAGGCCCTGGAGGAACAGCTCGACTCTGCAGCCCGCTTGCTCGACGAGATCAACACCGATCCGAGAACTGCCAATCGCTCCGAACTCATGGATCGACTTCAGACAGTGATCGCCGAAGCCGCTGCCGCAGCAAGAGTGATCGCAGAAGCCGCGGCCGCTGCCGGTGACCATGACACCGATAAAAAAGACACACCGTCGGCGTCGACTCCGACGGATCAGTGGAAGGAGCCTGAGGAGGATGGCTTGACAGCTGCGGAGCAGCAAAAGCTTCAGAAGAGTCCGGCGTGGGCGCACCTCAAGTTCGTAGTCGACAACCTCGATCCTTTGCTAAAGGACTGCCTCTTCACCCTCACCGTCTTCTCGCCCAACGTCGACATTCAGAAGCGGCTGCTTCTCCACTGGTGGATGGGGGAGGGTTTCGTCGGGCGCATCGAAGACGGGAAGCGCTGCTTCGACCAGCTGGTGGAAAAGGGCTTGGTCGTCCCGGTCGGCAAGCGGCACTGCAGAAAGCACCACTACTGCCAGGTCCAGTCCTGGTTGCGCCCGCTATTGGTCGCCGTCTCAAATGCAAACGGCTTCCTCGACTACGACGAGGCCGGGAAGCCCAGCGACGACTACTCGTTCAGTCGCCGCTTGTTCCTACGCCAGCGCCAGGGGCCCATACTGGCGTCTCCCAAGGACAGGGCGGCGGGCAGCCGGCTGAGAACGGTCTACAACGTCGGCAATCTCCAACCCAATTTCCCGACGGATTGCCTACTCAACAAGAAGGAGCTCACAACCCTTCAGCTGGGAAGGTGGAGGAAGGACAACAAGGAGCGGCCGCCCTTGGCCTTCGTCGGCAACGAGTTCTTGTCGGGGCTGGGAAAATGCAGCGCTTTGAGGTACCTGAGCTTGAGGGGCATCTCCCGATTAGAGAGTCTGCCTCATCACTCCGTCGAGAAGCTCCGCAAGCTGGTGGTGCTGGACCTGCGCGCCTGCCACAACCTCGAGAAACTGCCGCCGAATCTGGGCGACGCCCGGAGGCTGCAGTTCCTGGACGTGTCGGATTGCACCCTGCTGGACCAGATGCCGAAGACGCTCGCTTCCTTGTCGGAGCTCGAGGTGCTCAAGGGCTTCGTGGTCTGCGATTACTGGAACAAGAATTGTTGCCAGATCGGTGACTTGCTGAAGCTGACCAAGTTGAGGAAGTTGAGCATCACCACAAGCCGCGAGTTTAATGACCGCGAGGTCGTGAAATTGCGCGAGCTCATCAACAACCAGCTCACTTCCCTCACGGTGGCATGGGGAGTCGTCGGCAAGGAGGAGAACACGCAGAAAAGGAAAGCTGAGAAGGAAAACGCCCATGCAGGAGATAACAAACCGAAACTTACTTCCCCGTCGAAATTGGAGAAGCTTGAGCTCCGTTGCTTCAACGAGAAATGGCTCCCGGAATGGATCGTTCCCGACGAGTTGGTGAATTTGAAGAAGCTGTACATAACAGGGGGAATTCTCAATAGCCTTGAGGATGCTCAGGGGAAGACGTGGTGGGTGAGAGTTCTGCGGCTGAGGTCCCTCCTCCATCTGCAGGACGACTGGGAGAGCATACAAACTTGGTTTCCCTACCTCATTTGCGTGGAGAAATCCAAATGTACGCTGTCCTCTTGGCCTTGCGGCAAAGAAGGGTATTGGCCTTGCAACGATGAGGTTGAAAGTGAAGTCGGAGAAAGGAGAAGTGAAGTTGAAGAAGGTATCAAGGCTGAGGTTGAAGGTGAAGTTAGAAAAAAATGGGCGAGTGAAGTTGAAAAAAGTGGCAACGATGAGGTTGAAGATGAAGCTAGAAAGAGTAACGGAAGTGAAGGTGAAGAAAGTAACAACGATGAGGTTGAAGATGTAGCTAGAAAAAGTAAATGAAGTGAAGTTGAAGAAAGTAGCAACGATGAGGTTGAAGATGAAGCTAGAAAGAGTAACGGAAGTGAAGTTGAAGAAAGTAGCAACGATGAGGTTGAAGATGAAGCTAGAAAAAGTAACGGAAGTGAAGATCAAGAAGGTAGCAACACTGATGTTGAAGGTGTTGAAGGAGCAAGGAGCGAGAGTGAAGATGAAGAAGGTAGCACTGCTTCTGACGATAGTGAAGAAGGAAGAAATTAAATTACCGTGAAGGAGTGAAGTTGAAAAGAGTAGCAACATTGGTAAAGATAGTGAAAATGAAGAAGATAGCAATTCAGAGGATATAATATGAATGAAGGTGTAAAGTATGAAGGGTTCTAAGGAGGACTCTCTCTTGAGTTAGATTTTATGATATTTAGTTGTGATACGGGTTGCAACTTTGTCGTGTTGAACAACACAACAAGGTTTTCACATTGTGTGTTTGCATGTTTCTCTGGTAAGGTTGCACATAGATTGTGCACGTACTTATTAACATATTATTTGCTTTAGAAGTGAAATTGATCATTTATCTCGATAAAAGCACTTGAAATTTCCATTTTCTTTTGGAAAAAAAAACAAACAAAACTAGCATATAAAAGAAGATTTGTACACTTACATTGGGGTAGGAGAAAATAGTATGAACTTAAAATCAAAGAAAATTGCAGAAAAACTGAAATACTTGGATTGCCACATTTCCTTTGTCAGGGTGATCTTTTCTTGATTTCCATGATCAGAATCTTCGCTTCTGGCCTTCAAACCCATGCTTGGCAACAAGTTAGAACTAACGTGTCTTTCTCCTAAAGAAAAGTTATGATGCATGCACTATTAGATTGAGTTGAGCTTATTGTTTAATTAGTATAGCCATGCAAAGAGTTTGTTCTTCTATGAGCAAAAGAAATCCAAATGTTAGAGAGGTTTGATGATTCAAAGCCCATTCAGTGGACTCCAGTAGGCCCAATCCTGGGCCAGGTCCGAACAGGACCGGGAACCGGATCAACGGTCTGGGTAACTATTGACCCGTTTCCGGTTCAAAAATCATAACTGGTCTAGCAAGGTATCGGGCCGGTTACAGTTCAACCCCACCGCCAAAAACTGCCAGTTGGCGATTAACTGCTGGTTCAAAATGCCCGTTTGAACTAACGATTCAAGTTTTGATTCATTGGACCGTTAGGAGCGTCGGTTAACTGGTGGTTTTGATCGTTGGAATTGTTAGTTTTAGCTGTTGAGATGAAAAAGTGGAATTTTTTTTAATATTTTTTTTTTTCAATGATTGAGATAATTTGATTGTTTTTTTATCAATGACTATGATTTGTTGTCCATTACTCTCCAACTTCTATAAATAGAAAGCTCATTTCATTATTTCCATACATATTTTCTCTTATCTCAGTCTCAATTCCGCAATTTCTATACGTTTTTGACTTTAATTCTATACACTTTTGACTTCCGAGTTCCAATTACAATGGGAAGAGGCCGATGGCGAGGAGGTTCATCTTTTCGATCTCTGAGGGGCAAAGCAATAGTGAATCCAAACATTAATCAACTGATAATGAGACCAAACAACTTTCAAATCCGACTATGACACTCGAAACACAAGGAAGTACTGATACAATTACTTCTAAGGTTCGGGAAGATCCTCCTTCAAAATCTTCTATTTTTATTAAACAATGTGATTATGTGACTCTTCCGTCGGGAGAATGATCACTCTTTCGTCAGGAGAATTGGGTGCAAAATATAAGCACTACCACAATTATCTAGAGTTTCCACTAGCGTAATTAGTGATTCTAGTTTATTTTTATATTTTAATAATAAATTAAAAAAATCATTAGCTAAATCTATAAAACATCTTTTATTTAGTTTTGGATCTACATGTACCTTTGAAAAATTTTGTAAAGAATATTTTAATCCATTTGTCAAAAATGTTCCTAGAACTACATTTAAAAAATAATTAAAAGATTAATAAGATAAAGGGGGAAAAATAATTAAAGAATTTAGTAAATTAAAAAATATAGTTTTTTTATGTTTCGATACTGAAGTGATCATTAGCAAACACATTCATATATGAGTGTGACTTGTCATTGGATCGATAACTTCTGGAATATCCAAAAAAAGATTGTTAGCTTATAGAGCTTTTAATGAATCACGTACTGTTCATAACATCTCACAAGATTATATTTGATTTTAGAAGAACATAAATTCACTCATAAAATATTTTAAATATCATCTGACAATGTTAGTTTTAATATTGCTAGTATTAAAGAACTTAAATTTATATGTCAACTTGTGATTGGTGGTTTATTTTTTTATATTCATTGTATTTGTCATATTTTAAATTTATGTGTTTGCATCATCTATAAACAATATAGTAAAGTTTGTAAAATAATGGAACGAGACAAAAAAAGTTCCATACCAACACGCTAATATATATTTATATTCACAACAATAGAATATCTGTAATCAGTGGCGAAACATAATAGGGGCTAGCCTGGGCTTTAGCCCAGGCTGGGCCCCACCTTATAAATATATACTATTTAATTTTAATATTCAAAATCTAATATAAATTATTTAATTAGTCCAATATGTCCTTTTCTCTGTATCAAAACTTTAAATTTAACCCAAATTCTAAAAACCTAAATATAATAATTAGTTTTGTCCCTATATGATTATTCTATGTATACTCTTTTAATTTATTTTCTATATTTTTATATTTTGTTGAAATATTAGCGTGTTAATATGAAAGATTTTTTATAATAGAATGCATTTTTTTTATTAATAAAATTTTTTATATAAAAAAAATAATGATTTATTTTAAATTTAGCCCTCCATGAACTAAAATCCTGGTTTCGCCCCTGTCTGTAATAGTATATGTGAAATTTTAAAAGTATTTAATGATGCAATCGAACAATTTTTTGATTTTTATTATTCTACTTTTCATTTAGTTTTAGAATTTTTTATCAAATAGTATTAGTTTTAAATGAAAATAATGCCAATGAATTTTTATCTTCTTGTATATTAGTAATAAAAATTAAATGGAAAAAATATTTTTTTTCATATTTCTAAAATTTATTTAATAATATTTATTTTAGACCCTAGATATAAATTAAAAGTTTTATTAAAATATTTGATTTGTATTATAACGTTTTAATTCTATTTAAAAATTCTTCTTATCTTTGATCCTAATAATATTGTATATAATATTAGAAATTGTTTATATGATATTTATAAAATATATAGTATAAAATATGAAATGCCGATCCCACATGGTAGGATGATGTTTGGTTATTGTATAGTATAAAATATGGAATACAACCTAATATTTCTGAAACACAAAATACTAGTAGTAGTAATTTAAAACTTACAAAAGTTTAAATTTTATTAAAAGAACGGACGAAACGTCCATGAGGATCATTAAGTTTCAATGTCTTAAAGTAATGGTTACAGAAGACTCAAAACTTTCTCGTTCTCTCCATGATTGCTAAATAAATTTTAACTTGTCCAGTGCCAGCAATTGTCATGGAACAAACGTTTAGTGTCAGTGGTAACATGTTGGATGAACGACGATCGATTTTGTCTCCCGACTCGTTGGAAGCCCAAACATTGCTCAACCTTGACGATTGGACCAGAGCCAAAAAAGATCATCCAAGCAATGCAACTTTC
>JBAMIB010000086.1:2491165-2529805 GCA_037177415.1 Kaempferia rotunda | reverse complement strand
AAGGAGGTGGAAAAAATTATTATATCTGTCAGATTTTGGGACTATATCGCAGATATTCTTAGAGCGGTAGAACCATTGTACGTTGTTCTACGTAAAGTCGATATGGACAAGAAGCCACAAATGGGAAATGTTTACCGCCTAATTCATGAAGCAAAAGAGGAAATTAAGAGGCGCCTACAATCACCAACCAAGTATCAACATTACATTGATATCATCACTACAAGATGGGACGATCAAATGGGAAAATGTATTCATTTGGCCGGTACGTATTTTTTAATAATAAAGAATTTTTTATATTATATTAATAATTATATATGTTTACTTATTGTAGGTTATTATCTCAATCCGGCATATCAATACCGTTATAATCTTGGTACAAATGATGATTTATTAGCGTCCCTCAGACATGTGATATCAAGACTATTTACAAATAGAGGGCTAATTGCTGAGACTATTAATGAAAGTCGCTTATTTCGAGAGGCAAATGGTTCTTTTAGCGACCCTATTGCAGTGTCATGCAGATATAAAATGGATGCAGGTAAATATAGTAAAAATTATTATTAATTATTGTCAACAAATATAAATACTATTTTAATTTTATTCTTATTTATCTTACAGCTGAGTGGTGGTTACAATATGGAGGATCAGCTCCAAATTTGAAAAAGATTGCAGTACGAATTCTCTCACAGACAACATCTTCAAGTGGCTGTGAAAGAAATTGGTCAACTTTCTCCCTCATTCATACAAAAGTACGAAATCGGCTTTCCTATCGTCGCTTGGAGAAGATGGTCTACGTTCATTATAATATGCGTCTTCAACTAAGAGCAATAACAGAAGAGAATGAAGAACAAGAGTTTGGTGATGTAGAACCATTTGATATTAGATTTGTCCAAACTGAGAATGATCCAATGATGGATTGGTGGAGCGCTGTTGAGGCTGAAAATTTATTACTTGATGAAGTAGGAGACCCACCATGATCATCTCAATTTCTTACTCAACAAATTGAAAAAAATACAAGCTAGAGGAGATATCTATGAGGAAAAAGAAGATGATGAAGCTTTTGATCAAGAATTTTGATTTTTTGGATTTCGGTCTAGGCATTCTTAAACATCCCAACCCTAAATCCAACAAGATAAAGGCAAAAGCAAAGGCAAAGCTCCTGCAATTTTTACAAAAAAGAAAGAAAATGCAAACCTCCTACTTTTACGGGAAGGGATCAATTGAGAATTAGAGAAGATCCACTCGATGTAATTGATGAGCAAGAACACGATGAGAGTGATGAAACATCATCACCTTCTAACATTGTAGTCCGACGAGAAGTTCGAAATGAGGATAGTGATGTTGATAGCAGTGCAAGTATTCATAGAAGTGATGACAGTGGTGATGCATCTATTGTTTAAAATTATGTTCCCCCTTCTCTAGCACCGGAGCTATGGACATGTGGGGCAGATTACACACATGCAACTTTAAATGATGATCATGGAGCTAGAAATAACGCTATTCAATATCAACGTCGATATAAGGGTGACAAACAAAAGAAACCTTATAAGTGATCCATCATACCAAAGCTCGGAGCGTATGCTTATCCTTATCCTGTGCATGTACCTGTATCCGTTTTGATTTCAGTGGTGTCAGTTCAAATCCAACATCCAGTGATAAATCGAGACACACAGATGGACATATGGAGAAATCAATATCAATATTGCATATTATAGAATGATTATTTAATCTGGCCGTCAAAATATTATGGAGTTGACCTAAGCAGAATGTTACAAGAACAACTTCCATCTGATTCACGTCACTTCTTTTGGTATTAGTAATGTAACATATTATAATGAATCAATTTTAATTCAAATTATTGATAGATCAATTTTCTTTAAAGAAAACTACATTTAATTTTTTTTTTCTAACAATATTGAGTTGTTCAATAATTTAGAATTTATATAAAATCAATTTACAACTTATTTTTAAATTATACACAATAAACATATTTATCTAATGATTACTATATATAAATTTAAAAAAATACCGAAATGGTATCGGCACGGTATGATACAATACTGAAACCGTATCATTTCGGTCTAGAACCAAAACATCGGCACGGGTCTTTTAACCTTGATCTTTTCCCCTTTCTAACTATTAACTTTATCTTTTAGCGAACTATGTACAACAATACCTACTCTATTCTTATTTTACTACTTTCTATGTACCATAATTTAAAACCTGAGTTTTCTATCATCTTTTTTTTTTCTCTCCTTCTCATATGGTCTCTTGTACACACAAAATACTAATTCTTCTTATAATCATCATATCTACTACCTCCATTTTTTACCCATGAGTGTTCTTACGTTCCATGTATATTTTATTCCATAAGTTTTCCGATAATATTTGTTCTTATCCACCTATGGTGTGAGAATTTTTACATATTTAATACTACATCCAAGTTCTCATAAAGATATAATGGTATGTTATAGTTGGACCCTATAACTCGAACTCTTGCATATTTAATACTATCTTCGTATTGGAAGGTGATTCAATTCGCCTTTACATTTCGTCTTATACTATTAAGCGACATTGCAGAAAATATTATTTTTAAATTATAATAAATCATATTTTATATGCATTTTATTATTCATTACGAAGTCAAGACTTATTTTTAATAAGATTAATGAATTAATCATGTGCTAAATTTATTCACGTATAATGGAATTAATGGAGAAGATGAAATCTTGTATAAAATGACATGATTATTATAAATAGAGAAGATTAATTATTATTCATTTAAATCTCGTATATGCGCAAAAGTTGGAGAGGTTGACGTGATTATCATACACGATTTAATTATTTAATATTGACACGCCTTTATAGTTCGAATCCTGGAAATAGCCTATTGTAAAAAAAGTAAGGTAAGACTGCGTACAATGGATCCTTTCCCGGACCCTACATGGCGGGAGCTTCATGCACCGTGCTGCCCTTTTTTTTTTTTTTTTAATTTTTCTAGCTGGCCAGATTCTGGCCAACTAGATTTACCTATAATTCAATACCTGGATTTTTTTATTTGCTATTCTAATTGGATTATACTCTGTTTTGATAGTCCTATTCCCTGTCTTAAGCTTTTTGGGTTGGTTTGTGTTCCCAAGATGACCATATTGATGTTTCCTTGCCTATCATGATCTCAATGATTTATATTTTCGAGAGGAGAGACAGGAATACATGATTCATTTTTAAAATTAGACTATTCCTTCTATCCTCACCAAGAGAAGCTTGTTAATCATTCTATGATTCCATGTCTGATTTCTTTCAAATGCATTAAATGTCAAAATGTTGATGGCTATTGGGTGTAGTTCTTAAAATAGTCCAATGAAACATATGAATCTTGTATGTGGAAGCCCTTTCTACAGTTGGCTAAATCTTTCTAGCTCCCATGTCTTGGCCTTTAACAACAGAAGACCTAGTCTTGGTCTTTTAGTATGTTTTCTCCCGTTTCTTTGCTTAAATTTGTCGATTGTTTTCTTCTTTGTTTTTTTATCATTATTTGTGGTTACTCCTGTTGTATTTCTTGGATATTTTCTTCGTAGGTACGCATTGAATCTGCGTTGACATTGCGTTCATTGGCAAAGGTTGATCCCACTTGTGTTGGTGGATTAATTTCATATGGTGTCACAACTTTACATGCTCTGAGAGAAGGCGGGTCTTTGGAAAAGGTAATCCTGGTTGGCTGGAAGATTAGTAACACACATTCTAGATTATTTTATGCTTACATCCACATTCTCAATTTTATTTTAACTCATTAATAAAAGTTCATTTGAACTACAAATTTTTCTAGCATTGTTTCAAGTGAATGCATCGATTAAGAATTGTTTCTAAATTGTGACAAATAGTTTTGAGATGATAGAATGACAATTATTGGTTCTGAATTGATACTTGATAGTATGCTTATTGTCTTTGATGTTTAATAATCATCAAAGAATTTCAATGAAAAATCCCCTATGCTAATTTTAGAGTATCTGAGAGGCCTAGAATTGTTTAGGTATGCTTTAATACTAGATTGTGCTATTATCAATTTTTTCATCCAATAAAACTTTCAAAATTTAGAAAACAATTACTAATTTATTTTGTTAAGTTGACTAATTACTTTCAATTGTATGTAAGTTTTAAACTAAGCATGCCAACCAAGATTGTTTTCTCAGGAGTATAATACAAACAAGAGATTAGACTAGTGAGGCCGACCTAAGGTGCAAGATTAAGGTATGCTATCTTATAACTTACTACCAAAACTAATAGAGGGTAGATCAATAGCAAGATTCAAAATCTTGGGCCGTGTCGAAGTTTTAGTCTATGACTTAAATGTTATTGTTTTAGTATTAGGCTGATGTTTCGATGTATGCCGAAATTGGATACCACTAATGTCTTCTTTTTTTTTTTTTTTTACTTTATCTCCGCCCTCCTTCCTCCTTCCTCCTTCCTCCTTCCTCCTTCCTCCTCCAATCAGTCATTGACCCCATGCATCAAAGCATCAATATGATATTGGAACGGTATCATTCTTATCAAAGACTGAAATTAGGCTTGAGATTTTGAACCTTGGTGCCGAGTGGTCTCGAGTTTCGATAATTTACCGGAAAAATACATTTTGACCTTTTCGTCCGACATGGTATGAGCTTTCAAACCATGATTAATAGTTGAACTATTTTAGTAACCTATGAAGGCCCACTCCACGCTCACATGATTTACATAATTGTTATGCTAGCTATCAAGCCCTAACAACAACCCTCAACATTTTTTCTCTGGTTTTGGCACATGCACTGGCACTTTATTCTATCTTAAAACTTATGCAATAGTAAAGTTGTAGTGAGAGATATATTAATCTTTTTTGAAGGTCCTGAAGGTGAGGAGGTTTTCCCCACCTTATTGTACTTTACATTTTACAATGTTTATCACTTTCCATGTTTAAAATAATTTTGGCGGTCTTCCTGCTTTGCTGCATGTGTTTACTTCAGCGAATGAGATTTATCTGTCTACTGGATTATTGGCCTTCTTTCTGTTTGTTAATCTTCTAGTTAAGTAGTTTTTTGTATCAGCAAACTCTCACAAAGCTTGAATAATTGGATGGTTCTACAATTTCTCTCATTTGCCTAGTGAGCTATATGTTCTTATAGATCATATATTGCCTCTATTTTTTCTGAAACAAGTTTTCCTGCTTTTGAGAAACTGACTTGTCTTTTCAAAAAGTAGGGAACAAATTTGGATCTCGAGCTAAACTCTTTGCACGGGCAAGCCACACTCTTGGCAGCACTTGTTTCAATCTCACCCAAGTTACTTCTTGGATATCCTGCAAGGTTATTGTTTAATCTCCCATGTTGTCATGTTTCAGAAGACTTCTATATCTTAGCATGTTTGTATGTGACGATGATTTTTCAATGCATTTTCTACCTCTTATGGTTGTTGTCTAGCACTTCCAATATGTCAATTCTCTCAAAACAGTTACAAGACTTATCAAAGTTTAGCTTTTTTATTTAAACTTATGATTTTTATTAGTGTTTTTCATCATTAACACAATCCTAGTTGGCACTTTACCCAAATAAATGTCTTGTTCCAACTTATATTTGTGCCATCTGCATCAATTGGTCCATTGATATCATATGTGGGTGTTGTTTGCTTTGCTATGTTTCCCCTGTTTGTTTCAGACATCTCCACCTTTATGGGAAGTAGGTTGCCTCCTCTCTTATGTCAGTTTACATGTCAAACTTAAAGTGAATTCTTGTTTATCTATGAAAACGAATCTGCTGAGGATTTACACCATATGCCTTAATTTAGAGAATCAACCAAATTACCAAAGTTTAAAGTCTCAGATTGTGTTAGAGTTTTGGTAGAAACCAGAATACTTTATTTTGGTATTGTATCATTCTATTTTAGCTGGGTATTGCTCATTCTAAGGAGGAGCAGGAGGGAAAAGAAGAAGAGGAGAAGGAAGAAGAGAAAGAGAAAACTTACTCGAGGTTTTCGAACTTTAGTGGAGAATTATGGAAGAAACTCATGGGTTATTGAATCTCATGATGAAGATGGAAGGCGCTTGTGGAAGGAGCTTGCAATTTGGGCAGAGATTACTACATAGGCTTGAGTTTCGTCCTCGTAGAATACTCATGATGAAGGCTTGATGAAGCTTGCAATTAAGGCAAAAGCTCAAGAGGAAATCGTGATAAATGGGGAAGCTTGAGCGGAGCTTGCGATAAAGGCATAAGGCTCGTGTTAGAGATGGAAGGCTTGAGCGAAGTTCAAGATGATGAAGGCGGAAGGATCACAACAAAAGCAAAATGGCTCGGAAGCACTCATCCACTAGCGTAGTGAGGTATAGGAGCTTCCTACGTGTCAGTCAATAGGCAGATTGAACATTTTCACTCATGTTAATTGACACAACTCATATTTTGAAGACTAGCATTAACTATATCGGGCTCAACCACCGTCTCACAATCTAAAGTTACTAGCTCATCTAAGCTTTTGAACTCTCTTCACTAGTCCACAACTCTCTCTACAGTGTCATACTGAAAGTAATCAATGTTTCGTAATATTAAATAGTATAATGTGTAATGGCCTTATAGTCATTTTATTTATCTTAATCCAATATACCACTTGCAGGCTGCCTCATTCAGTCTTTCAAGTTTCAAAAAAGATGTTGAGTTCCTTCAGCCGTAACCCTCAGGCCGCAATTGTTGAAAAAGAGGCTGGCTGGTTGCTTTTAGCTTCTCTTGTAGCAAACATGCCAAAAGAGGTGCTCATGAAGCTTCTAGAAAGAATTTTTCTTCTTCTTCTTATTCATCTTCTGCATTGTCTTGCTTTTTTTGTTACCTTCAAGCTTATCATTTATGCAGGAATTAGAGGACCAAGTTTTCGATATTCTTTTACTTTGGGCTGGTCCTTTTGCTGGAAATCCAGAAGTTTACTTTAGGCAGACACAAGATTTGGCAGCTGAACTGCTGTAAACATGATTTATCATTCTTACAAATTACAATCCCTTACATATTTGTTAGTCCCATTTTCCATGCATGTTCTAGTGTTCTTATTATATTCCTTTTTTGACTAGAATTTGGAAAGCTTTGTAATATCATAGAAAAAATGTTCTATATGTTTGTCAAACACAATGCTCCAAAAATCAAGTGATTAGAGAATTGTGTCATTTGGGGTTTATTTGGAAGGAGACAGGACAGTTTTCCTTTTATGTGAGGCGTTTCAAATCCAATTATAAAGTGCCACTTTTAAGTTTTAAGTTGCCTCCAAGTATATGATTGGTTATGCTTCTATATGATCCAAGGTTTTTCAGTAAATGGTTTTATATTTGGATGTTTGGAATGGCTGCCTTCTGACTACTAGGTTTTTTCCCTGTATTTTTAATGGCAGTTGCTCCTGTTGTCAACAGTTAATTTATAGATGTATTTGATCTCAAAGGTGTTGGTTGCCAGCAAGATTTGTGATATTCCAGATCATTATGATTCTTGGGTCTCTGTCTTTGTTTAATTTTGGTGTTTTTAGTTGCTTAATCATGCCTATTGGTCATGGTCAACATACTTGGAGTTGGTTTGGAGGATGCCTCTAGGATCTTGTGAATGTGCAATTCTTGACCAGAGAAATCTCTTGTGAAACATACAGCTTTTGATCGTGTTTGACCAGTTTGAAGAAACTTTATTTTTCTCTTACTATTTTTCAGATTGAGATGGATTACTTCATTTGGATATTCTCACTGAACAATATATATGAAATTTGTTAGATGCTTTGTCATCACTTTGCAGTTATTCATTGAGAAATCAACATAATGCATCTGTTACCGTCTAGTAGAATCATCTATTTCACATTATTAGCATGGTTAATCTAATACTTAAGCAAAACTTTGATCTAGTGTGTTATCGGCTGCAATTGAGGCGCTCAGTGCCTTTATAAGAAGCTTTGTTTCTCCAGAAGTTGCAACTCAAAATGGAGTTCTTCTACAACCAGTATTGGCATACCTCAGTGGGTTAGTTAATCCTCGTCAGTCGTCACCTCTATCGTTGCTACTTCTTTCATTGATTTCCCCCACAGATATCTGAATATGAAAATTGATCATTTTCAGAGCTTTGTTCTACATTTCATTCTTTTCGACAAAGCAATTACCAAATATGAAGTCAGCTTTAGCACTCTTCACAATCAGAACACTGATGGCATATCAATCTATTCCCAATCCTAAAGCCTATCAAAATGATCATCAGCAAATTATCGAAATATGCACTTCCCCATTTAGGTAAACTGATCTGGTTTGCTATCTTTGATACTTGAGTGGTGTTCATACTTAACACTGAAATGCTTTTCATGATATTTAGTAATGATTTTGTTTTGTTTTCATTGTGACAACTTGCAACAAAAAGAGATCCTTCTGCTTATGAAGAAAGCTCAAGTTTGAGAACCTTGTTAAACAAGAAGGAAGCATGTTTGGGCCCTTGGGTACCTGGAAGGTGCTTATTTCATGCTTATGCATTCTGTTTACTGAAACTTCTGCATGGTGTTAGAATGATATCTGTTCATACAACTGATTTTGTGGATGTGCCAATCATACTGCTTGATATCCCATGCCAAATTCTGTTTATTAGCAGTTAATTTTCAGTAACTTTAACAAGCTTATGTTATTGTTTATTCTTAGTGATTGGTATGAAGATGAACTTCGAGCTTTTGATGGTGGTAAAGATGGACTAACACCATGTGTTTGGGATGATAATATTTGTGTCTTCCCTCAGGTAATGAAAACACATATTGCTTGACTGCTAGTTGTTATAGGTGATCCTTTAATATATACATTTTTTTGGCTTGATAGAATAATAGAAAAAAGCAAGGTTTGTTTCGATCATGTTTGTATTCTTATGAATCAAATGTTAGGAACATAGAATGCATTTATGTTGGAACACCCATGAATCTGTAAATCACAAGGCTAAGCAGAGCCATTGCCTTTTTTTTTTGGTTACCAATTGTAAGTCTACTCGGGAGAGAATCCATTCAAAATATATTGCTAGATACTGGTCTATGTCTCCTTTTCTTTCCAATCTTCTGATTCCTCCCACTGTCAAATATGCAAGAGTTTTCTATCCATTTGCTAGCCTATTCCTAAGGATCTAAAGTCCAATGCACGGTTGAAAAGTTTGTCTTATAAAAACATGAACCTCATATACTCCTTTGTCTGTCCTGGTTTAGTTAATTTAAAATTTTGAGCCAGAATTTCACTGGTATGCCCTAGGAAACTTATGTATGTCCTAATCATTATGCAAAATAAATGCTGATATGCCTAATCTACTGTTTTTAAGCTTTGCCCCTTCAATATGTTAATTGAAACAATATCCTTTCTTTCTTAAAATATTGGCCAAACTCATTGAAGATGTTAGTCCTCAGTCAAAGGATAAATCATTCCAGATATTGGTTTTCTTCCTTGCACAACATATATTGCTGCTTGATTTTTATTAATGGCAAGGTCAGTTGGTCCTAAATAAAGTTATGATTTTAACTATCTATTTGTTTAATGGTTATCTTTTTTCTGCAGCTGTTTTCTTTTGTTCCAATTGATATTTTAGATTATGGATGCTCCCACATGCTCTGTGTCAAAACACTGACTCTCTCTCTCTCTCTCGTATTCTGTTGGAAGATATTTCTATTTGTCCCCAGGGCGTAGCGCAGCTGGGGGCGCATGATACCTTTGTCCAAATCAGGTAGGGGTCGAAACCTCGGGGTGTCACTGCCTGGGGTAAATCCCCCGCCATGCGCCTTTAGCTGTGTACCTGCATTGATCTTCCTCCATATCCGTGGGACCGGCTCTAGGGGGGCCGCTAATGTGGCGGTTCCATTTTTTTTGGAAGATATTTCTATTTTGTTCATTCTGATCACTACATCATGTAGTAGCATTTGTTAGAAACACGAACAAACTTCTTATTTTTGATCTTAATGTTCTCTTGAAAGAAATTTTACTTTATCTAATTACTGGTGATTAATTGTCTCTACATCAGTCAGAATCAATGTGCAAACTATTAGTCAATCAGATGCTTCTATGCTTTGGCACCATGTTTGCAGCCCAGGTGTGTTTACCAGGATCTTTTTGAAGTATTTAATGTATTCACTAATAAAAGTTGATCAATATCTGTTTGTTTGACTTGATATTCCATATCTCAAGGATAATGAAGGAAAAATGGCACTACTTAACAAAGTTGATCAGTGCTTAAAAACTGGAAAGAAGCAACCATGGCATGTGGCCACCGTAACAAATGCATGTGTTGGCCTATTGGCTGGGTTGAAGGTAATAACCATCTTTAAATTTGGATAGAGTAGCATGTTAGTAGCCCTATTGCTTGAAATGCCTTTTCATGAACTCATAATATCCTTATGCACAGGCCACAATTACATTACGGCAGCAGACTCTAATACCTGAGATTTTGACCATCATCCAGGCCATCTTCCAGGTGTGCATACTCTGTTGTTTCAGTAATTTTCACTCTCAATCTAATTCATATCTTTGCTGATTTATTTGTTCCTTGAAATGAACAGGGTATTCTTGCAGAAAGTGAAGTTTGTTCAGCTCAACGAAGAGCATCCTGTGAGGGTCTTGGTTTATTAGCTCGCCTTGCAAGTGATATCTTCGCTGCAAAGATGGTAGGTTGGTTTATATGATGTTGTTGCTATAATTGTCTCTGATTTCAACTGTTGGATAGAATATGGTTATTTGTTAATATGGTTCCTATTCACAACTGAGCTGATCATCTCTTGAATAGATTTTTTGTAAGTACAAGCCACAAACAAGACTTCTTGTTTGTGATATCAACAAGATGATTCATTTACTCAAGTATAAAGAACCACAACTGAATTTAAGCATTGAAACTAATCATAGTAGAAACTCGAGCATGACTTGAGATTTTGAATCTTGGCAAATACTTCCACCAACTTCTCTCATTTTTAAGGAGTGAAATGCAAGAATGATCATTTCACTTTTACTCTTGCTGGCCACATTTTTTTATGATAAATGATCTTACTCGTCCTTTCCGTTGCTATTCGTCCATGTCACATTGTCACAGGTACTGATGGTTGTCATTCAAGTCATGGTCAAGTAGGTTAAATTCTTTTGTTCTTTCCTTCCATCAAAGTCAACATGGTTGGTGGAATATATTCCTGGTCCTTTATTTTCCCTCCATTCAATGTATTCTTTTCCCACTAATTCTTTCCATGTATGCTTTCAATTGTTGCTGACATGAATTAGAGAAGATGGTTGTGAGTGGACGGATACCATTTGATGGTTAGCATTTCAAGTAGATAGTTTACATACTAATTTGCTTCATTTCCTTGTTCTTAATATTCCGAAATTTCTGAAAATGGAGACTGAAAAGATCTCAATCTTATCCTTTTACTCAATTACCACAGTTTGAAAAGAGAATATCTTACTTAGTTACCTACTGGTTTCTAACCACAATTGAAGAGAATATTTTTTACTCAGTTGAGGGGATAGATATTTTTTGTCCTTTATCATGTTACATTACTTGCACTCCTTGATATGACGTGATGCCTTTATCTAATCGTTATGGGATGTTGATCTGGTATGATGCATGTATACATCATTGTCCTGCAATTCAGAGTGAGGCACATGAGTTCTGTTTGAAAGTTGCCCTAGTTTAGGCACCCCAAATATGCAAGTGAGGCATCGCAGTGTGAGGTAGATGATGGCTATCTAGAACTGGGTTGGGGATAGCTCTTTTAGTAATGTGTGGCCAAGCTGGATGATCTTATTAGGCTTATATGTCGCAGAAGGCATCCCCACCCAGTAGTTAGTCATTTTGGGTAGTAGACTTTGCTCACACTTTATGCTTTTAGGCTTATGTGTTCATTTAATTTGATGTTTGTAGTATCTGGATTTGTAAACATATATTTATTTCATTAGGGACATTTAATTGTACTTGGCTGACTGATAATTTGGATATGAAATATACAATAGTTATTGAACTGAACTTTCTTTTTTCCGAATTCTTATTTTGTTTTCTACATTGCTGAACTGTTTTTATTGATCAGACTCGGTCACTTCTTGGAGAGCTAGTTACAGCAACAGATCCATATTACATTGCATCCATCTCTCTATCATTGGGTTGTATTTATCGGAGGTAATTGTTAGCTCATTTTTTTAATGCTTTTATCCAAGGTTTAAAATATCATATACCATGCTAGAGTTCGGATATCCAGTTCGAACAGTTAGTCGCCACCTCTATTTTCACACCTCACATAATCTAATTGATTAATCAACAATGTAAATCATGATTTAGTCATCTGAAAAGAAGAAAAATATGATCTGGGCCCAAATCCTGAATCTTGATATTTTTGTCTCCTTTGTTTGTCAACATCTGAATCGAAGCCTAACAATCCAATCAAATTATTAATAGAATTCTAGGTCTAATTTAAGCAATTTGAATAATTTAAACCAAATTCAAATTCTGAAATCATAACTGATGCAATGTTAATTTTTAATTGCATGAAGAGATTATTGAGTAAAAACATTTTCTAGTGTTTATTTAATATATCTGCAATTTTCTTCTGTGGTATTTGAAGCTGATTGATGCTTTCTGGTATATGGTATGCAGTGCAGGGGGGATCGCACTGAATACTCTGGTGACTTCGGCTGTTAAATCAATATCTTTAACAGCCAAGAGTTCAAATGCTAACCTGCAGTTATGGTCTTTGCATTCACTCCTATTGATCATTGAAGCTGCTGGGTTGTCGTATGTCTCTCAAGTGCAGGTACAATGTGGCTTGTTATAATCAGTGCTCAGACAGTGCAATGCCTGTTATTTTCTTATGGTTTTCTATATTCTGAATCAATTATTTCACTTTACTGACAAGATCATTTTGACTTCCAAATCATTGAATCTTTTTGATTCTCTCTGGATAAGCAACGCTAACTAAATAATCAATTACCCACAGGCCATAGCCACCAATGTGCCCAGAGTACTTAATAAGGAAGCCTAGACCAACATTTTATTGCCAAATGTTATTTAGGCGGCGGCATAATTTTTCAAACTTCTTAAATGGTATGATTGTGGTAATCTGAATGCCTTGGCCATATCTTGATAGCAGATTGGCATCTTTTAGGTTAGCATGCATTGGAGATAAAATCCAGAATCCTGATTTCAAGTAGTTGGGAGTTCTTGTTTATTATTATTTAATATTGCATCTAGTAGCCCACGATCAACAGATATGAGTGAGTTATTTTTTTGTTTGTTATGCTTTGTCCTTTCTTGTCTGTGATATGTAGGCAACACTTTTTCTTGCCATGGAGATCCTCTTGGCAGAGGAGAATGGATCGGCGGATCTTAGGCAGGAGCTAGGACGCCTTATAAATGCTATAGTTGCTGTTCTTGGTCCTGAGCTTTCTCCTGGAAGTACATTCTTTTCTCGTTGCAAGGTATCTTATTATTTTGACTAATACTATTATTATTGAGCTTCTCATATTTTCCAAATAATACTGTGTTATGATGTAATATATATTGTTTGTGTCAAGAAATGTACTTGTGATATTATTAGAAAGCCCTTGTAATTCCCTCTTTTGGTATGACATTGGTGTTTTGCCAGTCTGTTATTGCAGAAATAAGCTCTTGTCAAGAAACATCATCCCTCATAGAGTAAGTATATATCTTAAACTTTAGTTTCTTTTTGTTTAGTTACATTTATCAGATGTATGGTTAATGAGATATGGAACCTGTTAAGAACTATGGCGTCATTAAATTGGTTGTATTGAGTGGTATCATTCTAATATTTTTTTTTGACAATCAATGTAATTTATTTGTAGATCTGTTAGATTCACACAGCAGCTTGTACTTTTTGCTCCACATGCTGCTTCTGTGCATTCTCATGTTAGAAACCTTCTCCCTACACTATACTCTAGACAGGTAAATTTATATTAATACTAGTTCTCACTTTTTCATTGGGCAGATACCCAAAAAGTCAATTCTGTTCCAAAATACCCAAACAAGGTTGTCTTTTTCAAAATCTATCTATCAAGGCTCCATGACAGGCAATTCTGAAATTGCCCATGAAACAGTCTTGTTTGATATATTTTGAATAGAGATGATGCACAATATATTAGGATTGTAACATTGGGGCCTTCGTTGGGAACTTTCACAAATTGTCTTGTTTGGGTTTTTTGGAAGCAGAGAGACTTTGTTTATGCATTTTCTCCTTTTTGTTTATAATATGCTCATGTACTTCTTAACAGCCTAGTCTTCGTCATCTTGCTGTATCAACTCTTCGCCATCTTATTGAAAAGGACCCGGTGAGGAACTCATGGTTTTGTTTTGCTATTCCACCTTTTAAATATCACAATTGCTATCAAGTTCTCAATTGTGATGAACCATCTAATTGTAGTATGAAGAATCTAGAATGCTGTCATAGAGTTTATTCTTTAGGTCTTATTTAATGTTTGTTCTACCAATGTTAGTTACCATTTAGTTTGATATGATAGTGGCAAATCTACATGGGGAGCAGATAAGGAAATAATCTCCTATCAACTATGACATGCTCAATGAGATGTTTTCAATTTGTTTACAGTACTATCATGCTTTGAAATAGCTCAAATGCTCTCTGAGAATCAAATAGGTCTACTGGATTATATGTACAACAAAAAATACAAGCTACTATGTATATTGGCAATGTTTCATAATTACCATATTTCACACATATCTTTTACCTAGTTAATATTCATACCCCCTTGGACTACTATAAAAAACGCCACTAGACTTCAAAGTAGCTTAATCTAACTATAACATTTCATCTAATTGGGTACGAATAGGATTTTCTTTTAGCTGGATCACCATAATGGACTTATTGAGTTTGCCACCTTTTCTTTTTGTTTGTTTGAATTTCTACGATCTGTAATCATGGAAGAGTTACAAATAAAATTTATTTATACGATGATATAGTAGAGGATAAAACTCAATGGTGTTGGAGGATTCATATAGCCGACCCCATAGTGGGATGATGAATTGTGGCACAAGTCAGATGCCTGATATGGGTACATGTGGAATGAACCAAATTCATATTTTGTTTTTCAAATTGAAAACTAATACTTCATAGTTTGATATAATTTGTTCTGTTCCATCATGAATCTAATCTATTTATTGATCAATAAGAAGAATCCAGGTTTAGTGCTAATCAATCAATAACTTTGACCCAGTTCATACTTATTTCTACATCATTTCTTAATGGTGATTTCATTATTATTCATTCTAAAAAAAATATCTGTCTTCAACCCAAGTCATCTAACTTGGTTGAACCGTCACTTATCTAAATTTAAGTTCAAACCAAGCTCGGTTTGAATCCAATTAACCCAATCACATCAGCCCACCAGTTAGACCTATTAGTCACTAAAATCAAATTGCATCTAAACCTAATTTATCCTAAAAATTAATTTGGCTGAGGTCTAGCATGACAACGTAACTCCACTGATACTCCCAACTAAAACCTCAAAGCTCACATATTCAAATTGAATTGAGGATCAACTCTAAATGCTAATAGTCACCTAGATAATTATTCAAATTATCTCGGAACATATTCACTCTAATAGATCACAAATATTCTCAATTAATGTTATTTGTTATTTTTTATTTTTGTTGTCAAAATCTTTTGGAATATAACAGGGCAGTATATTGGATTTTCATCATTCTCTAATAATACCATGTATAGTTATTTGGAATTGTCAATATAATCCAGTGATATGGCTTACATGATTACATCCATAAACTTTTTTATACATTTGTATCCTACTTGTGATAGTAGTCTTTCATGTTTATGCTAGCTATACATGTCTACTTCTATAAGATCACTTACATTTTATGGCAGAAGTCCATGATTGAAGCAACTATTGAAGAAAATTTGTTCAGCCTGCTTGATGAGGAAACTGATACAGAGTAGGTTATACCACCATATATAGATTTATTGTATACATGGTTTCTTTTTCTTTTCTCTTTGGAGAGTTTGAAAAACAAATGACGGTTAAAATACTTCAAAATTATAATTCTATGATAAAAGTATAACACTAGTTATGCCACACCTCGAATGTACTGTTCTCGGATGCACATAATTCTATTAGGACATGTCTTGTACATGCTATTGGATTGTGCCTAGCAAATGGTAGACGGTGCCTTATGACATGTCCTTACACATCATTTGTAAATGTTAGTGATCAGAGAAACAATAGTAGTAGTGCGTCTAATGTGTGACCTCATGCAGATATGCGATGAGTACTACATAAGAATTGATTGGAGAACTTCTCATAAACAGTGAAAAAGGATGGAAAATCATAAAAGATGTAAGGTGAATGCAATGAACCATTTCTAAAATTGAAAAAACGGTTGATCCTAACCCTTACCCACAAGGCCACAACTATCACCATGTATTATAGGTACACTGTCAATTCTCTATGCTAGGTATATATGTTTCATGTGACATGCTAGTATGAATACACATCAATACCATAATGTCAATCTCTATTCATGCATTATCAAAGATTAATAATTTGATTTGTGAATTGTATATGAGAGTGATAACTCTTTGTATGTCTTAGATCAGTAAAGCAACTATGCTATAACATCTACACTTGAGGGATCCCAAATAAGTAATAAACAACATAAGGAACTAAACAAGTCAAGGAGTTCCTGTCAAGATAGGAGTGCAAAAAGAAGGGGTTGCATAAATAATAAGAGATCATGCTAGAGGATGCAAACTACTCTTGATGTGGCCAGGAGCCTGGACGCCTACTGGTGATTCTTAGGGAAGAAGGGGCCGATGAGAGGATGGAGTCGCTCCTGCTCAAGAGGATTTTTTAGTGTTGTTGGGAAAGTCAAGGAGACTCCAAGAGCTTGGGACAGGTATAATGGTGGCACTCCTGTAGAAAAGGGAGTTAGCAATATGTCTTGAGGGCAGTGAGGATGGCACATACGTAAGAGAGGTGGAGAGGAAAATTGATACCTAAAAACTATCTAATTTGGTTCAATTTGATAAGTATCAATTCTTGCTATTTTGACTCGGTTTGCTCCAATTTTAACCCTAATTGAGCCCAAATTGCACCCAGATTAGATTCATTTTGGGCTCTAGCAAATTGTATACTTGTCGAGTCAAAGTTAAGATGAATTAAGCCCCAAATCACAAGAGTTTAATTCTTATTTAATTGATTAAACATTTGTCTTTTTTTTAGTTTATTAGGCCTAACATTAAATGAATTTTTAGATTATCCGTTTCATGTTTCTGAACTGGGATTTATTTGCTCACCTCAAATCTAACCTAATTCTGGTCCTCATTATGCAATGAGATAAAAATGAAGGGCTTTGTATGATAATGATTCACATGAGCCTCTCGTGATATCCTTTTCACAGCTACATCTCCACCTTTCGGACACTGTTGATATTAAGCCTCAAATCACAAGACTTTAATTATCCTTAATTTAATTGGTTATAATTAGGTTTTTGAATTTATTAGATCTAACAAATTATTCCACGAATTTTTAGATAATCCTTTTTTTTTTTTGGTTCAAAAAACTGGGGTTTATTTGCTCACCTTGAATGTACCCAAGTTTTGTCTACATTATGCAATGAGATGAAATAAAAGAGCTTTGTATGAAAATGATTCACATGAGTTGCTCATGATAGACCTCTTTTCTTTCTCCGCAAACAGCAACATCTCCACCACTGGAACGAGGTTAATTGATAGGGTCGTCAATTGCCTAATCAACCACCCATTTTGTTTGTGCCGTTATTCACCCTTGGACCAACATAACAATCTCAATAAGCACTTTGAGATTCCTTTGGAACATCTCCTAACACATCAAATACCCTCGAGAAGATAAAATAGTGATAGAAACAAAACTTCTAAAGCAAAATATATAAGTTTCAAAACACAAAGCCCAAGGAGATCTAGAGTAAAAAGAGGTAGCCAAATGCCTTATACTGTGATTTTCTTCTTTGCTGCCAAAGTATCCTTGAAGGCCATTGGATCCTGGAGAAGCCTTGATCTCCTCTTCATGTTGATCCTCTACCGTCAGCTCTCTCTGTTTGTCTCTCCTACGAAGTGCCGACACCCCAATAAGTACCTCTGTAATCCCTGTTAGTTACTAGTCAGTATGTCTCTTATGCAGTAGGTCTTAGTGATGTGCTTCCACCATTGATTTAAATCCATTCATCTGATCTCTTAGAGACCAAGCCCGACTAAAAGGAGTCTACAAATTAAATAATAGAAATATTTCTCCACTTTTATCTCAAAATTCTAAATTCATTTTAAGTTAAAGCATAATTAACTCTTTAAGCAGTCAAAATGCATGCCAAATTTCACAAATATTAATAAACATTTTAGCCTATGCATGTTTTTACTAGAATTTTTTTTATGTCTAATATGTTTCTGTTAGTATTTTATTTTTGCAATCCCTATATTAAATTTGTTTATGTACAATGTCCTAGATCCTATATTGTAAAAAGAAATGTAGCTGATGAATTTTTTTACTTGTTCTGTAGGATTGTTAGTCTGGTTTGTTCAACAATTACTCAATGGCTTCATATATCTTGTGTTTCATGTCCATCGCGTTGGTTGAATATTCTTCGTAACAAGGTACAAATTAGCACTAGCTATCTACATTTATGTGACTACAGTATTGTTACAAATGGATGTTTCTGAAATTCAAACTGTTAATGCATGGTATGACCTTCATGATTCTGGATATAACTGACTATTCTATCACCAAACCATTGTAATTGATTGGTTCTTCACTCTGAAATTTGCACAAAAAACACTTAGTGCCGCTGGGGAAAAATTCTGTAACCTTATTTCCTTCCCAGCTACCTTTCCTTGCAAGAAACATGTTGTTACGTTTTAAAACTATCATACTAATTTGCTAAAATGGCTGAATGCTGTCAAAAATAATGTGACTTACTGTCAAAAGTTGCAAATTTAAGGTAACTATCCAAGGACACACTGATTAGTATACATGGCCACATACAAATTGCTTCCAAACATAAAGAATTTTCTAGTGACGTGGACCTTTATGCATGTTTAGGTTCCTTTTGGCCTTTCCTTATTTCCAGTAGTCAATTACTAACTTGCCTCTCTATACGCTAAAGGTGTACTTCTATGCTGTACTTTTTGCAGTTATGCCCACTGTAGAAAAACTATTATTTCAAAGAAATTCCTATTTTGAAAAGTTTCACTAAATCGAACTTTTAACTGCAATTTTTACAGTAATAATTCTTTTGACTTTACCTATCCTCAAACATCCATTGTACCTGTTCTGCTAATCCCATACATTATATTTGTGAAAATTGCTTACCTTTTTGTTCACTTTTTTACCTTCTTCATTTTTTTTGCATGCCTTTATGACTATGTTATGTCTTATAATACTCTGCAGTCTGCACTCTTCTCATGTTCAACCTACTTATTGTTGTAGCTAAAGTATGTCTAGTGCTGCTGCGATGTGGTTAGTCTGTTGGACTTGACACTAAGGTACAGCCTCAAACATGACGTAGTTAATAGTCATGCGACTCTCTCGCAGGGGTCGCATGAGGGGTTCGAGGGGTTTTAATTAAAATTTAAGTTGATTATCTTAATCAACTCCTAACTATGATAGAAATATCTACAAATGCTTAATTAAATTCTAATAAAATTATCTAATTAATTATATATATTATTTATTTTAATTTTAAAAAATATATAATAAATTATTTATTTATATCTTTTTTTCCTTTTTTTTATTATTTTTAAAAAATATTTATATTAAATATTTTATTTTTAGTTAATATATTTTAAAAATACCGAAATCACATCGACACGGTACAATACAGTATTGAAACAGTATTGTTCCGGTCGTTGACTGAAACTTCGATATGGCTCAGGATTTTAAACCATGCTTCATTATACTCAACATTAGGCCTCATTGAGTTGTTTAAGTTGAATCAAGTTTTGTGTTATTTAAGTTGTTTTATAAGGTAACCAAGCTAAGTCAATGAACAATCTATTGTTCAAGTTTTGTTTGGTTTCTTTTTTTCGACCTTGAGAATGATTTGTTTAGATGTTATCGAACTCTTAATTTGAGTTTGTACGATTGTTTGAAATTTTTATATTTTTAAGTTTGTTTGGTTGTCTAGTGAGTTTCATATTATAGGCTTGTTTCTTTATTTTGAGGGCTTTGTTTATTTAAAAGTTTGATAAGAACTTTGTTGATGGACATGGTTCACAAGCTTTGTTTGGGGATATTGTTCATGAACAATTCAAAATATTTGTGTTCATAAATATTAACGAACAGAATACATACTTGTTTAAAATTGTTCATTTAATTTTAAAAGGTGTTCAATCTGCTTATTTGATTGATTTTGTGCATGTTGAACAAACATAAACAAGATCGCCCACAAGCTTTGTTCATGGATATTGTTCATGAATAGTTCAAACTCATTTAAAAGCTGAATACATATGCATTCAAGCATGTTGATTAAATTTAACAAGTTCTTCAAGTTAGTTTGAATATCTAGTTTGCTTTCAAACGTTTTGTTCATTTACCGTCCTGGACCTCAAGCACCAAATTAATGAATGGTAACTTGAGTGAGCCTTAGAGAAAAATGAAGAGAACAAGAGAAACAACAGAGTTAGAACACTTGAGCTTCAAAGATGCTTATTTCTTGATTCTACTTGAGGAAAACACAAAACAAACAGTGCTTTTATTCCTAAACTTAGTTAATGGTTAGAAGTGGCAATGAAATGCTTAGAAAAAATATTAAAACAATAATTGACTTTTTGGGAAATAATTGGATGTTTTAGGAGCATTTGCATATAGCTCAATTGGTTCCATGTCTTGAATTTAATACCTCTAGATTGTAGTGAACTTTTCTCCAAGACTTATGTTTGCATGGCCTTCAACTGTGCATGGCTCTTTAGAATTAGGCATCCTCATGGTGCATAGTTGAGTTTAATTATTCCTTAATGTAGAATTGAGCGTTACTAAAGAGCATACAATGACATTGACAGCATGTTGTATGTGTGGCATGGTAGCTTAAGACAATAACAAATATCGACCTCTTAACACATGTTTGCAGATGCAAGATATTGCTGCTTTGACATATCTATTGACTTGTTATACTTGACAAAATTGTTCCAATTTGTCGTATTTTCAATGTTGTCTAAACTTAAGCGCTGTGCCTTTATTGATAAATCCTTTTGGTTGTGGAAATTGTTATTTGTAATTATTATGAATGGCCATCAGCTTCTTAATATTTTTATCAATTTAACAATCTCCATTAACCCTTCACTGCAGTTGCTTTGTTTGGTCTACAAGAAGCATACCTGATTTTACTAAATTTATTGTAGTCGTCATCTTTAATTTATGCTTATTTGCTGACTACGTAATTTCCTTATGCAATCACTACCTATCCTTAATGCTCTGTTAGGTTCTAGCAACACCGAATAGAAGTATTGCATCAGATAACTACTCAAGTTCAGTCAATAGTAATAAAATAAATGACACATCTGATGGTCACATGGGGTCCTATTATGGGGAAGATGATGAAGACATGATTGCTAGCTCAAAAGGGGAGCAGGTGCATGGTTCTGCCAACATATTTGGTTCCGCTTATAAGAGGGAGTTTCTTCTCAGATATCGTACCAGGCTTTTTGCTGCTGAGTATGTAGAATCCTTTATATTTCAAGAGTATTGTACTTTTTTTTGTGAATTAGTGATGCTCTGATTTTCCTGTTTTCTTAAGAATTTGTGGTATTTAAATAGTTGATATCACTCTTCTCTCTTCTTTGATGAATGACAATAAGGTTGGGCGTTGCAGCCTGTCGTGTCTGGATGAAAAAACTTAAAATACTTTAGTAAATAAGCTACCATTAACTCAAAAAACTTACACTTCTAGGTGTAATATATTTCACTGCGATATTGGTAAATGAGCTACTATTAACTCAAATTAACTTCTAAGCATAATATTTCACTGCGATATTGGTTGACTGCTACAAGTTTCATAACTTTGACAATTCCTCTGCCAATATTTATGTTTGCACGTCCATATTTGCATCCCTGTAAATTCCTTGGGATGTTCATAATCATTTTCATAGATGAAACCTGCTCCCCTTTAGTGAAAACACTTGCAATATACAGTCTTGCATCAACTATGTAATTGTTTTTTCATGAAGAATGAGATGGACATAAATAATCACAGCTTTGTTTTGACATAATGTTTACAGAGAACTGTGTGGATTCTTAGTCTATTTTATCCATATGTTGACTTACATAGCATCGCATGTCTTGGTATCTCCGGCATTGAATGCCATGGTACGGTCCACGTTACTTTGTAGCTCATTATGTGTAAGATGCAGCTAAAAAATTCCATTCCATTTCTCAAATATACATGATCATGTCGTTGCCTCATTTACTACTATTTCTCTCAGCTTTTTAAAAGAATCAATTTGCTTGTATTATACAATTGACTTTTTATGCTATTATTTTATATTTGTTTCCTGGTTCAGTGTGTGCAATAATATTTTCACTTCGAGGCAAAAATTATGGTCATGTCAATAATTGCTGATAATATGTTCATAACATCTAGGTGTTTGAGCTGTCTACCAACTGCAGTTGGATCAAACCCAGCACATTTTGATCTTTCTTTGGCAAGGATTGCTATGAATGTCAGGGACAGATCATCAGTAGATTGGCTAGTGCTTCACTTGCAAGAATTAATCTCACTTTCTTATCAGGTTTCTGCACTAAAATGTTGTGTCAGTTGTTACATGTTTGGGCTTGTTGCCATCAACATACATAATTTACTTCTTTGGACACTCAGAAATTTTAGTTGTCACAGATCAGCACTAGCCAGTTTGAAGGCATGCAACATATTGGTGTGAGAATTCTAAGCATCATAATGGACAAGGTAAATTTTATTAGATTTTGTTTGTACATATTTCATTTTATCCTGTCAGTAGCCTTTTCTTGTTGCATGTATTGCCGTATTGGTGTTTGGTACTGTAATAGTCAAATTTGAATGGTGTTTTATCTGTTTGGCAGATTACTATCCTGTATGTTGTGATATCAATAATTTAGTTACCTGGGTGCCAGTTTAATTTGCATAGAAATGCATCCGATAGTTTTCATGAGATCTATTACTTTGATGATCAAACAATTTCAAGATATAACTTGGCTATTTAGGCGGTGCTGATGAACAAAGAGAACAAATTTCATTCTTGTGAATCGTTAGTTTAAAATTACTAATTTGTGGAAAATTAAACTAGGTCTTAACCATTGTGTGTTTGCATGCTTCTGTTGCAATATCAAGAAGTAGGATACCTGCGTAATGTTTAATTTGCATCGAAATGCATTCCATAGGTTTGATGAAACTAACAATTTTGGTGACTTAACAATCTAAAAAACAGACTTGGCAGGCAATGCTGGTTAATTAAGAAAATAATTTCCATTCTTGCTAGTTGTTAGTTGAAAAGACAGATTTGTATGGGAAAAATAAACGAGGACCCTAGTGTGTGCTGGCATGTGTTGGCCCCTTCTCAACTGTCTTCCTGAAGTTTATATTGTTACACCCTGCCTGAGGCTGGTAAGCTAACAACGGACTTCCCTCAGTGCACGTGATCCACAGTCATGTCTGAGCAAAAAAATTATACCTCAATCAAGAAGCAGCTATCGCCCAAGAATATTTAGCAATCAACTTGAAAGATAACCTAACACTGAAGGCAACATAAAGAAAGGGAACATAGATTATATGTACAAAATAATGCTCAACTACAGCAAGGCTTCCAATAGCACTTCCATGTAAATGATGAAATCAAAGTATGTAAACTGTAGAGGTTATATCCATCATGAATATCATATGACAGCTGTACAAACACAATATAGAAATAGACAATGCAATGATTCACTTAAAGAGCTCCGCATCTGCTCACCACAATCCACCAGTCAAAGCATGTGGACCTATTTAATGTGTGTAACCTTGTACAGTCTCCTTTTCTGTGATAGAGAGTGTTGCTCGTCTGTGCTCCAACATGTGCATGACCGCTGAAGGTAGTTGAGTGTGTTGCAGCAAATTCACTGTACTCGTTGGCATGCCAGACAAAGGTCAACTGAAAGAAAAGACAGTACAAACTACTATAGGGTTTGAGATCGTCCTAATGGACCAAGGACCCTATTCTTGTTAGCAAGTAAATCATTCAACTATGATGTTATGCTCTTCATCATGTTCTATGCTATGATAGCATTCTACTCTACATCAATTAATCACAGAAATCGCATTGTCCATTTTAGATAAATATCACGTGCATATATACACACACTATAAAAAAGTGCACGAATAGCTATACAATCAAACTCTAGTGTGGTGTAAGATATAACATATTGCTACTGTAAATTGCTGACTATAGATCATCATATCACACATGTATCAATAATATTTATGAGAAAGAAGGTAATAAGAATACAATGGCGGTAGACAATACAAGCATATCGAACAACCCGGTAAAACAGCTTCTCCATATGATCTAGCACATCAAGACCAATCTTCTAAATGACCAACCTCCTAAACAACATGAATATAAACATCCAAGATTATTCTATTGATGTCACGAATATACAACCATATGCCATCACAAATCCTTGAAGTCATTACATCATTCGCGTTCCTAAATCAATGATTTAATTCTGAGTTATTAATCAAATTTCTAATTTGAACAATTTATGCTAAAGAAAAATTCAATCCACAAGGCCACATATTTATCATGGTTATCATTTGAGAAAATTATTACAATTATCCTTGGGGATCTAGATGTGCAATCATTCTTGCTAATAATACCTCTAACTTCCACTCAGACTATTCTAATTTTATCTTTTTGTTTAACAATCTCAATAGCTTCTGTTGATTCAATAACTAACTAATACCGCTTTCATGTCACCATTGGTCTCATAATATTATTGTCATAACCAATCTGTTCTTCTCATGGACATCAAACGCATCTACACATAACACTCAATTCAAGTATATCAAATACAAAGATCATAGTGAATATTGTGATCTACAATTCCCAACCATTATGGAAACTGCCCACAACAAAGAAAAAGAGGTAAGACCTACCTTGATTCAAAGAGGTGCTTTCCAATGCTTCAACTCAATCAGTTCCCAATTAATTGTCTTGGAAAACAATTTAGTGAACAACAATAAAAATTAGCACGCCAACCCAAACAACACTACAAGACCTAAGTTATACATTAACCTACTATCAGTGGATGGGTGTGAAACAACATGTTGCATGTATACTGCAAGGGTTGTGCTGAATACAATATGGTGTTTACCATACGCTGTGGCTGTGGAAGATGAAGATGCTATGGTTTCTCTGCTGCGGGAGGTGCAGCTGTTTGGTGGTGACATGGGACAAGGCAACAATCGTCAAGTAGCAATGGAGGCTGCAACTGGAGTGGGAGGATGCACAAGTTGTGCCAGCAAAGAGCAGTGGCAGAGGAGCCACTGCTGGCGTCACGTGGGTTGGGCTCACGTAAGGTTAAGAGTAGGGAAAATGATTGGAGGGAGAGAGCTTACAACTGGGGGCTTTGGTTAAATCAGGAGCAGCATCCTGAGCTGAGGTTGCATTGAGCAGAGTCGGAAGAGGTGCTCGAGGTGTGTCACACTGAAAGGAGAGGGGATTTCGTGGCTTTTCGTGGGACCAAGGAGGAGAGGAAACAATGGGTATCTAAAATACCTTATACTTGGTCCCAATAAACCTAGCCATTAGAACAAATTGACTAAACCTATTAAATCAATTTATTTTGGTCCAAAACATGCTCATCCCTTAAACATCCGAATTGAGTCTGATTGGAGCCTAGTTCGAGCCAAAGTGAAATCAACTTGAAATGCATCTGAAACAACTCTATCTAATATCAAATTAGCCTTCAAACTCAAATTATAACTACTAAATAAGCTTTTTACACATCTGATTCAGCTGTAAAAATCCCAAATTAATCTTATTAAATTCCAATTATCCTAAATTACATCCATTAAAATCTTATTAAATTTTCTGCATATAACATATATTGTTCTAGCTTATTCTGTTGCTAATTCTGCTGTAGATACATCTTGCGCCCCATTGGAATTTTGCATTAAGTTTGATCTTGTCAGTCTGATGTACGGGCAATTTTGCACAGTTCTTAGACAAATTTGTTCTTTATGTAGCCCTTCACTGTCTAAACATACCTTTTACTAGTGAACTATATATAATCAGAGGTAGCCTAATTATTTTGTTAAGGCAGGGATTATTCAACAATTATATTCTGCTTAGCCTTTATAAATTCCAGTAATTTATCATTCACTGTGCGGCTTCCTTGTATTTCATCATTTCATGCAATATCAAATTGCTGAATGCATATTTGTCATCTTAGTTGGTTTGTTCTGTTAAATAAAAAATACTGCAGTGTACCGATGGGAAAAATATTCATATAGCTTCCAATTGTATTGATATGGTGTTTTTGACTCACGGATATATCTTTGAAGGGGCTCTCGTTCATTCTTATATATTAATGTTTCTTGATCTTCATTATTTCTACATTCATATTCTTTCTTTTGTTCCTTGAATTGAGCTCTTACACATGGATAATAAAATTTGACATTTACCTTACATTTTAATGTTGCAGTTTGGTGGTACATTGGATCCTGATCTTCCCGGTCACCTATTGTTGGAACAGTATCAGGTAGGTCAATCATATTTATTTTCGTTGTAAGAACAATCATTTATTCATGTTTTGTAAGCATAATTGCAAAACAAACTGTAAATTTTATATCCCTGGTTTTGCAACAGTTGGACATATAATAGTTGGATAAATGATTAAAGGTACAGCTATGCACCGTATGATTATTGTGCTGCATTTGCCTGCTCTTTTCTGTGCAGGCTCAACTAGTTTCTGCTGTTCGAACTTCAATAAGCACATCTTCTAGTCCTCTTCTCTTGGAATCTAGTCTAGAACTAGCAACGAAGGTGCAAAAATTACAACTCTTGTATTGATCTCATTTACTTGTTTGCTAGTTTAAGGTGTTAAAAAACATTGCACCTGAAATTGCAGATCCTGACTAGCGGAATCATTAGTGAAGATCAGATTGCTCTTAGTCGCATGTATGCTCTGATTTCTCGTCCACTTTATGATATTAAAGATTTGTACTATCCATCATTTGCTGAATGGGTTGCATGCAAGGTACTATTTTCTCTACCACCATGAATTTTTTTACTGACGTTTTATAGTTTGAATTCCCGAAGCTAGACCTAAATTAGAGTGAGGATGTGCTAATTAGTTTTTACTGATCTTCCTTGTAACAATTAATAATAATGATGATGATTTGGTTCTTGTATTATTAATTTTAATATTTTTATCCATGATTTTGGCTTTCTTAATAGATTAAGATAAAACTTCTGGCTGCCCATGCTTCAATAAAGAATTATGTCTATCAATTATTGAAAGAGAAGAAAGATATTCCTAATGGGTACCTGCAGTTGGTACCATTATTTTCTTCCAGCTCGATAATTTTGGGGAAATACTGGATTAGCGTTCTTAAAGATTTTATCTATATGTCTTTTGGCTTGCATTCAAAATTTTATGTAAGTATACATTTCTTTTCTTTTCTTTTTATTACAAAGGCGGATTGAAGCACTTAAGTTCTCATTTATGGTTATTTTCTTGCAGTATAAACCATTCCTAGATGGGATTCAATTTGCAGTGGTTTCTTTCGAGGTGAAAAAGTGTCTGAATGAAGTTTGGGCAGTAATTCTGCAGGCAATTGCTCTTGATGTTGTACCTCTGAAGTTCAAAATAGAAAATTCTTCAGAATCAAATACTAAAGTTTCAGATAAACATCTGTCCTTATCTGGTTACAACATGGTTGGCTTGGAAAATGAGGAGTTTCATTTTATGTGGGGGCTGTCATTGCTGATTATGTTTCAAGGACAGCAACCTGTATCAGATATGGAAGTGTCGTTGTTCCCTCCTGATGAAAAGAGAAATCGTGGTCCTGTGTTGCAAGGGGGATTTCATTTTATGTTGCCTTCCTATGAGATTGCTCTATCTGTATTTCATTCTCTTTCAACTGAAGCTTTTTTCCAACATGATTTTATTTCACCAGATCTCTGTGCCGACATCTTTCAGGTAAATTTGTTCATGGTGGGAACAAATTTATTGGATTTGAATTCATTTGACTGATATTGGCCATTGCATTATGTTGAAGAATATTTATCAATTGTAATCTTGTTGATTTTATTTAATTTCGTTGTATATATGTTGGTATATGTGTTTACTAATGTACATATCTAATTGCCCCCATATGCATTTGTCTGCATTTGAATCATTTGTCTGCATTTGAATGTGAAAGTACATGGATACTTGTATGACTAATTATGTACTTGTGTGGTGTCTTTAGGTGGTTGTGTACTATTAACAGGATAATATTCTCTCACAGTCGTTAAGCCGTTTACATTCTTCATGAGAAGAATTAATATATTTTGATGGGGTTTTGCATTAATTGTGCCATAACATCTTTTGGCAACTATTGGACCTTTATGTAAATATTTATCAAAAAGCGTTCCACCCATAATTTGATAATCGAAATACCCCTTATGTACTCCACCTTTGACCAAAAATATGGAGCATGACATGTTTTGACTAAAGATTTGGTAATTCAACTTAGCTCTTCTTCAGCATGACATGATTAGGAACTTGACAATATCATCATCATAGGTGATGACTATAGGGGTTGTATAATTGAAGGCTTATCTACATCAGCACTTCTAGACTAAAGATTTGGAGGGCCTTGTATTTTCTTGACATAAAGATGACTCGCTTAAAAGAAGGTATCTATATCCCTCAGTGAAGTATGTATTTGATATGCTCTAGTATATATTTTCTTTGACATCGTGTTGTTGTATCCTCTTAGCATGTAATCTTATTTTTCTTTCTTGAAAAGTAAGAAGCAAACACTGGTGGTGGTGGCTAGGTTAAGTGTAGAGTGAGATTATAGGACTATAGCCTTTGCAAGGTATGAGCTCATTTGGGTTAAGCATTTGTTAACTAAGCTAGAGTACATCCTTACATTGCTAATGAAATTTTACTATGATATTCAAACGACAATGCATATAGCCTCAAATCTATTAAGGACAAAGCACGTAATGTGATTATCACTTCTTGAGATGAAGTGATACAATCTAATGAGATTGTGATTTTGTTATTTCTGATGATTATTTGGCACATTTTCTAAATAAATGGTTGAGAGGGCATAAAGTTAATCATGTCCATAACAAGTTGGGTTCTACAATATATTCAAAAAAGCTTAAGGGGAGTGTTGGGACCTATGTGTAAATATGTATCTCAAAGGAATATACTTGTAATGTTTCATGATATCAATAACATCTATAAGTAGTGGGGGCTACTTAAGGGTAATTCATTAGAAATAATCCCCTCTAAACTGACAACAACTAGCAGTTAGCAATGCAGCATATATATGTCAGTATTTGACTCCATTGAACTAAATTTTCATGGGAACTGATACTATATATCAATTATTGTCATTTGCCTAGTCTTGTCTTATGTTGCCTATCGCACTTGAGTGGCATGCGGTACCTTTTGCCTATCAGCTACAATAATTTTTAATTATATGTTCCTCTAAACATAGGTCACAATGATTTCTGGGACTGAGGGTATAAAATGAATTTGCTTGTGATATTGGTTTCTTTAGTTTTCACACTCCCAGTCTCCAATTCTTAGTCCTCTATTATTATTCTTTCGGCATTTTACCAAAAGACATACCTAAATTTCAAAATTTTAAAAAAGAACGTACCACACTTTGAAATTTACCAAAGGTTGTACTTCTTTCCCCAAATACCCCTTTCATTAAAAATAATTATAAAATTATATACAAAAACTTCTCCCTGTGTGGACCTCTGGCCACACAGCTAGGGACTCGATCACACAACCAAGCTGGTCACGTGGCTGAATGCCCCTGGCTGTGTGGCAGCTTTTTTATATCATTTTTTATTTGAAAGGAATATTTTGGTAAAGAAGTCTGCCCTTTGATAAATTTCAAAGTGTGGTGCGCCCTTTCTTAATTTCCAAAGTCTAGGTTCACCCTTTGGTAAAATGCCATTATTCTTTTGCATTCATTCAAGTCTATCTTTGTTATTCAGTAACTGTTTGCCTTCTGGTAAATATCTTTTGGTATCATGTCAACCAATGGAGTTAATATTAAAACAATGGCAACACGTACACTGCACTTTCAAGACTCAATGTGTTTGTTTGTATAGATAGATATATGCATATATATGGACACAAATATATGTACTTGTACACAAAAATATAGAGCAAGAGAGACTGCAACTAATGGCTTTCTGATAATTGTATGGTGCTTGAAAGGGTTCAAAACACTGCCAATATTTTCTGATGCTTACTACTTTTAAAATATTGTTCTCTAATTCTTCATGTTTTTTCTCGAGTGCAGATTCTTGTGTATGCTCAGATACCTTACTCTAGGGTTGGCCTTGTCATATCTCTACTGTCACAGGTAAGTAGAATTGACGCTCTAATTCCAATAAATTAACTATTAGTTGCATACTTGCAATACTGGCAAGAATCAGGTCCATGAAATCTATGGAAATCAAAATTCACAGTAGACATTAGGTCCTCCAAACTCTGTAATCTAATTTGCATCTTTTATTGGGGAAAAAACTGGCGGTGCAAGTATGCATACTTTTCACTAAAATATATTTACATATCTCAAAAATATATTATATTTGTCTTGGTATAATTTTGCTAGCACAAACATTCAATTTTACAATGATTATTATTTTGAACAGATAGTCCAGTTCTGTCCTGATGCCTTTTTTGAGCTGGAAAATTTTACTACGTCAGCAACAGAGCTTTTTCTCAAGTACTTTGTAATAACATTTCAAAGGTCGTTAAGCAACATAGAACTCAAACTTTTACTATTTCAAGAAAAAGATTGTTAACTTTTCTATCATATTTTCCTAATATCAGATTATGTTCTGTCGGTCATCAATATGACTGAATTTTCATCTTAACTATCAATTTAATTGCAGAAGCAAGAATGCAATTTTTCAGTCCAGCGGCCAGGATTTGCTAGCTGCCTTGTCCACTGTTTTTAAAACAGTAGCATATAGGACTAAGCAAAAGGTATGTTAAAGTATATAATATTCCATCACGACCATTTGCTTTGCTTGCTTTTGAGAAGTTCATATAACCCTGTAGAATTGAACATAAATTTTAGTGTTTCTTTATATATATATATATATATGTCAAGGTTCTCCTTTCTTTATTTGCTGTACTAATTGGTGTCATTTCTTTATGCCAGATAAGGTGGAAATTGATAGTGGCAGTTATGTCACTCTTCTATCAATGGTTTACTGAGGCTTCAGATGGCCTAGGATTGTCAAAATTTGCCTATTTTCTTCGATATATGGTGCCTACAATTAAAGAGTTGCTAAGATGTATGCGTTATTTGACTTGTTCACGACCCTCCCATGCACAATAGATACATGACTTTCCTTTCCTTGACTGCATGCTCGCTTGATGTATAACGTTGTTATAAATGTGAAAATGTTTGTCCAAAACCATTCATTCTGAATTGGGACTTGGGAGGAAATATCCTGTTTTATATTGTGCTATAATATCTGAGACAGAGCATTCTATTTAGGATGAGACTTAATTACAAAGAAAAGAGGAAAATTTCAATCGTAGTTTGTGTTAAATTTATGCTTGAGCCTTATTTTCCATGGTTATCTGCAATGCAATCTAATGTGATATTGTCATTTATCTAATATTAAAATGATTTTTTATTTACTCTGGAGGAGGCCAAGTTCCAGCTACTGGAATCCTCCTCCCTACAGGCTAGATGATAGAGTAAATTAATCTTATGATCCCTAAAGTGTGGAACTGACTTTGCAACTTTTACTAATTAATTCCCAAACTTCAATAGACTGTCATCACCAAGTGTTGATCCGTAGATTGTGGGATTGCGGTAGTACTAATAATTGAAAATATTTTGTTTGTCACCCAACTTCAATACATTTTCATAACCAAACATGGATGCCTGGGCATTACCGAGGACCCAAGAAGTAATATGAAGCTAATGGCAGCACATGAAACTTCATTTTTTGATGATGGTGATGGTGAACACCAAAGGCAATTGAGTGATAATAATCCTGCAAGCTAGTTCTTCTCTTCTACTTTTGCCTGCTAGGACAAGACACATGTGTCAACCAGTAAACTAGGGACAAACATTTTATTGGAAGCATCTTGTTCTCTCCTAATTGATATTGTGGGTAGTCTAACATCTACATCAAATTCTTGCTCATTTATTGTATTGGCCTAGGTGTTGATCCATTTTAAATTAGTTAATTTCTATGAACATGCAGATCTAGGTTTTGACATATTTCATTTCTATTGCTTATGAAAATTTGTGATTTACTACTCTCTCATTCTGTGCTTTTGTTTATTCGATGACAACTTCAATTGGATGTTGCATGCAAAAATGACCATATATTTTACAGGTTGCCTCTCCTTATTTGCAGTTGATGCTGGAAACTACGATGAGGAAAACAGCCTTCAAAAAACAGTCTTAGGATCCTGGGCTGAGGTCCTCTTCTTTTTATCTGGCGAATGCATTAAAAGGATTTTGATTGTGGACGACAGGATAAATGAGTCTTCTAAACTTCTAGCCATGATACTTGTGTTCTGTTTAGAAGAAACTGTAGCTTTGGCTAGACTAGTACATGAAGCTCAACACCTCTCAGAAGATAGTGCAATTGATGGTATGCTCTTTTATAGCATCGTGAACAACTGCACCAACTGCATCAGCAATATTATCTTTACCAACAATATGCAGGTAACGGTACTTGCTAATCTTTGCTGCCTAGAACATGATAGTTTCAGGGGAAATTTTAGTGGGAGTTAATTGACAGGCTCAGGCTTTAGGACTTCATATGCTGAAAACTATTGCACAAAGAGAACTTGCTGAGGACTCACGTCAGAGGGACCATTCATTTATTCTACTCTTATTTGGAGAATTACTGGGGATTCTTTTTCTTTTCCTCGACAAAACACTCAAGGTAGCTGTTGAACAATTATGGTCAAGTTACATACCACTTGCTCATGTCTGACTGAATTATTTGTTATGAAGGATCAAGAAAAAGGGGAATCCCTAGCTGTCATAGAGGAGTGTTTGAAACTGCTTTTCATCTTTCACACACTTGCACAAAAAAGTGAACATCAGCATCATTTCACACTGCTGCTTCTGGAAGCCTTATATCTTGTTTTCTATCAATCCAATGAATGCCGTGCAGAGGTAATTCTGCTAATGATTTGGTTAGACTTAATTACAGGTGATATTGAGCCAGATATGGTTCATTTAGCCACCCAGATAACTAGAGCAAACTCAATTTGATGATGATAATGATGATTCTAGTGTTAAATTAATATGTGGGTGTAAAAGTTAATATCTTATTATTCAATTTTGTATTCTTGAAGCTAATGCCCATGTGTGTACTGCCCAATATCTGGCACTGTATCATCTTCTACATCTCAATACAAGTGTACACAAGGTGTACCACACTGTACAGTGTTATAGACCACTTGAGTTGTAAGTTTCAATTGTCAGTCACTTGTTGAACTGGAATCTATTTATCATTCATCCAATTTGATACAATTACTGAATTTTTCATTCCATCATGGTCTGTTCTTCAAATGTCTTTTTGAGTGACAGTTAAACAATTCCTTGTGAATTGAACTGATTCTTTGGTTGGGAAGTATAGATTATCAGAGCATCCTGGTTGATCTCTGATCCTTAGGACCTTAGCACATTTAGACTCTTTACTCATATAGTCATTTACGGATTTAAAGCAGAAAAAGTAAAGCTTTAGGTCCCATCTAATGTTTGGTGCTCTACCGACTCCTTTAAACAACGAAATTGGACAGATGTAAGCTTCAAGTCAAGCAGACAATAAGTATATCATCACCAAATTATTGGGAGAACAAATTTTAAAGTGTTCAAGATACTCTACCCATACATATCCCTAGTAACAAGTTCTAATTAGAAAATTATTGGCATATAGACAGGTAGCTATAGTTACTATTGTGGTTTCATCAAGTAGTGCCAGCTTCATATGTTGGGGACTAGGACAACAATCTACCAGTTTTAAGTGTTCAATGATACAGTCTAAAAAAAAGGGAAAAACTTTCATCATGCTGCACAAAGTAGGAGTGTTTATTGTCTTCATGCTTTCTCATTGCACATGACATGTTGTTTAGGTACTGAGTGGCATTAATACTACTACAAGAAGGATGGTTTCCCATCTTGTTCAGATTCCCACAGCTGCAGTCCATATCAAAGATGCGATGTTAGAAATGCCTGTTCTGCAAAGACAACAATTTCAGGTTCAGTTATTGAGTTAAATTTTAGTTTTTGTTGCTTGCAAATAATCAAATCACTGTGTATTCTTGTGGGTTGTTATTGCATTCTCTTCTCTGCTTACTTGAATGTAACTACTGAGATATTGTTATTTGCATCTTCAGGAGATGATTAGGGCTTCCATTAATCCACAAGGTCAGGTGACAATGCAGGTCAAATTACCAGACACTAAGGTGCAGACTTTTGATACTATACAAGCACAATCTGAAAAGCAAGAGGTAAATGAAGAACGTACTTGTGATGGTGACACTAAAGATGAAGATGGAGATGACGATTGGGATAACTTTCAATCTTTTCCTGCTGATACTGCACCTGCTTCTGCTGTTGAATCACATGATGGCAGAGCAAGATCCGAGCTAGCTTCACTTGATGATCCAGTCATCAAGAGTCTGCCTCTAGATCAAAATAGAGGTCTTGTCCATGATCACTTGCAGCTTAATATTTCTGAAGAGGTCAGTGATGCACCCTCAAATGCTTCACCTGGTGAAGACATAGACATTAATGATACACACGATGGATCACCTGTCAAAGCCAAAGAAACAACAAGCCTAATCACGGACAAACTTAAGGTAGACTTGAGTGTTTCAGAAACAGAAATGGTCGTACAAGATAGTTGTAAAAGCAGTTATCAGGATCTCCACCAGTGTGCCCAGATAAATGAAGATGGATTTTCAAATATAGGGCATAATTCACTGCAACCATCAACTCGAAATCATCCATACGACGAAGAGAGTAAGGAACAAAGTGAACTCATCAATGATGATGAAGCTACAAAAGATAGTGATGCTTACATTGAAAAAAATAGTGGTGATATGCTTTCTGCATCTGTAAACACTGAAAAGGACAATTACAAGCAATATCAATTCCACGACGGTGAACTTCAATTGATAGATTCAACCAATGGAGACAACTCCAACCATTCACATGGTGTACCAATAGCTGAAACGGATAAGCAAGATGAGGTTGGTGGCACGTCCAATGATAGAAGTGGATTTGAAACTATTGCCAAAGAGGAATTGAAAGAGCTATCAGCTGGCTCATTGCAACTTTCTGAGGACATCAAAGAACCAGCCAATGACATGAAAGTGGAAAGCACCTAAATTATGGATGATACTCATTGCTATTCAATTCTTCGTTGTTGCCAAAGCGCTAGAACTTTTATTTAGTGATTTAATTCTGCAAAAGAGAAATCATTTTTGTAGTTCCATATGTATGTATGTATCGTCATAACTGGAGCAATAAGACTACGTAGGGCCAGGGTGGCTGACAGAATGTATATGACTTACGAATTCGTCTCTCTAAAGTATTTATTGGTTCTTGTCAATAAAGGATGAAATTTGATGTGTGTCGGCCAAGGGGAAAAGAGAACTAATCAAATTTGTATTTAATGCATTTTGTTTCATTCTTTTAAAGGTGAAGGAACGGGTAATGAATGGTACCTAACACACATCTCATTGATTTACCTTGCAAAGTATGCACAGGGTTATACCGAACATAGGACTCCACAATTTTCATGTCTACCAATTACAAGCAATTAAAGAATAATATGTCAATTATTCAAAAGAGTGTTAATGAAATTCAGGCATCAATGGGTATCAGATATAAATGTGTTTAAGATATAATTAGGGATGAAAGTGGAGATGAGGGTAGAGATATAATTCAGGATCCAAAATATGGATAGCAAATCTGCACCCATCCCGCCCATTACCATCCATAGATCTGCTAGAGTTCTTCAATTTGTCTTGTTGACCTCTCAAAATCTGATTAATAATATTTTACATTTATTTTTAAAACTAATTATATTATATTCCCTGCTAATCTTAGCAAAGATAGAAATCCACATGAAGAATATGATATAAAATTATATTTTTTTACCTAATAAATGTAATAAAAAGGTTTGATAGGCTAAGGACATTGTATCACACACTCTGTGTATATCTGAAAAATTGTTTAATTTGAATTTTTTTTATATTTAATATTATAATCTAATCCATAAATTTTAAAGATAAAATTTTAAATGACATAAAATCACTAAAATTAAGGGTGTAAATTAGTCAAGCCGCTCGCGAGCTATTTGAGTCTCAGTTTAAAAAAAAAATCCGTTTGAATTCGTCCGATTAAGTTAACGAGCCGAACTCGAGCCTGATTTCGAGCTTGAAAGCATTATCGAGCTGAGTTCGAGCTTAACAGTATTTGGTTCATGAGTTCATGAACATGTTCGTTTAGAGGTTCGCGAACATATTCGTTAACGAGCCGAGCTCGAGCTTAAGAACAAAAACTTGAATCGAACTTGAGCTGAGCTCTAACCTAAATATAACAAACTGATTCCGAGCCGATTTGGCTCGGCTTAATTACACCCTTAATTAAAATGAACTGTCGTCCACAGCACGACGTCCACGACATAATATCACTGTCTAAAAGTGTATCTCTAAAAATTTAAGCTGGAATTGCTTTTTCCATATAACTACTAACATCGTTCCATTATACGATGAGGAAAAAAAACAATAATTTCTATGCCTCAAGTGATTAGAACTTTTTTAGCATAACTTTTTCTTTTTTTGAATCAAATTATATATTTTATTACTTACATAAGTAATTAATTTTCATTCATCCGTGCCAGTTATCATTTCATTTGATAAATTTTTAACTCATTCATTTGAGAAAAAAAAATGAATTTTCTTTTCATTCTTCATTTGATAGATCTTCACTCAAAATTCAAATTAACTTCAAATTTAAGATGAAATTACTTCTCATATTATCTTTATGGTAACTAAATTTGACCTATATAATGAATTTCAAATATATTAACCATCTTAATTTGGGCTTATTTTAATTCTATTTAGTTATTGTAAATTTAGTTTATAATTTTATAATATTATTTGCAGAAAAGAAGACTACCAAGCACATACTTATTAAACTTTAACATAGGGAAAAATAATGCCTCCATAGTGTGGTAGTTATGTGAGATTGTCATATAAGATTATAGGATTAAAATTTGACAAGTTTGAGTATGTTTTTTCATGTCTTAACTATTTATACTAATGATTATTAGTTATCTATGATTTATTTTTTCTGTATCAATCTAAAATTAAATTGATAGTGATACTGGCGAATTAAATCCTCTGTCTCATTTTTACCATGTATTTGTGTCCCATTGTTGATCGGACGGATCAGATATTCTCGAAATGTGTACTACTCATATCCTTTTGATAAGTACTGTATTCTTGATATTTGATCTGATCCGTTCGATCGATAATAGGATACGGATACATGATAAAAATAAGACAGAGGATTTATCTGGGATACTGGGGAACGAATCACTATTTTGGTAGCTCGCTTCTGCGCTGGCTTTTCATCACCGATAACGCGTGGATTAGATAAGTCAACGTTCAAATGTATCTTTAGCTGACAAACGCAATTGGTTCCCTCCTCCTTATCGGCACGTTTTTTTTTTTTTTTAACTTTTTCCTTCTAAAATCTTATGTCTGAAAATTTTCAAAACTTCTAATTTTATAAATCTAAACACCACTAGATCACTCCCGGATACAGCGACAAGACATTTCATAATTTTTGAGACATCTTGAATCACAATATTAGTAAATTAATAGATTTTTTTTTTCATAGACGGTAACTTGATTGATAAGTCATCCACAATTTATCGATGGCCCGATGAAAAATTCTCATGAAATTGGAGTTTCGGATCTATCATTTTTAAAATTAATTGGTATAAATTAAATATTATTGAAAGTGTTTTATTTAGTTAGTTGTTTAATTGTGTGTGAGATGTCTAATTGTGTGTGAGAGAGATTTAGCAAATAGAACGGTCAGACGGATCAATTTATGACGGAGCGGATCGGTCCATAGCAGACCCGTCATTTGGCAAGGCAGGGCCGGACCAAATCAAATATTTTGTCCCAACATCTTTGTGTCCCCATGTCCCTTTGCCGATCGGACGAGTGTGGTATTCTCGAAATGTGTGTGATATCCTCATGATATGCACTGTATTCTTGAAATATGATCTGGTCCGTTCGATTGGTAAGAAGACATGTGGACCCAGAAATTATGGGACAGAAAATTTGAATTGGGACTGGACAGGCCAGCCTGCCATTTTGACGGATTGAGAAATTCCCAATCC